>JAESUZ010004246.1:0-400000 GCA_017311185.1 Proteles cristata cristata
AAGTGTGTATATGTTAGGTGAAATATGGTAAAAAAAAAAAATTAACTAGGATATCCATAAAGTTCTTGTGCAGCTTGAGTTTTTAATAAATTCATTTCTTCATAATATATAAACAATCTGCAAAATGCAACCGAGAAGAAATTTACTTGAGATTTCAATAAAATTTTTAACGATTCATTTGTTCTAATTTCTTTCTTTAATTTTCTAGGTAATAAAGCCTATGCTATATGGAATGGCTACATCCTAATGTATCTAAAATGATGTTAGATATATTGAAAGCCAACATTTCTGTAATTAAATATAGTACATTATGATTAAATTCCCCCCTATTTCATCCTGCAGAGATTGTTTATATCATACACAGAAGCAAATTTATTAAAATTCCAAACCATGTAAGGACTTTAGGGCTACTTTGTATAGTATCAAGTGATTGATTACAGAGCGTTCTGAGGAAGTACTTTGTAAGTTGAGTCCTGGCAAGTGAGTTGGGTGTCTGCAGGGGAGAAGGGTATATTTCAAGAAGAAGGAGAAGCATATACAGAAGACTTAGGGCTGGAGAGGGTGACTGAGAAGGTGGCTGACAGACTTGAAGCTGAGAGCCCAGGGAAGGGAAGGCATGCAGGACCACAGGATGGAGATGCAGGCAGGTGCCCATGGGGTCTCGCATCATGGGGCCATGTCTGGACACATAAGAGTGTAAACCGGTCATTTGTTGCTTCAATTGTTATCATTAGAAATAATCTCTATATTTCATCAATTAAGGATTGATTAAATAAATTATGGTCCACCCAAACAAAAACTCCCAGAAATATTAGAAATAATTAGAAATAATTATTAGAAATAATCTCTATGTTTCATCAATTAAGGATTGATTAAATAAATTATGGTCCACCCAAACAAAAACTCCCAGAGTTTTTAAAAAAAAAAAAGGTGGAACTGGAACTTTTTATCTATTGATATGCCATGGGCTCCAAGATATATTAAGTACTAAGTG
Source organism: Proteles cristata cristata (assembly GCA_017311185.1). NCBI lineage: Eukaryota > Metazoa > Chordata > Mammalia > Carnivora > Hyaenidae > Proteles > Proteles cristata. The sequence goes on from JAESUZ010004246.1 coordinate 995, forward strand.
CAAAACAGTGAGTATAATTTGTGTTTAAAAAAAAAGAAAAGGTAATTTACTCTTGTTTATTGGGGCTAGACTATTTTGGGGAAGATAAAAAAGAAGCTAGAAATGTCAGTTGGCTCCAGAGAAGGGCATTAGGTGTCTGAGGATAGAGATGGGAGGGAGAATTATAATGGTCTGTCCTCTGGGACCATTTAAGTCTTGAGTCTTGGAAATGTAGCAGCTATTGGGGAGGAAGAAGTGTAGTAGGTGAAGAGGAAGAAGATGAGGAAAGAGAATAAAGATGTTTTAAGGATAAGGGCAGTTCATTAGGGACTGTGGCTCTGTTTTGGAAAGGCTTTGGTGTGAACAAACAATGATGAAAGTCCTTCAGGTTCCTTCAGGATTGTATCAACCTGGTGTTGTTTTGCAGGCATTTCACATGGGGATGTTCTTTGAGAAAGAATATGAACTCCTCATGGGCAGGAACTCTAACACACAGATTTAGAATCCCTACAGTGCCTAACACCACGCTAGACACAGTCAAGGGTGTTTGAACTCCAGTTGCCAGATTTGCTGCCTCATCTCCCAACTCACAAAATGGCCTTAGCCAAGAGTCTGCCCCAAACCAAATACAGCACCTGGGTGGTTCAGTCTGTTAAATGTCCGACTTCATCTCAGGTCATGATCTCGGGGTTAGTTTGAGCCCTGCATCAGAATCTGCACTGACAGCTCAGAGCCTGGGCCTCCTTTGGATTCTGTGTCTCCCTCTCTCTTTGCCCTTTTCCAACTCACACTCTGTCTCTCTTTCAAACACTAAAAGAATTTTTTTTAATATTCTCATGGGCACCAAGAGGAAGGGTCTGTAAACTGAGGATGCACAATCCATTAGTGAGTTTTGACATCAATTAGTGGGTCCAACTAGCTTTTAAAAAACAAACAGAATGGAATTAAAAAAAAAAAAGACCCAGTGTACATCACATACTAGTAGGTGTAACTATTGATATGTAACACTTTTTAAAGTTTATTTATTTTAAGAGAGTGAGAGTGGGCAAGAGTTGGGGAGGGGCAAAGAGAGAGAGGGAGAGACGGAGAGAATCCCAAGCAGGCTCCACACTGTCAGCACAGAGCCCAATGTGGGGCTCAATCCCACGAACCACGAGGTTTTGACCTGAGCTGAAATCAAGAGTCAGACACTCAACCAACTGAGCCACCCAGGTGCCCCATATGTGACACTTTTTAATTTCAAATGTATATGTGGATAGTAGGTCATGAAGCAAAATATGTTTCTTACTGTGGGATGAAGCCACAAGTGTGTGAATGCCAGTGGTCTTGGGGGATTACTAAGCACACGCACTCCAGAGTCAAGTGAAGTTCATGGTTTGAACCCCAGTTCTTTGACTTGTGGTGTCCTAGAAGGTCACTCAACCTCTTCTCATGGGTAAAATGTAGATAGCAGCAATGCATTGTGAGATTACTGCAAGATTCTTAGTGCAATGGTCAAAATTCAGAAGTTATTATCATTTGAGAATGTCATTATTGCCACCAAGAAATACTCTTTTCATCTTGCCAAGCCTTCCTGGCCCACCAGCAGACCACAAACATGACTCTGCTCTGGGCTGAGATGAAAGTGTGAGGTGGCCTGTGTTCTGAGGAAGCACCACCTTCCTGGTCACCTGAGAATGCTCTAGACTAGCAGCTCCTCCCTAGCTTTCACCCATCAGCCACCCAGGCAGCTTCCTGCCTCTGAACCATCAAAGGGTTGGGGCACTGGAAAAGCATGTCTCAATTCAGCAGAGAACGTTACTTGGCTCCAATGGGTCACTTGTTATCCTGGCCCCCTTTTAGCCTCAGTGCTAGGGAAATAGACGGTCTCCAGCCACTGTAATTCCTTCATGGTAGATTTAAAGAGGAAGATGATGAAGAAAAAGACAGCAGTGATTTGTGGTTTGAAAGAATATATGATACACATGTCCCCATCCAAAATTAACCGTCAATGAATCAATGTTCAAAAATGAAAGGAAGTGCTTTATACTAGGGCCTTTAATGATAAGACTTCCTTTCTTCTGGCTCCCAGTTTCAGCGTTTGAACAATGGGGAGGGTTTATTCAGAGTCACCTCCTCTGGTAAAATCCCAAAGCCTGCTTCCCTCTCTCATACTTCCCAAACCAGCTTCCAACCATGTGTGCTCACCTGAGGCACAAGTAAGAACAGGTGGGCAGAGCAGCTAAGAGCCTGAGGATACAGGGAAGCCGGTAGATGCATCTGTTGAATTAGGGCCACACCGGATGCCTATGGGCCAGGGAGGACCAGAATGCCCTCTCACTTATGTCTTTCTTAGTTTGCAGAGCTGAGTGTCACCCACATGTTGGTAAGAATGCCATTAAGGGTTCACACCATGAGTGAGCACTAGATCTTAGCTATCTGCTTCTTTTGCTCTCATTTCATGGTCCCAGTCTTTGCAACAATACTAGGGGAGGAGAAGGGAACATAAAAAAGAGATTTCTCTTGTGTCCAAGTCTCATGAATGGAACAGACTGGATGGAGAAAGAGCCTGGTCAGTCTGGCCCATTATCTTCATGTGCCCCAACCCCAGAGAGTGAGTCCATAGCTCTTCCAGGGAGAAAAGTACAGAAGGGACTGACAGAGGGGTGATTACTGTGTTCTATGAAGCTTGTCACCTTAATGGTCTGATGAAAGGAGGGTGACAGAGATAGATCAGAGTAATACCACAGATTACTTACTGGATTGCCATTATCATTAACAGCCTTAATTAGTCTATAATATACTGTACCTCAGCAGCAAGTGCCAGTTAGAAATGGAAATCAGGCCAGCAATTGGAAAGACAAGGAACAAGAATGCAGAAGTCCATGGCTCCTCAGGTCTACACAGATGCTTTCCTGACCTCGGAATTCACCACACTGAGTCAACTACAGAACGTAGGCTTGAGTTTCTAACCAAGCCTGTGTTTCCAGAGACTCACTCTCCTTTCACTTCCTGCTCTCACCTCTCTGACCAAGAATGGTGGGTCCTACTCCTTTACTCCCCTGATAATAATACCATCCCTACACGTGCACAGTGTGCTATATATTTCCCCCAACTACTTATTTCCCCATGGTGTGCACTTACTCCCTCCTTGTAGTAACTCTATGGGGTTGGTAGGGGCAGGTATTTCTACCCTTATCTTACAGATAGAGGACAATGAGAAGTAGTTACTGAATAAAATGAAAATAAGACTAAAACCCAAGTCCCAACCCCAATTTCCAACCGACTGCCAGCCCCACAATCATACATATACATTTACACTCATGTACACACACTCACAGATGCACACCCTCTCTCACAATCTCGTCTCACAAGTAAACTTGCCAACACACACACATACACATACTCTCACATGCTTTCACACATGCACATACCATGACTGTCCTTCTGATCAGACTTGCTTTCCATTTCCAACAATATCAAATAATTCCTAATTATTGAGATGAGTGACTCAGAGATCCTTCCCCATATCCAACTGTCACCAAGTGACATAAAATATAGAATTTGGCAGTTTCCCGTGGGACCTCTGCCAAGGTCCCAGGGACATTACCAAGGCTTGCGTCGGCCTTCACACTCTCCACAGTGACAATGTACAATACTCCCACTGATTCCTAATGAGGGGTCTCCTCCACACAATCCTTTTCCTATCTTTTGGGGAATTAAACAGAATCACTCATGCTCTCAGCCTCTATGTCTGTCCTTCCTCAATCCTGCTCAAGAAGAGGAAATACTAATCTGGCTACTAGTGGATAAGACTCCAGTGCATTAAAATGGTTTTGCTTCCCAAATCTTCATTCTAATCATGAGAAAACATCAGACAGACCCAAACTGAGGAGGATTCTTTTAAAAAAATGACTTATAATACTCTTCTAAAGTGTCAAGAGCATGAAAAATAAGACTGAAAAACTACCACAGATTGGAGACTAAGGAGACACGACAACCAAATGTAATGTGGAATCCTGGACCAGCTCCGAGAACAAAAAAGGACTGTAGAGGAAGAACCAGTACAATCTGCATAAAGGCTAATTTGGTTAACAGTCTTGTAGCAATGTTCATTTCCCCGTTCTGGCAATGCACTATGGGTATGGAGGAGGGTAACATGACAGGAAGCTGGGTGAGAGGTACATGGGAACTCTCTGTGCTATCTTGGCAACTTCTCTGTAAATCTAAAATTATTCTAAAACAAAATGTTTAGTAAGGAAAACACGGTCCCAGCCTATATTACCACAAAGCATTATGTTACGTCTTCACTCGGCCACACTTAACTGACAAGGTTATGTGTGTTAAGGCGTAGTTCTAGAACACACGTGTCTGAACCTTGCCTGGTGAGCTGCTCATGGACAAATGGAGGATTGTGCTACAGTAATGTACCCACTCATCCTGTTTACTGGGTGTGGCCATGCCAAGATCTGCATTTTAAACAAATTTGTGAGACTTACAACCTTCCAAATCAATGGCACGTTACTAAATAGTTCATATGCAATAGTTAATAAATAGTTGATACACACACAGGTAGCAGAAGAAGCTTTATTCTAAGATCTGTGCAAAAATGAATTCACATGTTGGTTTTTAACAGGTTATATTTGGCATATAATACATTTTGGGACTGTGTTTTTCTATTACAGCTATAAAAATCATTTTTTTTTAATTTATTTCTAGGAGAGAGAGAGACAGCGTGAGTAGGGGAGGGTCAGAGAGAGAGGGAGTCACAGACTGAAACAGGCTCCAGGCTCTGAGCCGGCAGTCAGCACAGAGCCCGACGCGGGGCTCGAACCCACGAACCGCGAGATCATGACCCGAGCGAAAGTCGGACGCTTAACCAACTAAGCCACTGCTTCTGCAGACAGGGAGACACACCTCAGTCCCAAAAAACATAGAACCTGAGGACCTCGGAATTCACCGCAATGACTCAAGTATAAAACCTAGCCTTGAGTTTTTAACCAAGCCTGTGTTTCTAGAGACTCGCTCTCCTTTTACTTCCTGTTCTCACCTCTCTGACCAATAATGGCAGGTCCTATTTCTTTACTCCCCTGATGATAATACATGGACGTTTGCATTTCCCAGAGGAATACTGAGACAATCCTGATTGTCTGATACTGACAATCAGTAAAAATACTGATTTTTATGGATGTGTGTCCTGAGAGGCTTACCCAGGGTCACGCAGCAAGTTGAAATGAGAACCCAGGTCTCCTGGCTTCCTGTCCTGGACCAGGCTAATAGGCCCACTGATAAAACTCTGAATCCACAGACAGCTCAGAGAATGACAGCAAAATAGGGAAGGCCAAGCTGAGTGAGGTGGCCAAGAGCACATGGTTCCATGACTCATACAGACGGGGCTGAGTCCAGAAGAACAGAGTGGACAACTCTGAAGAGGGAATGTCAGGCAGACAGCTTCCTGACAAGGTCCTCACAGTCGGCAGCTGGGTATCTGATGGTAAGGCCCCTGGTGAGTGAAGGCCCACCCGCGAGCATGGCAGCCCATGCTAGCCTCCCCTGGACAGGAGAAGAGGTGCTGGCAGTTCAGCCCAGCTGCGGCATGGATAAGCTCTGGTCAGTGACCATGTTATCAACTGCATTATTAACTCAACAAAGAGAAAGGGGAAAACATCAATGGCTGGGTTTTCAGGGAAAATCAGAGGCCATGGGAGGATGACCCACATGCTGTAATAGGAGAATCAGAGACAGGCGGACCTGTGAGAAACACACTCCAAATTCTATAGAAAATTCAATAATTTCTTGATAAATACTCCAACTGATCCAAACAGGTCCCCAAAGATAGGAATGATATAATATACACAGGCATTCAAAACCTGCACCCACTGAAGCTTGAATCACTCTGTTCCTGTGGCCTCGAGCCCTTCCTGGCAGACAAGTCAGCAACCCATCAGGGCTTCCTGCTCTGAGCATCAAGCCTCTCAGACAGACAGACCTACAGGCAAGGAATGATGCTGAAGGCAGCAGAGTGTTTCAACATGGCCCCACTCCACAGCTTCTGCTGCTGCTTAGCTGAGTGGTCTCAGTTCAGTCTCCTGAGGTCTCCCAAATCTATTTTCCTCATTTTTTGAGGAAGGTAATCACTTTCTAAGTGATTCTAAGCCATAACATACCACTCCCTGTTTAAAAACCTCTAGTGGCTCCCATTCGATTAAAATAAAATCCAAACTCCTGACAATGGCAAGCAAGTCCCTGTAGGATCTGGCCACTTTCTGTCTTTTACCTTCATCTTACACCACATCCTCCTTCTATTCAATCTCCAGCTTCTCTCCATGTCCCCCAAACAGCACCGCATCCCCGGTTGGTCCAGGACTAGAACATGAGCTTCCTGACCTTCCCATGGCTGCCTCTTCCTGCCATTCGTATTTTCTCAAAGAAAAATTCCCTGACTATCATGCAATTTTCATTTCTAAATACATGTTATCCACATCTATCTTATTTCCCTATCTCCAGTGCCTAGAACAGTGCCTGGAACACAGTAGGTTCTCAATAGTTATCCATCTCAATAAGTAGTTATTGTATGGATGAGTGAATAGATTCTTCCCCCCCCCCATGTGTCTCTGACCTTGGATTTTTCTACCTCAGGGTCAGTCCAGAGATATATCTTACAATCTGTTTGCCAGCAAAAGGGCTTTGCTCAGAGTATCTCAGGCAGGGTATTTCTGCTTCATTTTCTCCTCCTAACGCATGACAGCACAGCATCACGGTCTACGAGCCACCCTGAGACCATGCTGCTCCCCTCCTGAGACATTCACATCCAGTGCATCTGGTTTACAAGGCAAACGATGATAGTTTTCTTGTCCTTGAGTAAACTCTAACACTCACATGGCTCATCTGTCTTAGGAATTCAAGACTTAGAAGGATCCTGAAAGTTCAGCCCAAGGCTAAAATTCCCACCTTGAAAAGAGGACCTCGCAGATACATGTTTTTGGTTTCATCTACTTGGTGCAGCCCCCATGAGCAAGTTTCACACACAAATTGTCCGTGTTCTGAGTCCCTGGTGTTTATGACGTAGGGCACAGCACCACCATCTTTCCTCAGATGATTGAGAATGAGAGAAAGGCACTCCCTGGGAAGAATAATGAAGTAGAGGGACTTGCCTCACCAGATTTCAAGATTTATTATGCAGATCCATGCCCTTGATATTTCAGGTCACTGGGGAGAGGAGGGATGTATGATAAAAGGTACCAAGACAAGTGGATATCAAGGGAAGGAAGCAAAGAAGGTTAATATATAAATTCCTATTCTCATCTCACATAAAAATCAATTCCGGTGGGCTGAAGACTTACATACAAAGGGCAAACATTTAAACATTTAGAAGATAATATAGAATTGAGGTGCACCTGGGTGGCTCAGTTGGTTAAGTATCCGACTCTTCATTTCTGCTCAGGTCATGATCTCATGGTTAGTGAGTTTGAGCCCCACATGGGGCTCTGTGCTGAAAGTGCAGATCTTGCTTGGGATCCTCTCTCTCTGCCTCTCTCCCTGCCTCTCTCTTCTTCTCCTCCTCCCCTTCCTCCTTCTCCTCCCCCTCTTCATCCTCCTCCTTCTTCTCTCTCTCTCAAAAATAAATAAAATTTTAAAAAGAAGATAATATAGATGAGTCTTTTATAGAGTTAAGATAAAAAGTATCTTAAGAAACAAAGAGAAGGGATTGATAAATACTGACTACTCTAAAATCAAGTTCAAAAATACAAAAGAAATTTTACTTATCAAAAGATACCATTAAATAAATAAATGGCAAGTGGGAGAAAACATTTGAAATATATCTAATCAGCAAAGGATTAGTATTCAGAACACAGAAATAATCCTTACAAGTCGATTTAGGAAAATACAATAACCCAACAGAGAAAGAGATGAATAGAAACGTCACCAAAGAGGAAACATGAAAAAGCAAGCACATATGAAAAGATGATCAACCTCATTAGTGATCAGGAGAATACAAATTAGGAGCACAATAAATACCATATAATACCAGACTGGCAATAAATAAAAAACTTGAGAGTAGCAAGTGGTGGTAAGGGTGTGAAGCAAGGAGAATTCTGTTTTGGAGAGGAAAAGTCAAAGCATTCATTTTGGGGACACAACATGAAAACATCTTAAAAGTTAAAAGTGCACTTCCCATCAACAGGTGATCATATACAACCTAGAGAAATTCTTTCATATGTGTGCCAGGGAAGGGTAAGATGTTTGGGAGTATAATGTTAAAATTAAAAGCCTGAAACAACCCAAATGTCCACTAGCAAGAGAGTGAATACATGGAATATTAAGTAGCAGTGAAAAATGAAGGTCATATATCTACTCATAGCCACAAGGTTAATCTTAAAAACAAAATGTACCATAAAAAGCAAGTCTCCAAGGACTATAATCAATATTTCTTTTATTTTTTTAAATGTTTATTTATTTTTGAGAGAGAGAAAGACAAGGTGCGAGCCAGGGAGGGGCAGAGAGAGAGGGAGATGCAGAATCTGAAGCAGGATCCTGGCTCTGAGCTGTCAGCATAGACCCCAACGCGGGGTTCAAAGTCACAAACTGTGAGATCGTGACATGAGCCAAAGTTGGACACTCAATCAGCTGAGCCACCCAGGGACCCCTCAATACATCTTTTAAACTCAACAGCAAGCAGAATGAAACATATTGTCCAATGATTCACACAGATGAGGAGGTACGACTCTATTTGAAAACTCCAAGGGTAACTGGGCAGCTCAGCTGGTTAAGTGTCTGACTCTTGGCTTCAGCTCGGGTCATGATCTCAGTTCGTGAGATTGAACCCCATGCCCCCCTGGTTGGGATTCTCTCTCTCCCTCTTTCTCTGCCCCTCCTGCCCCTCAAATTAATTAATTAATTAAAAAATAAAAGAAAAAAGAGTCCAGGGAATGGTAAACATAAAATTGTAAATAGTGTTATTATTATGGGGGCCCAGGGCTGAGCAATCCAGGGGGGAGAATGCAGGTAGCATGCAGGATGTCAGTAAAACTCTGCTTCACAATTTGAGTGGTAAATTCACCATTCTGTGTTTTATTATCATGCTATATGGATTACTTTATTACATGGATACCACATATATTTCTGTATGCATTAAATACTATATAATAAAAAAATTTAATATTAGGAAAGAATATGAGGCAAAAACACCGATAGTCCCAAATCTCATAATCTCCCCTAAAATACATTCATTTATCCTTTGGGAACCTGTTGAGACTGTTCAAGATCAGATGAATTGGAGTTGTAACATCACTGCTGTTCATTCCTTCCACAAACATCAGGGAGCACCTACACTGAACAAGACAAGCTTGGTCCTTGCTCTTGCTCTTCTGGAACTTAGAGTCTAGTGGCCAGTCTGAGGTCTGGAGTGTGGAGATGGCCTCCACTGTCTTCCCCACAATCAATGTCTTCAGAGAAGAAGCAGTGGACAAGAAGTAAGAACCTGATTTGGGAAGGATCTTTAAACACAATCTCCTGTGGGGTCTAGAATCTGTCTCCCAAACAACTCGTAGTTTGTAACAAGATTTTCTTTGGCCACCAGCCTGTCTCCAACGTAATGAAAGCCTGGAGGCCTTTCCATAAAGCTGACTGACGCCATGTGCTGCGAAGGCAGCAGTTTGAATTTGGATGCTGGCACTGCAGTTGAAATGTGAGTGTAAATGGTTTGGAGCTGTGGCTTTTTTTTTTTTTTTTTCCATAAGGGTTGGGGTGTATCTTTGTCCCAAGCCCTTTTGTTCCCAATTACTTAGTGTGTTTAAGCTGCCCACCCTTAAAAACCTGGTCTCCCTGGATGCATCAGCCTCACAGCCCCTGCTTTGCCACTCGCTGCCAGAGTCTCAGGATAATGGTCTTCCTAGTGCTGTCCTATAGAACTTTCCATGGCAGTGTTCTGTATCTTTACTATTCAGTATGGGAGCCATGCATCCCATGTACCTCTTGAGCACTTGAAATGTAGCTGTGACCAAGAAATAGAATTTAGTTTTATTTTAATTAATTTAAATTTGAAGAGCCGCATATAGCTAATGGCTATGTATTAATATGTTAGACAGCAAAGCTCTAGAAAAGCACTTAACAAATTTTTTTCAATTTAAAAAGATGAGGATTTTTGGAAGGAGACCACCACTGCTATAGGAGATTTCCAGCAGGTTCTGAGCATAGTTCAGGAGCTTTGCACAGGGCAGAGCATCATTGGTTGAGAATGGGAGTTCTTACCTGAAGGTAAGGGAAAAATCCAGACCTACTCACAAACAAATAATCTTTTTTCCTAGGTACCAAGAGGTAAGAGATTAAGGACAGATATAAAGATAGCCATTACTATGTTCAAAATAATAGCAGATCTGCTGAATAAAGACTGGTTTACACATACCATGGAATAATACACAAACATTAAAAATCATGATTCAAAAAATTTTAATAACAAATGAAAAGGCAGAACATAAAAAAGAACACATACTCATGATCAAAATCTCATGGAGGAAAATATACTTTATATGCATAGAAAAAAGCTTAAAATGAAATATACTAAAATACCAAGAGGAATCATTTCTGGGTAGTGAAATTCTGAGTGTTATTACTTTCCTTTTTATATTTTTAAAAAGTTTTCCAAATTTATGTAATGGCCATTTATTATTTTATGCTCAAAAAAGTCTTTCTCAAAGCATACTCTAAAGAGGTTTTAAGGAGGGCCTGGGTGGCTCAGCCAATTAAGTGGCTGACTTCGGCTCAGGTTATGATCTTACAGTTCATGAGTTTAAGTCCCGTGTTGTTATCAGCGCAGAGCCCATTGGGGACCTTCTGTCCCCCCCTCTCTGCCCCCACCTCGCTCACATTTGCCTACACAAATGTGCATGCACACACATGCATCCATTCTCTCTCAAAAACAAACATTTTAAAAAGAGAGAACTTTAAGGGACATCTGGTTGTCTCAGTAGGTTAAGCACCAGACTCCTGATTTGGGCTCATGTCATTATCTCATGGTTTGAGGGACTGAGCCCTAAGTCCCTCTCTACACTGACAGCACAGAGCCTGCTTGGGATTCTCTCTCTCCCTCTCTCTGCTTCTTCCCCTGAGCACTCTCTCCCTCTCTCAAAATAAATAAATAGACTTTTACATTTTTTTTTAAAATAAAGGGCTTTTAATAACTTGGAAAATGCACTTTACAGATAAACAAACAAACAAAAAAAGCAAAATACATTAAAGTACATGTAGTTCTACCACAACTGTATAAACCATGTAGAGATAGGACTGAAATGGTTACAATACTCTGGTGCGATTAGGCATTTTTCTACCATATTACTCTTTCTTGTAGCCATTTTTGTTTTTGTTTTTGTTTTTATTTTTTTATTCCATGGCCATTTTTAATAATTTAGAAACTGTTTTACATCCTCGACTTTCCTTGATCTTTTTTTTTTTTTTTACAATTTATTGTCAAGTTGGTTTCCATATAACACCCAGTGCTCATCCCCACAAGTGCCCTCCTCCATGCCCATCTCCCCCCTCCCCCCCAACACCCATCAGTCCTCAGTTTGTTCTCAGCATTCAACAGTCTCTCATGGTTTCCCTCTCTCCCTTTCCCCCACCATTTCCCCCCTTCTTCTTCTCCATGGTCCTCCGTTAAGTTCCTCCTAATCCTCCTATACGTGCAAACATATGGTATTTGTCCTTCTCTGCCTGACTTATTTCGCTCAGCATAACACCCTCAAGGTCCATCCATGTTGCTACACATGGCCAGATTTCATTGTTTCTCATTGCCATGTAGTATTCCATCATATAGCTAAACCACATCTTCTTGATCCATTCATCTGTTGATGGACACTTAAGCTCTTTCCATGTTTTGACTATTGTTGAGAGTGCTACCATGAACATTGGGGTATATGTGCCCCTATGCATCAGCACTCCAGTATCCCTTGGGTAAATTCCTAGCAGTGCTATTGTTTTTGTTTTTATTTTTAATGTGTATCATTTTCTACAATAGGGGGTAAAAATATGATCCACCTGGATAAGAATCCAACCCCAAACATTGAGACAAGCATCTTCAGGTCTTTCTCCTCACCCTGGATAGATAGACTTCAGTGAAGTCGTCTCTGCATCCTCTGGGGGACACTGTGGATAGGTTGCAGTCCAGGTGACCTCAGTGGGCCTCACCGTCCTCCTGCTGCCACAGTGGGTGGCCACGCACTCACCCTTGGAGGCTGACCCTTCCTCCTCTATTCCCCTCCCACTACATTACCACTGAGATTCATTGAAGGCAATCAATACAAATGAAAAACAATTGATTTTCTTCCCCCCTCCCCAATTACTTTCTCTGAATGATTCTGTCTGCCAGGCATACCGGGAATCACAGCAGAAAGGAAGTGCTCTGGCTCCCCAGTTGGGACCCCAGCCCTCCCCACCCTCCGCTCCCTCCCTCCTTCCGCACTTGATTTCAAGATCAGTGGCAGTGCTCTTCATCAACTTGGCAGATGCTACTGCCTTTTCCGGGCTTTGGCTCGCCTGCTGGGCTCCCCCTGTCTATTACTTCCCCCCTGCTAAGGTCCCCATGCTAGGACCCCTCTCAGAGCCAGGGAGACTCATGCTGCAGCTGAACTACGCTGTCCCAGAAGGATAGAGAACGACACAGCAGCTGGCTCACCAGCCTGGATCGTGTACCCCAGAGCCTAAAGAAAGGAGAATTTTCAGATAGATTCACGACTCTGTGAAGAACCTCCTTCGCTTCATCTCAGAACAGATTAGCTCAGAGCTTTAAATGGATCCGAGTCTAGTGGGAACCACCCCCCCAACACCACCAAAGCACTTCACAGGAGAGCCTACTGCCATACTGTAGACAGAACCTTGGCATTTACAGGTTTAACCTTCACTATTTTGACCCAGAGAGCCCGTCATCCTATGTGATGTACACTTTTATTAAGGCAGGAATTTGAATTGTTTGTGCTATATAGATGATATGGCTAAGCAAAATTGAGGGTGCAACCATAAAATACTCATCTGGGAGAGAAACTGAGGTACTAAGAGATGAAAGTATAGATCTGACATGCCTTTAAATGTCTGATTTCAGAGTCATACAGGAGTACTTGGCATGGTTGGAACAGAAGTTGATATGAATTTATTAAAAACATAATAGTTTCTTGATATTATGGGGTCTTTAACAAAGTCTCAATAGCTAGCCTCACATCAATTTGGAAAACACACACACACATACACACAAACAAGGTTTATTCATATCCTTAAACTACACTGCTTGTCCTCAACCATCATCATATTCAGTGGAATTCAAAGTTTTCCCACTGGGTCCCAATTGCCTGCTCCCAGAACACCAAAATAGGAACCTTTCTAGGTGCCCCCCCCCCCGCCCCCAGCTCTTTGGCTCTTTGTAGACACCTGCAAGCGTCTGTTGATATCTAATCCCTTTGGCCAGATGGCCCCATTCTCATCCTGTTAACTTTCCTCTCTTTCTTCTTCTTCTATCCACTTCAATCCATCCCCATGCTGCTCTTCTTTATTCTTTTTCCCTAAAATTTTCTATTGTGGTGTGGGTCTCTGACACAGATGAACACTAGTTACATCTCAAGAAAGGAGGTCATGCTACACTGGGCCCTAAGCACCATCCACTTATCCCAAGAGCAGGCCCAGTTGACTCTGAGAGGAGCCCCTTATACGCTGCATGAACAGTACACACCCCCTTTGAATGAAGCAAACCCCTTGTATGTGTGAGTGTATGCTTGCTACTAAAATTTCTTCAAGCCTGGCTCAGCAGTCAGGTGGTAAGCAGCAGGAAACTGGACAGATGGATGACAAGGCATGCCCAGGTGTCTGGAGGAGGGCTGAGTCAAGAAGTAGGAAGAGGACGGATGTCTGGGAAAAAGCAGGGAGAGTCATTCTGTAAGATTCATTTCAGGGGACCAAGCAAAACCTTGCCAATCCTCTGGCTGATGATCTTAGTTCCATCACTACAAACTCAGTCCTGTAGACCAAGATTTAAATCTGTTAAGACATAAAAGCCTTAGTAAAAACTTTAAAAAAGCATCAGTGCTTTATTCGGTTTTGGAAGTGTCTCCACCAGGAGACTGGTTTTGATCTAGAACAGGAGAGAATGAGGTGCCCTGGACAAGGAGGGTGGCTGAAAGGCAAGTTGGATGGAAGGAGCCCAGCGGTGCCAAGAGCAGAGCACACTCCATGCCTGGCGCCACTATTTCTCCAGAGTCAAGGTCAATCTCTTCACTTTTGTTTTAGTTTGATTTCTCTTTTCCCTCTTTGCGTGTCCTGCTCTGCATCTTCTCCACTCCCTGTAGATTAGACGCCATTTCAGCCACAGTGGTGACAGGTTTGTCAACTTGTGCTCATCAATACACCTGGGCATGTGTCCCAAGGACTTCATAGGACAGTTTTCAACAGAGCACTCCTTTCATGGCCCCCGACTGGCAGCATGCAGACTTTCTTCTCTCCTCCCTCCCTGTCCTCCTCTTCTTCCCTCCCTCCATTCTTCTTTCCTTCCCTTTGATATTTATTAGGCACCTGTTTGTGTGCTAGGCCCTGGGAGAATAAAGATAAATAATACACAAACGAAACCTCCTTTCCCCTCTTGTTCAAAATACATTTCACAAGCTAAGCCCAAGCTTTGAGACCAGCAAACACACGAATTTCCTTTCTGCTGCATCCCTTGACTCCACCTCTGCCTCCCCTCAGTGGATCTCTAGCGCTTAAATGTGCTCAGTGCTTTGGTTTCCCTATTGATAAAACAGGGACAGTAGTAAAATAGAAATTTTATTTTTTTTCCCTCATAACCTTGAAGAGAAGCATCTTCATTTGTCTATAGAGCAGTGATTTGCATCCCTCCAGGAACTCAGAAAACAAAGTGGCATTATTAAACATGCCAGTGAAAGATATTTCAAAATTCAGAGAATGTCTCTCTATTTTCTGTATTAATGCTTTGGTAAATCTACCCTAGAGATCATGTTATAATAATATCTCATTTTAAAGTAAACTGAATTTGGGGCGCCTGGGTGGCTTAGTCGGTTAAGCCTCCAACTTTCGCTTAGGTCATGATCTCGCGGTTCGTGGGTTCGAGCCCGGCGTCGGGCTCTGTGCTGACTGCTAGCTCAGAGCCTGGAGCCTGTTTCAGAGTCTGTCACTCCCTCTCTCTCTGACCCTCCCCTGCTCACGCTGTCTCTCTCTCTCTCCTAGAAATAAATAAAACATTAAAAAAAAAATAAAGTAAACTGAATCCATTATTATAGTTTAATGCAATAGAGTATTTAGGTATATGTGTGATTTTGGTTTTCTCTAATTCGTGTATTTTTTTCCAAATGAGTTTTCAGTAAAGAGTCCCAGAAAAGTCTCTTTTTTCCCCCTAGAACTTCCAGTGTCCAAAAATTATTGTATCACCCAAAGCAGGAGCTTTACCAAGGATTTATAGATTATTATTTGAGTGGCAACATGCTATGCAAGAAAGAGCATTAGAATAAAAGCCCTGAGATCTGGGTTCTAACGCCAATATTGCTATTTACTAATCCTGTGTCTCTTATAATTAAGGTTCTTGTGGTTGCCAGCAACAGAAATCAATTTTAAGTGATCTTTACAGTTTTTAGGAAGAATATTTTTTAGGACATTGGGGTATCTCATGAAACAGAAGGCAAAGCTGAACAAGACACATAAAGAGAAGACACAAGAGTGACTGTAGTCACATAGTATCAGGAAAATATGGAATTCCTTCCAACCATGCTTCCCTTCATGGACTTGACCTCTAAAATCCTTCAGGCTCTGTTTTGTAAGCCATACTCTTAAGAAAGAGATGGATAAGCCCGGTGTTAGACCAGAATCAAGAGCTACCCATCTCTAAGGTCTAACACAGGAGGGATCCACCAGAATAGGACAATAGCCCAGACATAGCCCTGGGGCTTCCCTCTGGACTGCAGCCATTTCCAGTAAAGAGGGACACTGATGGGGTTGGGAGGCACCACCACAGGTCTCTGCCAGGGTCTTTGGGCAAGTGACCAAACCTCTGGGTCTCAGTTCCTCCTATAAAGTTAGAAATTGGACTCTATTATTCCCAAGATCTCTTCTGCTTCTTTATCCTATAGTTAGTGGTGGTAGGCTCTAGTGTTTCTTGAAAATAGTACTGGACATTTTTAGACTATTCTCAATGTTTACGAGAATGCAACAGAATTTTTTTTTTTTGAAGATAAGCCTACACACACACACACACACACACACACTAAAAAAAAAAATGTTTCAACTTATGACCCAGAATTATTTTAACACAATGGGACAGCCATGATCTTATACAGGTCAGAAGTTCTGACTGACAGTTAATACTGATTACTGTAAAATAGGTAAATAATCATTCTTTCATCAATGTAACTTGATTTAAAAAAAAAAAACAAAAACTATGTGATTCTTTAGAAGCCAAAGCATTGGCACCCTTAATCTATGTTGTCAGAGGAAGCTTATTTTATTTTGGGGAAGCTGGGATAAATGTTCTCACCCATCCCTAAAAGAGAACTTTCTAGAATAGGGAACTCGTGGCTGCCCCTAGTCAGCCCACACAAGAAAAGCCCATATACACTTAGCCACCAGTGTCAACATCCAAAGTGAGCAAGAAGACAAACTCACCAGGAGGCCTTTGAAAGAAGATGTCATGTTTCATCTCAGAAAAACTGTCATAAAAGCCTTACCTTCTTTTAAGGAACTCCAAAGGAAAATTTGAAACCAAATAGACTTGGGATTACTTTTTCTCAGTGTGTGGACATTAATCATTAAATCACATTAAAATAACAAGTAACTCTAATGTAACAAGTAACCTTCAATATTCTGGATGAATTTTTGTCCAGAAAATCACACCTTTGCTTGAGAAACTAAACAACAGAAAACCGGTCGATCTCCCCATGGAGATCCCCATGGATCTCCCCATCTACCAAGTTGGATCAGGAGAACTGGCTTGTAGTTAGCCCTATTCTCCTGGTGACTAGATTTGTGCCCATGGATCAGCCACCTTTCCCTCTGAGATTCAGCTTCCTCCTCTGTAGACTGAGTTGCTCAGTATGAGGCTCTCTAAGATTCCTGCTCAAATTTTCTGTTATTAAAATGTCATATAGGAGCACCTGGGTGGCTCAGTGGGTTAAGTATCCAACTCTTAATTTCAGCTCAGGTCATGATCTCATGATTCGTGGGATGAAGCCCCACAATGAAAGCTTGGACCCTGGTTTGGATTCTCTCTCTCTCCTCTCTCTCTGCCCCTCCCTCCTTCCCTCGCACTTGCTCTCCTCTCTCTCTCTCAAAATGAATAAATAACTTTTTTTTCCTTTAACGACATAAATCTCTCAAACTCTTTCCGTGTGGCAGGTACTTCTCTAAGTGATTAACACGAACTGTGTCCCTTAATCCCCAACAAGAATATACCATTTTCATTCTAGCCTCATAAAAAGAGGGGACTGGGGCATAGAGAAGTCAGGCTAGGGAGGAACAGAGTCAGAGGTCTGTATCTAGAAAGATATGCTTAGCCTTGCACAGTGGGGCACTGGATGTTTCTTCCACATCACTTTCCTCCAATTTCTTCAGCACAAGTCTGAGCAGACGCTTGCATATGCACTTCTTTTCATCTTCCCTCCTGACATCACCCCTAATCACCTAAGTTACTTGTCTCTAAATTGCCTGCAATTTGTCTTCATCTTTCTGGACCTGAAGAACTAAAGAGATGATGGCAATGTGTCTTCCAGGTGCAGTTTCCTTGGGACTCCCTAAACAAGGAAGCACATTTCCTTCATGGAAGTCCCCAGGAAGTCCCCTACAGGAGAGTATCCAGTCTGTCTGGATGGCGCTGTCCCAGAGGGTAGAAAATCACAGAACTCAAAGATAGTAAGAGCCTGAGTAGGAATGAATGCCTAACCAACAAAGGGATTGGAAGATAGAACCCAGGCCAAAAGGTTAAAGAACCTGGAGTTTGCTCACCTGAACATAATAAAACTGATACATTTGGAAAGACCATGCTCCATAGGAGTCTGATATTGTTGCATGTCTTGCAAGCAGGATGCAGACTGCCCTTTGTTCCAGACCACCTTTTTAAGAATGTTTACATAGCAAACAGCCCTAGAAGATAAAGATAGGGTCTCACTCCAGAGCAAAGGGTGGCACATTTACTGTCTGTTATAAAAGATTTGGGTTCCTGAAGCTCAGGGTTCCTCCCCTATCATGGAACTTCTGTGTGTACAGTGCCAGCTAGCTACCTTCATTCCCACCCTGGGGGAAATGGGGCTCAGGGGCCAACAAAAATATGTTGACAAAGCTACTTTGTCACAAAAGCAGCTACTGCTTTTGTGTAGTAACACCTTTCATCTTTAATCTAGGAATCTTATGTCTTCTGCCAACTTGAAACCATAACAGGTGAATTTACTAGGTTGCAAGTAGGGCATAATCTCTACAAGCTCTCCATGGTTTTTGTTTTTGTTTTTTATTCAAGTCAATTAACATACAGTGTAGTTTTGGCTTCAGAAGTAGAACCCAGTGATTCGACTCTTACACATGACAACCAGTGCTCATCCCCAAAAGTGCCCTCCTTAATGCCCATCACTCATTTATCCCATCCCTCCCACCACCCTTCCAGCAACCCTCAGTTTGTTCTCTGCATTTAAGAGTCTCTTATGATTTGTCTCCCTCTCTTTTTATCCTATTGTTCCTCCCCTTCCCTTATGTTATCTGTTGTGTTTCTCAAATTCCACACTAATAAGCTTGAGAACAAGTTTCAATCAAAGAATAGTGTATCTTCAAGGAGAGGACAACAAACTATTTTCCCTTTCCTGAGAATCCAAGAATATCTTTTTTTTAAAAAAATGTTTATTTTTGTTTTGGGAGAGAGAGAGAGAGAGAGGCAGAGGGAGGGAGAAAAAGAATCCAAAGCAGGCTCTATGTTATCAGTGCAGAGCCTGACACAGGGCTCAATCTCATGAACTCTGAGATCACAACCTGAGTCTAAATCAAGAGTCAGATGCTTACGTATAGGAGGATTAGGAGAAACTTAACTGAGGAAAAAGGGGGAGAAGAAGGGGGGAAATGGTGGGGGAAAGGGAGAGAGGCAAACCATGAGAGACTCTAGAATGCTGACAAAAACTGAGGACTGATGGATGTGGGGGGGAGGAGGGATAGGCATGGAGGAGGGCACTTGTGGGGATGAGCACTGAGTGTTATGTGGAAACTAATTTGACAATAAACTATTTGTAAATAAAAAAATAAATAAATATAAAATGTAAAAAAAAGAGTCAGATGCTTAACCAACTGAGCCACCCAGGAACCCCCAAGAATATCTGTTAAACATGAGAAAGAATCCAGGATTTAGATTTGCTAGTGCTTATATGTCTTGCCTTCAGCAATTCTGGACTCTCTCAGATTATTTTAAAGGACAGCCTAGATATCTATCCATGTGACACGTAAGGCCTAGACATACCCAAATGCAAAGGTAAAGGCAGGTGCGAACATGGCCTTCATAATGCCAATAATAGCCTAAAAAGCAACTCTGTCCATGCACAGGTCCTCAGCCTGGTTCTTTGGATATTCATATGAAATATCCACATCATGTAAATTTTCTAGAGTTGGTCAACCCTAGGGCAAAGTCTCCATGATTCCCCTGACTCAATTAGGACCCACGAGCCAGTGTTGAGGACCTAGCCCTGAAACAAGCCTTTTATAAAGCATATCCTGCCACTGTAGCCTTTGCCGTACTTCTGGAGAATTCAGAAGATCACCAGGGTGGACGTGATCCCCCAGAACCAGTAGTTTGGAAGGCTCCTATCATCTTTGCTTTACTCTCCTCTCTTCTGTCCTGCCCCAAAGGTCCTCCCTCCCAATGGCTTGGTGAAGAACTAGGTAAGAGTCTGGGCAGTCCTAATGACTCACTGATTCCCAGATGCCAGTAGACATTGAAGGGGATGATAATGATAGTACAGAGCCCTGAGCACCATGGAAGGCCTAAAATGCTTACTTCCTTGCTGAACATGGAACTTCCCATGACCACAACGTTATACACGTCCTTTCTGATAAAGAACTCAAAGCCTTGCACACAAAATTTCCTTTACATACCTATGCCATTAGCACTACTTTACCTTTGTGTGGGACCTTTCCTCTTTCAAAGCACTATTATCTCATTTGATTCAAACAAAACCCTACTGTCATGGAAAATATTATTAAACCCATCTTACAGATGAAAACATTGAAGCTTTTCAAGGTTAAAAGTGATGCCCAGGGTCACAAGATGGTTATGTGACAGAGCTGAAACTGGAACCCACCTGCCTGATTCCAGGTCCATGATCCTTTATTCTACACCATGCAGAAAGGGGATGCAGTCTATAGCCTTAGGAGAGATGTTATTTCCATTTTGTAGAAAGACAAGAATCAACTGACTTGTCAAAGGTCACACATTGTGTGAGTTTCAGTGAAACCAGAAGTATAGACGCAAGGTCTCTAGAATCTGTGGTTCCAACTCTTTTCTAGTGATGCCTTGCTAGAAAAGGTGGGGATATATCTTTAAAAGGAAAGCCATCTTTGAGAGGCTAAATATGTGGCTGAGCTAAGCAATGAGTGCCCAAAGTGTAGTTACTAGGAACCAACAGAGGGATGGATATTTGTCCTTGGTCTCTTGGTCTCTTGCAATGCAGGTTCCCATCTTTGCTACACTGTGGTGGCAAAGGCATGGTTTTGGCATCTGACCAACTGGAGTTTGAGTCCTATCTCTGCTATTTGTTCTCTTTGAAACCTGGGTCAAATGACAACATTTTCTGATCCTCAGCATCCTCTTCTGTTAGACAGGATAATAATAATGACTATCTAATAGAGATACTGTGAAGAAAAGCAATCAGGGACATAAAGCAATAAGTAAGTTGGCACTAGTATTATCAACCATGAGCTGGGGAGCTGGCAGATGGCAGGAAGTTCCAAGGGAAAAGGAGAGGGAAGGCAAATAAAATTGGTGACACAGGCA
Organism: Proteles cristata cristata; assembly: GCA_017311185.1. Lineage (NCBI taxonomy): Eukaryota > Metazoa > Chordata > Mammalia > Carnivora > Hyaenidae > Proteles > Proteles cristata. The sequence continues at coordinate 21,954 of JAESUZ010004246.1, forward strand.
AAGAAGTTTACCCTAAGAATCCTGAACCATTATACCCAGAACAGTCCACTGGAGTGGGTCACCCTCAGCTCTCTGGTCAGTCCTTTCTCCTGACATACCACAGATCTGGCTCAGCTGCTAGGAAATCTATAGCTCTGGGAAACAGCCATGAGCCAACCTGTTCTCTCTTCTGCCTTTGCCCCTGGGGTAGGTTTCAGATTTGCAGCACTGCTTACTACTATCTGGTAAGCTGCAGGGCTCCAAGCCTGTTCCAGTCTCCATCATTAGGGGGGGAAAAAAAAGCTGCATTTTCTCTGAATTGAAAGCTGTGGGCTGAGCCTAGGAGGGATGGGGGGCAGGGAGATGAGCCTAATGCAGTGGACACTCTGCTCATCAAGGTCCAAGATATTAAAGCATTGAACCATGTCAAAGAAGGTGATGGGAAAGTGTTTTTACAGACACAGAAAATAGGGTCTTGATCCTTTTTCAAATCACTCCAGCTCCTGTATCTATATGCACCACCTACATAACATTAAGAGAGAAAAAGCAGTGGAAAATATTGGTTGTTGGATCTTTTGGTTAGGAAAGGCTGCCTTGGAGCTGGCTAGTTTTTATTCTCTGCAAGATGAGCCCAGTCCTTAGATAGAGACATGTGACCTAGAGGGTAGAGTGACTTGTTCCAGTTAGACCTAAGAGAACTGGACCTAGAACCCAAGCATCCTGGATACAAACCCAGTATTCTTTTTCCACAGGCCCACCTCCTCTGGAAAGTTGTCTTTCATGAACCTAAAATGGGAGAAGTGGCTTCTGGAAATCTGTACTGCCACTAAGCCTATACCCCTCTGCCTTGCCCTTAAGAAAAGAAAAAAAATGAACCATAAAGAATGTCTGCCCATCCTTCAACTCTAGAAAGAAAGCTTGAGAGAACAAGAACCACTCTTTAAGTATTTAGCCCAGCCCCCAGAACTGCGTGGGCCATTATAAATAGAAGCTTGACCACCCACATTTTTAAAGTCTTACACAGAAATTGGACAGCATCTAAAGGAAGTCACTCATATGCATAAATAAAGGGCAGTAAAGTCAAGCTGAGGAGAGCTGAGTAAAGGAAATCTGTCTGGCTTTTCAGTTACATGATTCTATATCTCTTGGGATTAGGACAATTTGACCTGGAGAACAGAAGACCAAGGGAGGTGAAGTAAGACTTTCATAACTGCCTTCAAGTTTAAAGAATTACAGAGACAACCAGGCAAGGATGAACCAAAGAGAAACAGGGTTCTCTTATGTAAGGAAGATTTCGATCAGACATCGCTGAGAACTTCCAGACTGTAAAAGCAGTAAGTCAAGAAGGGAAGAAAAAACACAGGACAGATAAACCAGCTGCCTTGACCTCAGAGATTTTCTTTCAGCCCAAGGGTACCGAGACAAGTTGGTCTTATGAGGACAGTGTTGATGGTAGGGGGGAAGTAAATGATTACTGTTTTAGTTCATCACGCAGTTGACTCTGTAGTCCTGCTCAGATGACCACATTGGGGCCAATTCTCCCCTAACCAAGCTCCATCTCCTCCCTGGGAGAGAGAAAAACACAGTCAGATAAAGTGTCTCCTCCTTCACACATGACTGTGCTGGAAAGGAGCAGAGGTGTAGGATATCCTTCCCATCACAGACTTAAGTCGCAAATGTAATGGGAGTGCGTGATCTATACTAGTAAGAATCAGGACCTCAGCAGAAGGTCAGGCACTCCAGAGCGGCCCGTTGCCTACATGGAAGGGAAAATTTGTGTGTGGAGGACCTGGGGGTGGGGGTGGGGGGATGGATGGGGGCAAGGGCAGAGAAAACTCTGGCAACAGAGTCTTCCCTCCATTTTTCCTCTTCTCTCCCTCAGTCCCTGCTCAGTGTCCACACTAATGAAAATAAGCCTGCACAGCTGCTTCTGCAGCCCAAGAATTCGTTCAGAGCAATTTAGAGCCAATTGAATGAAGAGGAATAAACGAGCAGATATTGTAGTTTATGGCTGGCTGCTCCGAGGCCCCAGGCAGTGATTAGAGGCCCATGGTCCTTTTTATGCCCACAGCAAGAAGACGGGTGAAACTGGGTCCAGTTAAGAGCTCCAAACAGGAGGTGCAGTGGTGAGGAATAGGATGGGTAATTATACTCTGGGTTAATACTGGGGTGGTGACCATGCCACCCAGACCTGAGAAATAATTAAGTGATTGAGTAAAAGATTGAAACAGTAGGAGGCACTGATTGCTTTGTTAGGCCCATGGATATACAGAGATGAAGTATCCTCGTGGGAGGGAAAGCCAATTGCTGCTCTTGGTAGACCTTGTCTGCTGTTGGACTCTGTCCCAACACTGATTCACTCTCCCTGAGCAGCAGGGAAAACAAGTGTGTGACACACACACACACACACACACACACACACACACACAAAGACTTCTTTGAAATGGCACTTACTCTCTGTCCCCCTTCCTCCATCACTATTGCTGGGAAGCAGACAGTGACACTGAATTTTCTATGTGTCCTCCACTGCAGAAAGAATGGGTTTGAACTCTCCATGATCTTTCACCAGCTTTTTCTCATGGTCAAGGAAACAGATTTCCAAGATGGCTCTCCAGTGTCATGGGAACACTTGCGGCTTTGGGATAGACATTTTCACTAAGCCAAGTACACATCTCCTTTGGGGAGTGGACTCCACAATCTTGAACTCAGGACCAGAGAAACTCTTGAGCAGATCTGGTTGACCTTGACAGAGCATCTGCATCTCAGTAAAGCATTTAAGGAAAGACCCTTGGGATCAGCACAAAGAAGCATTCCATCTTCATGAGGTTACCTTACCTTTTTGGGCATTTTGCTTCCCATCACTATTCTGAGAGTAAAAGCAAGCATCATGTTTTCTCTAAAACCCCCACCACACACATACTCTTTTCTGCTTTGTAGTAGCAGGACCGAAGCTATAAAAATGAACAAGATGTGGTTCTTGCTCTCAAGAAGTTAAAGTCTTCTAATGGAAATAGATATACAAACATCATGTTGGAGGAAGGTAGGGGATATTGTGTGAACAAAGAAGAGTGGCACCTAATCCAGCCATGGGGTGTGTAAGGGTGTCATTGTGTAATGGCAGCTAAGTCTTGAAAGACAAGGGCAGGAAACGGCCAAGAAAAGAAGAGGACTGCATTGGTTGCTCTAGGCAGAGAAAACAGCATGAACAAAATCATTGAGGTAAAAAATTATGTGGCTCAAATGGAGAATGACCATTGACCCGGTATTATTAAAACATAAGGTATGGTGCAGATAAGCGTCCAAGGTGAAGTTAGCAGCTCCTAGGCACTATGCTAGAAAACACAGATTTTATCTAATAAAAAATCAGTGCCACTAAAAGGTTTCAAGCTCTGTATGGTGGAGGATGGGTGGGTGGGAAGGTGGGATGTAGCCAGGTTTAAACTTTTGCAGAATGAATTTGAGGGAGGAAGACCGAGGGCAAAGAGACCACTTAGGAAGCTATGGGAAAAGTCCAGTCTGGATGAGATGTGGTGGAGGTCTGACCCAGGGCAGCTGCCTTTAGAGGGGAGAGGAGAAGGACTTGGAAAATTCCCAGAGGAGTAAGCTGGTGCTTGTTTGGATGCAGGCCATGATACAGGTACAGAAACAAGGATGGTTACCAGACTTCTGGCCTGGATGACACTGGAGTGGGGGAGCGGTCAGCAGGAAGAAAAGACTAGAGAGAGAACAGGATGGGTACCATTTGACCATGTGAAGCCTAAGGGCTTGGCAGGGTATCCTAATAGAGAAATTCCCAGGAAACATAAGGTCTAAGTCCCTGCTCTCTGTCACCTTGCAGCTTGGTCACTTTGGGGAAGGAAGTTAGCCTCTCTGTGCCCCCATTTCACTCTCTGTAAACTGGAATACTCCCTTTCCTCAACTCACCTTCTGGAAATTGTGAAGACCAAACATGAAAAGGTACCTCCAGCACATTGGAAATAAAGCTGTTATATAAACGTAAGGAATTTAAACAGTCTCTGCGTTGGGCATCCTTAGGTTTCCTATTATGGCAAAAACAATTTCAAACAATGAACTCATTGTATAATAGATCTGTTCCTCGTGACTTTTAAATATGTTTGAAAATTGATGAGTGTGTTGACTTGCCTTTAACTCTTTTCCCTTTTGGTGTCACGGAGGGATAAGGAGGTGTATCACAGCACGTGCGCACTCAGAGGGACCTCAGAGCCCCACGGTCTAATGCCCTCACTCCACAGATGAGGAGGCCACAGCCAGAGAGAGGAAGGGACTCACTGGAAGAATACAGGTAGTTGGCAGCAAAGCCAGGATCAGCACACAGATCACCTGACCTTCTCTGGCATCTTCTAAAACCACAGCAGAGCCCTACATGGCAGGGGCGGTATCTTTGGTAACATCACAGCCAGCGCCTCCCCACCTCATCCCATGGGGCCTTCTGTGGGCCTCTCTTCTTCCAAATGAAGAAGGAGCCATTGAGGTAATGGTTGCAAAGCTCTCTGTAGTTCTAAAGAGTTAGAAAAAAAACACATAAGGCCCATAGTAATGGGTCTCTCCCTCTTTGTTTTAAGCCCAGGACATTTTCTAGATTTAAATAATGCAAGACTGACATGAATGGAACCAGCAAGAGAGAGGAGTATGTGGAGATGTGGAGCTTAGAGTAAATTAGAGCACCCAGGCCAGAGTGGGGACAAAAGCACGTGGAGAAGCCCAGAGGCATGATAAAGAGCTTTCAGGTGGGAGGGGTTTTAGGCTGGGGGTTGGACCTGAAAGGAAGCAGAGGCCACAGTCTACCCAAGTGTCAGTCAGGACAGGATGGCCAGAGGGGACCCAGGGAGGCAAGTGGAGGTACAGGGCATACCCAAGACACTCAGTCTTCCAGGGCCTAGACCTAATATGAGGGTGTGGACCCTTTCTTCCCCTAAGTGGAGCCACATAAGGGGCTCCCCAAGAGTGAGCCAGCTCCCAGGAGATGATTTCCCCAAAAGAACCTACAGGGTGACATCAGGGTGGAAAGCAGCATGTGCCACATGGGCCTCTTGCAGACCCACAGCACACTCATATTTTAAAGGCTCTGAGAAGTCCCATTGTAGACAAATCTGTTGACCTTGGCTTACGCTGCTTCCCAAAGCCACCTGGCCACAGAACCCTGTCCTCACAGACCTTGCCCTGGGAGACACAGCTGGAACCCACGTCCTGACCCTCCCTCCTCTGTCTTCAGGTGGGCTCCCCTCCTGAAACAATACCCCACTTGCCTCTGCTATGATAGCTCTGAGTCCTGGGGTGCCAGGGGCCTTAATAAGGACTTAAATCATTTCAACCTGTTTTGTCAAACACTTAAGGACTCAAAGTGAGAAGTCAAGTTTTCTGGTGAGGATTCAGACCAGAATCCAATTTCATTCAATGTGGCAAGTACTTTCTGAAGGCCAAGTCCATAACACTGTGGTAGATGTAAGACAATCACAGAACCAGAGTTGCAGGCCTGACTGTAATCTGGGGGGAACAGAACAAGGCTCCAAACCGAAACGGGTAGCTCTGATGTCAAGGCAGTATTTCAGTAGGTGCTAAACTCGGGGGTCTAGGGGCCAGAAGAAGGGAGCTCAGGGCAGAAAGAGAGTGGTCAAGAAGCCTTCTTGCAGAGGGCTGGAGGTGAGGTTTAACGGGGCAGAGGAGAGGGGATGACAGAGGATGTGGAGATAAAGGTGAGGGTCGGGAAGCCAGATGGTTCAGTGAGGGTTCCGTGGGGGGCGTGTACAAGAAAGTGGGTTGTGTGTGCATAGGCATGTAATGGTGTCCATAAGATCCTGGGCCCACTGGTGAGTGAGGGGGTGGTGGATTCCCTTTGCCTCGGGAACGGTAGCCTGGCAAAGACAACCATTTCTGTGAATTATGCCAAAACAGAAAGACCCAACTGCTTCTGGATAGAGGAACAAACCTTCTTCCTGCTCTTGGGAGTCTCTGATTCTAAGGCAGTTTCAGGAAGAACTGCTGAGTTCAAAGCAATTAAGACACGTTCACAAGAGAAGACAGTGACCAAGCATCCAGCGCACTGCCCTGCAAACCAAATTGCTTCTCAAAATCTGTTCCCTGAAGGAAGTCACCTGGCTTATTAACAAAACCATCAAGGCCCAGTTCTGTTCCCCAGAGCATCCTCCCAGTGAGAGCCTAGAAGTGTGTCACCTCATGGGCGTGGTGGGGGGACCAGCCACTCCCACACTGAAGGCATTTCACATGTAACTTGCTGACAGGTGCTCTGCTGCCCGCTCCCCACCAGCCCGGGCCAGGTGACCTGACGGACTTTCTCCTGGCCCCTGGGCTGTCCCTCATCTCCCACTTCATCACTGGACAATGGCTCCCTTATTAGTCGGCCTCCTCCCGGTCCACAAGTCTTTATTACAGTAACTATGGAGTCAGCCTTTTCACAAGAAGGAAAAGAGCAATTAGAGGCTTTTGTCTCTGCTGGGCAGCTTGGCTGACATCACTCTCCGCTCCCCCACATCCCAGCCCCATGGTTAACCCTCTTCTCTCCCTGCTGCCCGCTGCTCAGAAAGTCAAGCCAAGGACAGAGGAATGAGCTGCACCCCTCACGTCCAAAGGGATAGGGCCTGGGGGACGCTGTGAGAAAAGGGAAATGTACTGGACAGCCCAGAACCTATAAAGGGGCCTGGATACTTGCTGAGATCCCAGGGCTGCTCACCAGCTCTCCTCAGCCAGGCCTAGTTCATGGCCATCACTCGCCATGGGGCAGACCACAAGGCTGAGGCCTGTGGCCACTGCTACTCCCCTCTGCCCTTCCCATAGCACCACCTACACTGAATGCACCCAGCCCAGTCCCAGGCCTGGCGTTGTGCTGAAACAGAGGCATGACGTAAACCCAGTGGATTCTCAGAGCTTCAAAATAATCACCAAAATTATTCACCTTAAATTAAGGTGAAATCTGCATCAGTGTGCTGAACAGGAAAGAGTGCAGGGTTTTGAATTCAGACAGATGGGTTCAGATCCTATCTTAACCACTTGTCAGCTTTCTGAGCACATCCACGTCACATTAACCCCTCTGAGACTTTGATTCCTTATCTGTGAAATGGGAAGATACTATTTACCTTACAGAGCTGCTGGGAGGATGAAATGAAAGAAGGAGCAAGCAGTGCCTTGCCCAGAGCTCAACAAACATCACAGGTCTTTTCTTAGCCATTGGTCCTGTCTCCCTCTGAAATGTGTAGCATTCATTTGCACAGACAACTCTTCGTATTTTTTAAGCTTCCCTCAATCTCATCATGCCTAGTTCCTTGGGACTAGGAAGCAGGTTCCAGACTCTAAGCTGTCAGTACAGAGCCCGACGCGCAGCTCGAACTCATGGACCTGAGTCGAAGTCAGATGCTTAACTGACTGGGCCACCCAAGCATCCCTTTCAGTTCGTTTTTATTCCCTCCTACCTTTTTTGTCTTGTTAGATTCAGTCCATTGTTCTGGCCTGTCCAGATCTTTTTTTGAATCTTCACTCTATCATCTAACATATTAGCTCTCCCATCTAGCTGTGCTCCATCTATCAATTTGTTAAGCATGCCTACTATGTCTTCATGTATCTGAGGATAAAATGTCAAAGAAGACAGACACATTGTATGGTTCTTTAGGGAAGCAGATGAGCCTACCATGACTCAGCACTGAGAACTTTCCGGTTGACATCAGTTCATTAGTCAACACATCTTGCGGACAATTGTTCAACCAGTAAGGAAACCACCGTTTACCACACTATTCCATTTTGTTCACAATAACACTACAAGAGGCACCATCACATCCCTAACTCAAACAAACCCCTGCTATATTTATAACCATTGTATGCAGGGCCTACCCAGTGCTGAGCCTACTGCACGCCATCTCGTTTTACCCTGCCACCAATGCCACAAGGTACCTTCTGTGCAGGACAGAGTAGTGGCTAAGCAACCCAGGCTGCCTGGTTTTGAGTCCTGACTTTGCCCCTGCTGGCCAGGCAATCTTGGACAGTGGATTAGTCAGTATGGGCCATCTTCTACAATGAATTCCTCCAGGATCTCAGTGGTTTAATACCAAAAAGCTTTATTTCTTGCTCATGTCCCATCCAATCCCATGAGTAGCCTTCCACAGGATGGTCTGGGAACCCAGGCTCCTGGCATCTAGTGGTTTCATCTTCAGAGGCTTCTAAAGGATATTCCCCATTTGCCCAACCAAAGTGCAAAGACAGGGTGGGGAATTCCAAAGCAGGCACAGTTCTCACATTCTTCCTTCTGCCCACATACTATTGGCCATAACTAGTCACATGACCAATCTCAATGTACGGGAGGCTGGGAAATGTCAAGGAGCATGTTACAGATAGAAAACAGTCTGACCTAGTCACTCATCTATGTCATTGGCATGACGATATTTCCTGCTTCATTATATTTGCACTAGTCAAAGTTCTCAGATATGGATTAAGATAGACAGAGATAGAGATATCTAGACAGAGATACTTGAAAGAGTCACTCATGTGACTATGGGGGTTGGTAAATCTGAAACCTGCTGGGCAGGCTGGCAGGCTGGAAATTCTGGCAGGAGCTGATGTCACAGGCTTGAGTTCAAGGGCATTCTAGAGGCAGAATACCCTCCTCTTTGCGGATCTCAGTCTTTTTCTCTAAGGTTAAGTCTTCAACTGATTGGATGAGGCCCACCCATATTATTGAGGGTAATCTGCTTTTCTCAAAGTCTACTGATTTAAATTTTAATCTCATCTAAAAATACCTTCACAACAACAGTAGGACTTGTGTTTGACCAAACAACTGGGCACCATAGTCTAGCCAAGTTGACACATAAAATTGACCATCACAGTGACACTGTAAGAATTAAATGAGCCAGGAGCGCCTGGGTGGCTTAGTCGGTTAAGCGTCCGACTTTCGCTTAGGTCATGATCTCACAGTTCGTGGGTTCGAGCCCCGCGTCGGGCTCTGTGCTTACTGCCAGCTTAGAGCCTGGAGCCTATTTCAGAGTCTGTGTCTCCCTCTCTCTTTCACCCTCCCCTGCTCACGCTGTCGTTCTCTCTCTCTCTCTCTCTCTCTCTCCTAGAAATAAATAAAAATATTAAAAAAAAAAGAATTAAATGAGCCATGTCTAAAAACTACATACAACCTCAGTTAAACCAGTTCATGATATAGAAGAAGCACTCAGTAAATAGTTGCAACTATCACTGCCCCATCAGTGATAGTTATAAGCAGTTGCGCTCTCTGGGCAGAGGTGAGAACAGAGGGTAAGTCTGAGGTACAAGAGAGCAAGAGGGCAGGATAGACACAGGCAGGGTGTCCAAAATGTGAGCAAGTCATATGTGTTCATAAACACTTGCAAACTAAAATACAAGTGCACCTGTGAAAAAATCCTACAGATGTGATACCAGAGATGCAGCTGGTTCCTCACTGGAGAAGATGCCAAGAGTCACACTTTTCTTCCCGGTGATCATGCACACCTCCATGTTGACCAGCAGTCTAGGTCAGTGTGACCCAATCAGGAAGGTTCTCAGTGGCAAGGCTGGGCATGCTCACAAAGGTCCCCTCTGCCATGTGCAGGACACTGTCTTTTGAGCACTGATCAAGAGTCAGCTGCCCAGGGGAGGGTGAAGGTGAGCCCGAGATCCCAGATTTTAGCTCCCAGGCCAGTCACAACACAAGCCCTCAGAAACTCAACTACCCAGTGGCCTGCAAACACATGTGGGTTATTTCAGTATGCAGGATGCAGCAAGAGAGTGTGACTGGGGTATGTGAATCTTCTCTATAAGGAAGTAATCAAAACTTGTCTTGGGGCAGCAGCCCAGAAGCATAGAAAGCAGAGAGGTATAATGGGAGTTTGAGGCTGATGCTGTTCCCTACTCCCTGCTCTTCCATGCAGTCCTTTGGCTGTCCTACTAAGCTCTTGTCCAAGATGAGTCATAATCATAATCCTTTGGTGCTCCCTCCAGCTGAACAGAGCCCTGGACTACAAATGGAAAGTCCTAGATCCTAGATCCTGGTCATAAAGTCACCAATGATGCTGGAGAAATCACTGACTCATCTTGAGTCCCAGTGTTTCACTTTGCAACATGGGTCTAATTTCCACCAGTCCAACCAGCTGCACACCACTCAGTTTCAACATATCTTTGAGAGCATTTTGAAAACCACGGAGTACTATACAAATGTGCAGCACTATCACTGGCTTACTATTTTGAGGACAGAGACTCAAGGCAGCCCCCGTTGCACAGGCCGCTCTCTCTCCCCCATCCCATCTGGTACAGACCTTGGCAGTGATACTCACAGACGGGGGTTCTACAGCGTTGTCTGCTCATGGCCATGATGCCCAAGGCTGTCAATGCAGATTGCATCTGGCTCCATCCTGGTCAGCAGGCATTTCAGCCAAATGAAAGGAATTTGGGGAACAAGGCTTTAATTTACACATGCTAGGGTAGGCAAAATGATGCCCTTCTCCCAGTGATGTCCATGGGCTAGTCACCAGAGCCTGTGAATATATCACTTTACATGGCGAAAGGGACTTTGAAGATGTGATTCAGGTTAAGACGCTTGAGGAGATTATCCTAGATCACCCAGGTGGACCTGTTCTAATCAATGAGTCCCTAAAGGTAGAGACCCATTACTGGCTACAGTCAGAAGGAGGCGAGAATGTTGGCTTTGCAGATGGAAGAAGGGACAAGAGCCAAGCAATGCATAAAGGCTGCCTCTAGACGTAGGAAAAGGCAAGGGAGCAGGTCTTACCCTGGAGTCTCCAGTTAGGAATGTGGCCCTGACTGCACTGTGATCTCAGCCTGGCAAGACCCATGTCAGACTTGTCACTTCAAAAACATAAGGCAACACATTTGTGTCACTGTAAGCCGTGAAGTGTGCAGTGATCTGTTAGAGCAGCACTAGGGAGTGTGTACTCACGCCAAGAAGAAGACGGAAGAAGCAGCTCGTGTGACCTGCAGTGAAGGTAGAGGTGTGAATAGAAAACCACAGGCCCCAACTTCCTAGACTAGTTCTTCTCCCGTCCTCTCTGTTTTAAGTAATCCCCACCAGGTTTGAGGAGCTCAGAACAGTCGGGGGGAGGTGGGGGGTGGGCAGGGAGCAATGGGAAAGTAGTTCCCAGTTCAGAATGTACAATTTATATCCATTTCTAGGCCGGACCCACCTTCAGGATCTGTTTCTGGTGTTTTTGTGTGCACAACAGACAGGAGACTAAGAATGCCTTTCCTACATCCTTGCCCATTCTAGGAATGGAGAACATGGCTCCCTGCCTCCTCCCTCCAGCCAGCATCCACGCAGGGGCAGTCCCACACCATGGACTCTCCCCTGTGCCTCCTTCCCACCCCGGCCTGGGCCAGCAGCCATCCGTGCCCAGCTTAGTCATCTCCTTACGGCGATGAACACCATCATTAGGAGCCTTTCATTAGCAGCGGCTTGCACGCAGCTGATGTTGATTTGATAGAATCCAATTTAGCATCCCACTCTGGGCTCTGCTCCATAAGCATTTGGGTTTAGCATGTACAGGCAGTTTGATGCTGTCTTGATGGCCTTTTAAGCGGCTGAGAAAATTGCTGGCATGGCAGTTTGGTGGCAGGCAGGCTCCTAGCAGGGGGGTGGGGGGCTGCAGGGACGGGGAAGGACCAAGGGGTCATATCAGCCTGTGTCTGTAAAAGGCAGCTAAGTGTTTGTGAATCATACAGTTAAAGTGCAGAGAGAACAGACAGAACCGCCGGAGTGTCTAAGGGGCACCATTCAGTGAGATTTCACCACGGTGCCTCCTTCTGATGGACACCGCGCTGCCCACAGTCAAAATGCTCATCGCCCCACGCCCTTGAATGGACGGCACCATCCACAACATGCTTTCCTACATCGTCTCACTTTTATGTTGAGCCCCAACATACTGTCAGGCTAACAAGTGAGGATGTCTACTCTATCTTGCAGACCCAAAACCGAGGCTCAAGTGCAGATGCCTGAAATGGGTGCAGAGGTGCTGAGATAGGGCTCAAGATACGGCAGAAATTGCTGTAAATGCACAAGAGTGGGCACCAGCTTCTTTGACTCCATTTCCTGATTCCCCAGTGACTCCCTGAGCCTCACCTCTGCCCCTTCACACAAAGGGCAAGGGGCCTTTACCCATTTCCTTCCTGAGGGACTTCCAGAGACTAAATGGGGAGGTCAAGTGCCACCAGTTTCTTGAGGGATGGATAAGGTCCCCAGAGCACAGTGATGTACTAGTGAGTCGGCAACCTCTGGCTCTCCAAATAAAAAAGCCCTGATTTGTCACATATGTCCATTTACCTGCTAAGAATACTCCCACAGTGCCAAGTTCAAGATGCCACCAAACGCAGATGTGGGAAAGGGTGTCCTTCATGGGCTCTGAGGCTGTAAGCAGGCTCAACCACACCGGTGTTAGCAAGTCATGACGTTGTTCTGAATTTGTGCCCATTTTAGAATTGAACAAACTGAGGCCCTGAGTAGGTCTGAGACTAATAATGTCTTTGCCCACAACAATAAGCCATGGAATGCCAAGGATGCTGGTCTCCCTTATGTGGAAAGACCTGCTGCCTGAAACCCAGGAGTCGAGAGCTGGAGGCCAGAGCTGGAGCCTCTTCTCTACCCCTGGCCCACACGCCATGTTTGATGTGAGTCCTCTCCTTGGAGAGGCTGAGGAGAGGGGTGAGGAGTGGGGATGGGCCAACTGCTCCTGGAGGTAGCAGGGAAGGAGAGCTCTTCTTTCCAGTGCAATCTGATTGGCCTGTGAAGACTTTCTTCTTTTCCTCCCTACCTGGCTCTTTTCTCTCTTCTCCTAGTCAGAGATCTCAGAAAATCACTGCCTTGAAACCTTTCTCCTGAGGCTTTGTGTGAGTCTCTCAGAGCAGGCTTCTCTTCTCTCCTCCCCCTGTGCTAGACTTCGCACCCCAGAGGCCCTGGAGGGGTGCAACAAGAGCCCAGTCCCCTGTGTCGCACACTTTGCCCCCTGATGTCAGCCACAGCTACAGTGGAGCATTCTGAGTGAGCTTAGACCCTCCTCCAGTCAGGAGCACACAGGGTTGGATCTGCAAGGATCTGCAAGCCCGTGGTAGCAGCTAGAGCCCACAGGGCTTATGCAGCCTAGGACAACTCTCAAACAATGGGACAGGAGCTGATGGGAAAGGCTCCCATCTCCCACTTCTGGGAGTCTTCACTAAGCTGCCCAGGAGGCCCCAGCAATGTAGAACCAACCCTATGGCCATCCTTCTCTCTGCTGCCTCCTCCTTCCTGGGATCCCAAAGAAACTACCAGCACCCAGCTCTTTGTCTCAGCCCTGTTTTCAGATATTAAACACAAACCTTTTGCACTGGATACTATTAATGCCCCCATTTTACAGAGGAGGAAACTGAGGCTATGTCTGCCTAACTCTGGCTAGATGGGTCACCCATCCAGGGTGCCCATTAGGACGGTAGTCCTTGGTGCTGCTGGCCTTCACTGAGTTGGCCAGGACAGAGCTACCCCATGCCTGGGAGCTGGAATATCATCTGGCTCAGGAAGAGACACCTCGACCACAGAGAACACCTGGACAGTAGCTGTCGCTGTTCAACCTTGAACCGTTTTCTCCAAAAGGAAAACCTCTCAATGTTTGACCTGATTTTTGTTTTGCTTTTGTTAATATATACAACATGTATTGTGGAAAGAGACAAAAGCAGTATTCTTTTTGAAAGAAAGATCAGGCCTCTTTGGAGGAATTCATCGTGAGGTGAAACCTGGAAAAACTCCATTCCTGCCCTCAAGCTTGTCTCTTCTGGGGAAACCCAGCAGCACAGGGGGGGCAGGGCAGAGGAGACAGCAAAGGTGAAAGCGGAGGAAGGGAAGACGGAACCAGACTGAGTGCCTCTACACACAGATGCACGGGAGTTGGGGAGGGGCTGGGAGGAGAGACGGGATCCTTACTGTGTGTGGCAGGGGCGGTGTGCCCCAGCTGTGTGACAGGATGCCTTGCAGAAAGGCGCAGGCTCGGATAAGATGTGGCTGAAGGGCTCTGGAGGGAATAGGCAAGATCTTAGTGTTCACACAGAGCATTAAACAACATCCATCGCCATCCCATTTGCGGGGGATTGCTGCTCGCTTTGAGTATTGAGAAAAGAACTACTTGTCTCAAGTTGGCCCATTCCCCTTTGTTTGTTAATTCCACAAGTTTGAATTGAGTACTCCTTTTTGGTCACCACACTGCAAACCCTCAAGTTCAGGGACCTTGAAGGAAGGCCTCACTTAACTATCCCCATGCCCCCTGTCGCCCAACTATTAGCACAGGGACTAGTAAGCATTCAATACATGGAATGAATGACTGAGCAAATCCCACCACCATCCCACCACGTACCAGAACAGGTTACCGTGCTGGATGGAATGAAACTTAGTCACTAGACCTGAGTGTTTGGCCCTGAGCATCCAACAACCCACCTCATGACCTTGGGAGGCCAGCCTTGTGATTCAATTTCCCCCAAACCAGAAGAGTTTACCCTAAAAGAAAGGCTAGGGATGAAATGACACATCATCATCTATTATAACCTTTTTGCTCCTTAGGATAAACAACTGGCATCAATGGAGGGAATAAATCAGTCTGGTCTTCAAATCCTAGAGCCGCAGGAAGTCTAAAGGGGTCAGCCATCAGGTCCACGGGGCTCTCCTCAGATTACTGAGGCTAAGGTGGTGGTGTTGGGGGCTGGGAGAATGGTCAGGCTGGGTGTGGATCTTTCTGCTTCTCTTCAATGGCCTCTCCTCTGGGATCTTGCTGCCTTAATGGAGGCTGCATTAGCTAATCTAGTGATTCAATTAGTTCTTAAATGCTCCTGGCCTGAGAAGGAAGGAAGGCAAGGTGGGGATTTGCTGGCTCCTATTTGCCGGAAAGGGTTTCCCAAGACAATGGGACTGCAATTTGAATTCCCAAGTCTCCCACTTCTCTCACGATTCAAGAGCCCCAGGTCATCAACCCAAATGAGATCATGCATGCGAAAGCACTTCCCAAACTATTTTTATTGCTCATTCCCTCTTGGGGGTGGGCGCCCCCATGCCTTCTCCATCAACCCCTCTGTCCCAGAGGTTAGGGGGCTGCCCTGTGACAGAGGGACCAGCATGTTTTCAGTGGCGGGCCCCAGGCCCAACCTTGAGGAATCCTAGGCCAACAGTTTCTCTGACTTTGCAGAATGGGAATGATATTTAGATCCTTTGCAATGAAGATCCAGTCTTTAGTGACAGCTCTGCTCAGTGCCCGGCCATGCTGCTCCTATGGGAAATTCTGCACCTCTCACGTGGGGACACAATCCCAGACTGTCTCTTCCATCTCCTACCTGTTCTAGGAGCTTTGTCGCCTCAGAGAGACCTAACTCTGAACACCACCTTAGGTGTCAGTTTCAAGGGAGCATATCTCAGTCCCTGGCAATAAGGGACAGACAAAGGGCAATGTGAAAGAAAGAACAGCAAAAGAGAGGGCAAATGATGCAGAGGTGAGTCCCTGACGCCCGGAGGTCCTTTTTCTCATCACAGGAACAGTTGCTTTCTCTAAAGTCCAGGAATTGCTACTGACTCCTGGGAGGTGTTGGGATTGTGCAAAGAGTTGCTACGTCTTTGATCCCGAGTCCTGTGTCAAATAGGATTGTTAGATTGAGGTGTGGCTCCAACTTTGGCTGCACATTGGAATCCCCTGGGAGGCCTTAGAAAGCTCCATGTCTCAGCTCCATACACAAAGACTGCAGTTGTGTTGCAGTCTGGAGTGCAGACTGGGACATGCAATTATTTTCATTTCTCTACACAGCGGTGTGCCAGTCAACCAGCTCTCCAAACCGATAAGTTCTCATTTGGAGCGGCTGCCCATTTCCATGGTGTAAATACTCTCACGGGGCCCTACATCAGGCAGCCAATGGTATAAGGACTGGCTCCAGCACATCACTGTCTTCCACAGACTCCAAGCTGCAGCTAAAGTAGGCCACCACTATATCCAGCCTGTGAGCTGCCTGGGACCAGGTCATCCCACATCCCTGGAGCAGGGGTGAGAAGGAAGGGTCTGGTCATAACTCACACAGAGACACATCCACCACCACCCTTCCTTTTTCCATCAGCCCTGGAGGCCATCCACTCATCCTCTCCTCCCCACCAAAGGCATTCTCCAGTGGTTTGTAGAGATAAAGGACAAAGAAGGAAAGAAAGTCCCTGTGGTTTCCAATTGCTGTCTGAGCACTTTCAGGAAGAAACGGTCATTATTCACCTCCCTTCTTTGTCATCAAGAAAATGTCTTCAAACCTGAAAGCAGTTGGCCAAACATTGGAGAGGTCAATTTCTAGCACATTATCTGCTTTCACTGAGAGTAAGACCAGGAACTGTTTCCCCATAAGACATTCAGAACCTCTGCTGGAGTTGGGGTGGGAGGTGGAGGGGGAGACACATATTACCCACAGGAGAAGAAAGACGACATCTCCTGGCAATGGTGGGGTCTTGGATGTTTGAGTTAGGGCCAAGTCTGGGCCACCCTTCTTCCTTTCCTCTGAGGATGATGATCTTGAACTCAACCAAATTCAATAGCATTTGTTTAATACATTCAGGAAGTTGAGCTCTGGGCTAACCATCTTAAGAAGTTGGGGGTTTTTTCGGTGGGAAATATTGTTCTTTGAGGTACTTCACTAACAGGAGAGTCAAAATTCAAGGAAGGAACAAGCCTGCAACTCAGTCATGTGTCAACTAGCATAACAGCTGGTACGGGTTCTGCATGTGAGCACTGGTGGGGTTCAGAGCACGTTTTACAAATGTTTTTATACCCCACCAATTTCCAAAAAGGAATATAAAAGGCTGAGCTCCAGAAAAAGAATAACTTCAAGTCTTCATGGAGGGGAGATTTTCTATGACACATAGAGCCATCTGACAGTCCCATGGGTAACAGTAAGCCCAGGCCTGCTGGGCCTCTGGGAATGAAGAGAACTTGACTGTATCAGGCAGTGACAAAAGGGCAGATGGCCTTGGGCCTGGACAGACATCCTGTACAGGGCCATCATGTTGACTCATCAAGCCATGAACAATGGGTAGGGCAACTCAAAGGGGACAGCTTTTTCTAATTAGCTCAGAATCATCAAATTGGGCAACAAGAACCCCAGAATGAGTCCAGCCTGCCAATAGCACATGGACAAGCTGTGCCTCACTAGCATTCTCACAGATCTGAGGCCCAAATTCCAGTCCCCACTCCACAGAGAACAAGCTACATCAGCCTGGGCAAGTTGGTCTACTCCTGAGATTCAAGGGTGAATCTTCAGGATTCAGGGGAACACACACTTGAATCAAGGAATCACTTAACGCCCTCAGCAGTTGGGTCTTTGGTCATTGCTGTCTTGGTCTTCTCTTTTAGGTTTGGACCAATAGTTTACACTTCCTAGGCCCACACTGACCGGGTGGTGGTTAGATGCCTGAGGGAGCCACCATGACATACATATTCCTATGTATTAAGATAGAGTGAATATTTGTCATCAGCCTGGTCATCAGCCCGGTCCCCTAAACCACAGAGCTGACCAATATTAACACAACAGGGAAACTCAGAGATGATCAGGTCATCTAATTTTACATACGATGAACCCAAGACTCAAGAAATCAAGGGTCCTGGTCAGGCCACATAGCCTCTTAGAGGTGGACTTCCATCTGGGTGTGTCTAAGCAAGAGAAGGAATGGCATGGGCAATCACCACCATTTACAGGCCCAGGCACCAGGCTTGAAAGGCTATGACAGGAAGAAAAGGCTCAATTGCAAAAGAAATCTAGAAATAGACAGTAACACTGATGCATTTCAGTGGCAGACTGGGGGATGGAGAGAGGAAAAAATAGAGTTTAGAATTAAGAGAGAGGGCCTGATCAGTCAAGGGTGAAAAGAGAATTGTGAGTGACTAAAGAGGCACAGAACCATGGAGGAAGACAAAAAAAGCAAGTTCTGAAATCAACCTTCCTATGACCACAGTTTGCAGGGCAGCCTTGAAACATGCCCAGTGCCTACAGATGGAGGGGAGGATGCTTGGCAGAGGGGTGGGTGGCAGGGTGGATCGCTCCCTGTCTGCAGGGAATAAGGGCTTTCTGGAAGGAGTGGGGTGCCTGGAGACTAAGGGCTTAAACTTGGCTAGGTGGGTGAGCCAGTCTCTTCTCCACTAGCCAGGATGGGGCAGGGTCAGCCTTCTTCATCCTCTGCTAGGCCTTTCTCAGCCACACTGTTTCCTTCCTCTGACATAGTTCTTGCCTCCTTGAGTCCTGGGTTCAAGTACTAGATCAAAAACCCAGTGTATAATTGGCCGTTTCCCTGTGGTCTATGCCCACACAGAAGTATACACATGTACACATCACTCTGGCGTTGGAATGAGGTCCTTGCAATTCCTTAGCAATGCAAACCTCCACCCTTGCCCCCCCTGCCCTTCCCTGCACCCTCACTGCCCCCATCTGGGAACAGGCTTTCTGTTATGCGGAATCCTACTGCAAGGAAGCCAGATGCAGCAAACTGTCCACTTTGGGGCAGATACTATTCAGAAAGTGGCAGGTCTCATCCATCCCCACATTCTGGGAGAGGGCCTTCTGACCCATGACAAGGCTCCCTCGAGCTACACAGCTTCACCTTTAGGAGAAAGCTACAAACGTGATGAAGACTAGCATTACAGCCCAGGAGAGGAGGCCCAACAGACAAAACCAGCTGGCCCTCGCTCAATGGATTGCGTCCCTCTACTGACAGGGAGCAGGCAAGGCCCCAAGGAACAGAGAGATCAAGGGACTGGGCAACATCACACAGCCTTTCCCAAGTCAGGACTCCATCCCCCAGAGAGAGGCTTAACAGACTTAAAAGGCGGAGCCAAGCTGGGGCTGACATTCTTGATTTGTCAAACTGAAAAGCCATATGTCAGGGGATTGTTACCTCCATAGAACAGGGAGCCAGGCCTGAATAGAAGCCTTCGACATTGGCTGGCCACCTGCACACCCAGACAAATGAATGCAAACGCCCGCTTGCTCCTTACCCCCCTCTCTTCCCCAAGTCCCAAAGAAGAGAAACAAAGCTCTGCAAGTGCAATCAAAAGAACCGCAAAAACCTGGGTGTAAGAGCCACCCCATCCAGGAGGCAAGCTGGAAAGGCAGGTGCCCTGGGCACCCGGCTCCCCAGGTTTTGGCTCAGCAGGTGTGGGGGCAGCTCCAGCCATCTGCATTTCCGGCCAACTCTCCCTGAGGTCTCTGACAGGGCTCATCTCTGGGCCGTACTTCGGAAAACCCTGGCAAGGGTTTTGCTTACCGAAATTGCAGAAGGCAAACTTGTCAGGAAGAAAAAGTGAGCGCAAGACAACATTTAACCTTTGTCTCAGCACCCGCACTACTTCATTGTAATGATGATAATGCTTCTGTTTCCAAGTCACTTTTTGGCTCATCTGACTTGATCTCGCCAGCCACCCAAAGATGGTGGCTCGAACATGTTCATCATATTAGTCCTGCTGGAAAAAGTTAAGTAGTTGCCTAGGGCCACGTGTTCAGTTAAATAGCAATGGGGACTTGAACCCAGAGCCAGTCCATCTCTCTTCTGACTTCCCGAGGGCCCTCCCCAAATGGTGGAGGGGGCTCTCGGACACAGATGGAGGCGATTTTATAAAGAGAGTATTCCATTTGTCCTCAGAGGCCACCACTAGCACTGTCCCTGACACCCCGTGGTCTCGGTCCCCAAGTGCTGGTGGGGTACCGACGCCCCTCCATGCACCCTGAGTTGCCTAATTGCATCGTGGTTTCTTCTGTGACATGGTGCTGCCCTGTGCGGCCTGCCCCCTGTTGAAGATCCCAATCAATGTCAGAGTCAGGAAGGGTGTGGGGTGAGGGAAGACTGCCACAGGAAAGCGGCATCTAAGTATAAATCCACCATTCTGCAACTTAATCCTAGTGTGACCCCGATCAAGGACTGAACTTCTTCCAGGATCACTTGTTCCACCCGTTAGACGGGTATTAGAACATAGGCATCCTGGGTTTATTCTGAAGAGTGAATGTGCTAATGAATGAAAATCCCACACCTAGAGATTGGAGGTGCACCCTTTCCCTCTTGACTCTTCCAGAGGAATACCATGGGGGATGTTTTGGTGTTTCCCTAACAGAGGGGCTGGTGTTGCCCTAAAGGAAAGAGCCAGGAAGCCTCTATGTTGGACCATGCTGATCTGCACAGGGGCCTCTTGCTCAGAAAAGTTTTCTCCCCATTGACCCCATGATCCCCCACCACCACCACCAAGCAGGATAACGGGGAATGTGTGCAGCAAGATGCTGGCTCAGCAGAGGCCCCATATATAAAAATTATTCTTGATGGCTACAATGGAGTTTGCACTGTCCAGGCCAAAATGAAATATGAAGATGGAGCAGTGGAGGGTGACTGGGTAACACCAGGGAGCGGTGATTGAATACCGCCCATGAGTTACATTCAATACTTATTGAAGTATAAAGATGAGGTTATGCACCAACGGGTTATTTCTCCTCGGGTCTTCCAGATATCTCCGGCATCACATTACGCAATGCCCTTTTCCTCTACCCACTCCCCACGCCCCTGAGGGCTGAAGCAAGTTTGACGCTTCCCTACAAATAAGATGCTCCTTGGTCCTGATCTGATGGATCCATCTGAGTACTGGCACACCACTGGGAAAGGGTAGAGGCTGGGGTAGGGCTTCAGTGGGGAGGCTCTGCGTCCCCTTGCCCATCCTCTGCCTGGCTCTGGGACTCCAGGCAAGCCACTCACCATCCCTGGACCTCAGTTTCCTCATCTTCAAAATAAGAGTATTACTTCTTACTCCATTTAAGTCCTAAGGAATTAGCAGGTAAAAGTTTCTCAATTGAGCTGATAAGAGCAAAAGTTTATTGAGACACCTGGAAAAAACTAAATAGTCCCATGATGGTTAATTTGGTGGTTCTAAGAAGAAGCGGCCATAAAGACAGAGACAGGGCCTAGAAGGATTTTCCAAGAGGGAGCCTCATTTACCGAAGGCACTGTGGGAATGTTAAAAAGAAACGGGACTCTTTGCTGTCCCTGCCCAGTGACAGATCAGAGGTGAAGATCATTAATTTTGGAGGCTTTGTTTGTTCAAAAATGAGAAGCCTTTTGCCTAATGAAGAACCCTTAATAGGTGTTGTTTTTCCTAAATTATCATATTAACCACAGATAATTAACAAGCGTATCCTTAATGCCGCAGGATACTGACAAGCCTACTGAACGCATCTCGCTGCCTATAAATCACCCAGCCATCCTTCAAGGCAGCTGTTTAATTACTCCTACATTTGAGAGGAGCAATATTGAGGCTCTCTCTAAATTTGGTTGCCAGTAAAAATAAAGTCAGCAACACTTCAGCTCTCCACCATCATTGTTCCAACATAAGACTGCGCATTCTACTTACAATGGGGGAAAACTGGAAACAACCCAAATGTCCAGCAATGGGGGAATAGCTTGGCTAAATAAATGAAAGGGTATCCGCCTAATGGGATGTCATACAGCTACCTAAATGGCCATCGATGCACGGAAAACACACATTCTAAATCATGTTAAGTGGGAAAGCATAATAAAATATCAGAAAATACTGTATACACCCTGATTACAACTGTATAAGAAGTACATAATTACTGACAAATCATGGATAAGAATGTGGAGGGATATAAAGTGTTGGCTTTAATGCTTGTTTTCTTTTCTGAAGTGGTTTAAGTTCATTCTGTACAACAAGACAAGCCTGCTGGTGGTGACTGGCCAGGCTGTTCCTGTCACCTGGGAAAACAGTGTCTCAGCCCCATTCATCCCCCATCAACACGCTTGGGATCCTGTCCCTAAAACATGCCTGATCTTTGCAGCATCCATGATGTTCCTGGTGCAGAAATTGGCTGAGTGTGTTTCTCATGAAATCACAGGAGAGGAGTCTCGGCAGAACACCTGTCATGTTCCTTTTTGCCAGACTGTTTCATGAGCTCTGCTGGGGGTTCAGACTGCCCAGCGCTCAAGCCCAGCACAGGCCTCACCTGGATCTGGCTGTGGGTGGCATGGAGAAGTGGGGAGTAAGAGGAAAAAGAAGGGCATCTCCATGCTCCTCCTTCCCCAAGCCTCCCAGCAAAGCATGAGCTGAGGCCACAGAGGGGAGGGGCAGGGGTTTTTCTCAGCCTCTGAATTTGGTAGAGTCCTTCTCAAAGTTTACAGGAGCTGAATCCTTCCCTTAAAACTCTTAGTCAATGGGGCCTTATTTTTTTCAAGCCAAGCTTTTCCTTTTTACCTCCAAGGGTAGGAAACAGTTTAGGAAAGAGGAGCCAGAGGAAGCCAGTGCCGGAAGGCAGCTAGGAGCAAGGGCATCCTGGAGCCGCAGGAAGTCACGCTTGGTTAAAATCTGGCTGCTGAGTGGCAGAGGGTCCTCGAGTCAGGCAGCTTTGATTCTCCGCCTGTTCTTTCCTCACACGCACACACAGTCTCTTTGGTTCTTTGAGTCAGGCCACCAGAACATGCGAGGGGAAGAGAAAGAGCTACAGAACCCAAGGCCTCAGCCAGCCCAGGGGTCCTGGGACCTGAGCTGTGGTGTTTGGAGTTTTTCCTGCAGCATTTAGTTTTAAAAGGAAGAAGCAGCTCAATTACCCACCCAGCAAGGCTGGGAATACACTTTTTCATCTGGGCGGGTGTTTGGCATGGCCTCTACGGGGCACGTGGAGAGATGGAGGGCTGCGCCTTCTCCTTCCCCCCACCCCTGGTGCTCCAGAGACATCTTTCTCTTCTCCCACCCACATCTGCTTGTGGTCCCTTCTCTCGTTGGCCCTAACTATTGCTTGCCATCTCCTATCTCCAGTTTTGAAATTTTATTTCTGGTTCTCATTAACATATTTAAGCAGAGCTAGGGATGGAGTCCCGAAATGACCCAAATCACTACATTGTGTTCTCTTCCATCCCTTATGATGCCTTTAGTAAGCATTTAAACCAAAGCACTGTGCTGAGCTCCTTCAACTGGAAGTACCAGAAGCACAGTTATACAGGGGAAAGCTGAGCCACGATCTGCACATTGCCTGGGTGTGAAGAGTGATGCTGATGGAGAGGCTGGTAGGAAACCAGGCTGATATACACTCTCTTTGAGTATGAATGGGGGCCATGAAAATAAAGGCATGTTCAAAGCGCCTGCGGGTACAGTAACACTGGTATCCTCATTTTACAGATAAAGAAGTGGATGCTCAGAGAAGTCAAATAACTTTTCCAAGGTTACACAGCTGGTAGGTAATGAAGCCTGGATGTGTAGCCAGGCAGACTCCAGACCCCGTACTCTTGCAGAGTGATACATTCTGCCATTTTGATGACCATTACAGTAAGGAGTAAAGGGTGAAGGACAAGTAAGAAAGAACAATTAAAACAAATTCAAAGACCAGTCAGGTGGAATACTGAAGTGTCAAATCAGCACAGAATCCAGAAATTATTTTGTAATACCTTTTGCTCTGGTTCTGTGCCCATAAAAGAAGCTTCTAAGCTACGGTTTGGTTTTCTGAAAGGACCTATTTACATGGGGCGGTGTTCCTGGAGCAAACCACTTGGCTGGTTCTCCAGCCAGGAACATTTGTCGATTTCATTTCCTGGTTGGCAATGCAACCTCTTGGGGCTTTCAGGGGATTGAAGCGTGTGCCCCACTTCTGACCCCTTCAGACAGAACCAGATAACCATCAGGGCCCCTGACCAACAAAACAGGAACCAGAGACTGTCCCAAGGTACAGGTGGGCACACAGCCAGCCAGTGGGTCCCTTAAATAGCTCGTAGAGGGGAGAGATGAGACAGGTTCCCACAATGCTGGGGAAGGAGGGGAAGGGAGAGGGCGAGATTATACAGTTCTTTCCAGATCAACTACTTCTGCCTTTTTCTTACCTGCCTCTTTGTCTCCAACTTAACATCCTTCTTCACTGGAAACCCCATTGAGAACTTCTTCTACACCATCCGGATGCTTCAACTCCAGCCATGGAACTTCCAGATCACTCCTCCCCACCATTCAAATAATTCCATCCCCAGGGGAGCCATGCAAATAAATATGATGTGGACTATACAAAGGATGATGCATGTCTGCAGTCGCCAACAAGAAAAATTCAACACATAAAAAACAATGCAAAAGAGAGAGGGGGGCAGGGAGAGGAGAAAACACAAAGAAAGCATGTTCAGCATAATGGGACCTCATTTGTGTATCACTTGTAATTACAAGTCTGTATGTGCCCAGAGGGAGGCGTGGAAACTGTAGCAGCCTGGGATGGAGATGGGGATTTTCCTTTTTTTATACTTCTCTGTATCATTTGAATGTTCTATAACAAACACACATTACCTCTCCTTGGCAAAGCCTTCCCAGACTGGCCCAGGGAGAACCAACAACTTGCAAGGATTGCTGGGCAGTTGTTCTTTCCTGTTCCATAGAGGCTTATCTCTTACATCCCCCTTCCACAAACAATTTACACTCTTAAAAATCCAGGAGGGTGTTTCATCCATTTTGAATTTATTTCTGTGCATGGTGTTAGAGAGTGGTCCAGTTTCATTCTACTGCATGTCGCCGTCCAATTTTCCCAACACTATTTGCTGAAGAGACTATCTTTTTCCCATTGGATATTCTTTCCTGCTTTGTTGAAGATGAGTTGACCATATAGATGCGGGTCCATCTCTGGGTTTTCTATTCTGTTCCATTGATATGTGTATCTGTTTTTGTGCCACTACCATACTGTCTTGCTGACCACAGCTTTGTAATACAGCTTGGAGTCTGGAATCGTGATGCCTCCAGTTTTGTTTTTCTTTTTCAGGCTTGTTTGGGCTATTTGGAGTCTTTCCTGGTTCCATAAAATTTTAGGATTGTTTGATCTAGTTCTGTGAGGAATTCTGGTGGTATTTTGACAGGGATTACATTAAATGCATAGATTGCCTTGGGTGGCACTGACATTTTAACAGTGTTCTTCCAATCCACGAGCATGAAATGCTTTTCCATTTCTGTGTGTCCTCTTCAATTTCCTTCATAGATCTTCTATAGTTTTCAGAGCACAGATCTTTAACCTCTTTAGTTGGGTTTATTCCTAGGTATCTTACCGTTTTTGGTGGATGGGTGATGAGGATTCAGGAGGGCACGTGTTGTGATGAGCACTGGGTATTCTATGTAAGTGAAAATCACTGAATTCTACTCCTGAAACCAATATTGCACTATTAACTAGTTAAAATTTAAATTAAGAGTATATGCATGTATACCAAAAAAAAAAAAAAAGGAAAGAAATCTAAGGGGCTGAAGGCTAGCTCAGAGAAGGGGTGGCCCTCCCTACACTAGCCTATACCTCTAACCCATGTGCCTCGGGGGGCTGTTCTGATTTTGAGTTGCTTAGATAAAATGTGTAGACTTTCTTCAGACTGCTAACTTACTCTAAGGAGGAACATAATATATTTGCATTTTCTAGAAGTTTATAAATTTTAATTAAATGAATTGCATATATTTTAATTAGTTTCCTTGCCCTCTTACAGTTTCAAGAATGCTCATAGCCCCTGTTCTTCCATATCAGCTCTGCTGGAAAAAAAAAAAAAAAAAAGCAACAATCTTCCTTAACGCATCCTTGCTATTCTTTAGCAATGACATTTCTCTTTACCAAAGGTGAGCTTGATCAGGGATCTGAGCTCCTGTCTCTCTTCTGTGGGTCTTTTGTCCCTAAACCAGATTTCTCAAAAGGTATATGCTTATATCCTATATCCTTGTATCTATCGGTTAATTCAGATTTCCTTCCTCAGAAGCTCTCCCTTCTGGCACATGGTTCCTCTGAATTCCACTCAACTTCCAAAAGGATAGAACAGTTAGAGGTATCTTCAATTACATGTAATGGAAAACCTGACTTAACAATGGTTTAAACAAATCAGGGTTTATGTTTCTCAAATAACAGAAAGTTCAAAGTAGGTAGCTGATGACATTGACTCAGCAACTTAATGATCCAGAACAAAGTGGTCTCTGTAATTCTATTGACTTGTTTTCATGGGCCCAAAATGGCTGCCACAGCTCCAGATATCACATCTACAGTCATGGCAGGAAGATGGAGACACGTCAGTGTTCAACCATGCCATCCCTTTTATTAGGAAAGCAGAAGCTTTCCCAGAACACTTAGAACAAACTTCCATTTATGTCTTTTTGGCCAAATTGTATCATATGGCCATTTCTGGATGGAAAGGAGACTGAGAAAGCAAATATTTATCCTCTCTAGCTCCCAAAGAAGCATACTGGGAAGATCTATCGGGTTGGCAAACTAGCAGTCTCCATCACAGGGTCCAAACCCTTTTCATTGAGAAGGTTAACAGAATAAGAACAGCAAACCTTTACTAAGCATTCATTCTGCAACAGGTCTTTTGCTAAGTATTTTCTTTCCATCTGCTGTCTTGGGAAATCTTCCTAACAACCCCAAGGTGCAGGTGTTACCAGTATTTCCATTTTATAGATGAGAAACCTGTGGCTTACAAAGGCTAGAGAACCAGCCCAAGGTCACACAGCCTGTAAGTGTTATAACTGGGATTTAAACCCTGCTAAGCCAGAAGCCAACAAAACCTTTCTGTGAAGGACCAGATAATAAAGATTTTAGGGTGTGCGGGTCATACAGTCTGTTGCCACCACTCCACTCTGCTATTTCAGTGCAAAAGCAGCCATAGCCCGTATGCAGACCAACCAGCTATGTTCCAATAAAACTTTATTTATGGACACTAAAATTGGAAGTTCATATCATTTTCACCTGTCACAAAATATTTTTTTCCTCAGCTATTTAAAAATATAAAAACCCTCCTTAGCCCATGGGCTATAGTTGGCCAATTCCTGCTGTTAGCCAGTGTTGTAAACATTTTGGGATTCTGAGCATATGCAGGTTTTAATGTATGTGCTCTCCCCTGCCCTCTGCTTGCCTCAC
The DNA here is from genome assembly GCA_017311185.1 of Proteles cristata cristata. Taxonomy (NCBI): domain Eukaryota; kingdom Metazoa; phylum Chordata; class Mammalia; order Carnivora; family Hyaenidae; genus Proteles; species Proteles cristata. Next base: position 48,825 of record JAESUZ010004246.1, read on the forward strand.
GCTTCTTTGGCTTAGGCCTTTCCATTCTGCTTTTTTGGCTCCTGCACCTGTGTTCCCAGATCCAGGAGGACCATGAAACAGGGGTCAACCACTACCACATTTCACCGAAGCCTAGGTACAGGCCCTTGGCTATTGGTGTTGCCATAGAGGTGACTTCTTACAAGAGACCCTGGCCTGCCAGACATAGAGCAGGTACTGGAACAATCATTGGTTGGTTGGTTTATTGTTTTTTTGGTTGTTTTCCTTTAGAGCTTTGGGTGATTTTTTTTCCTACCATTAACAGCAACTACTCCACAGGCTCTCAGGAAAGGAGAAAAATAGGAATGAAAGCCCAGGTTGCTTTTCTTTGCTTGTCTAAATAATATTAGATCTCTTTTTTCTAACTGGGTACTCAAGGATGTGTAGAAGGAGAGAGGGGAGCTGTATTTCATCTAATTTCTCTGTTTTCTCCTTCCTCTCTGTGAGGCCCTAGGTCACCCTCACAAAAAACACCCAGGAATTTCCTCGGGGCTTTATATTTACCCTTCCATTGAAGGTGCATTTGCCTACAAAAATTACTGCTGCTGTGAATTGCTCAGCAAATGCTTCCCTTCTCTGTGGTTCTAATGCCAGTGATGGCTGGCTTGCGGAAGATTTCCAGAAGGTTCTACCGGCCAAGAAGATCATAAATGCTGGGACTGGTTTCCCAGACTATAGGTGCCTCTTCCTCTCCTATCCCTAAAGGTACTGGTGTGTAATTCCCTTGGGGTTGTTCAGGAAAGAATTATTTATGACACTTGTTAAAGAATAATAAGGTCAACTATCACAATGCAACGTGCATAGGGACCACTGCAAAAGGGGGTCTTCAATGGAGGAGAAAGATTGGCCTCACCTCCAAATACAATAAGGAAAAGTGGAAACTTATTGCCAAGGTACAGAGTGAGGTCAGTGGACGGAAAATTACTGAGAGGAAACACCAGGGTTAAGAGGGGTTTCTGGCTAAAGTGACCACAGGATTCTTTTACTTTACTTTTTCTTTTTTTCTATAGTTTATTTATTTTTGAGACAGAGCATGAGCAGGGGAGGGGCAGAGAGATAGAGAAACACAGAATCGAAGCAGGCTCCAGGCTCTGAGCTGCCAGCACAGAACCCGATGTGGGGCTCGAACTCACAACCATGAGATCATGACCTGAGCTGAAGTCGGACGCTCAACTGACTGAGCCATCCAGGTGACCCGCCCCTGGCCCTACCACAGGATTCTTATTGAAGGCATTGGACATCATCTGGGGAGATGGTGGGGGATGAGGAATCTGTTCAGATTTTAGGGTGATCAGATATGGGGGTGTGGTTCTGGGTAAGCTGACTTGGCTGGATTCTTTCTAAAATTAGACAATGCAGGGAGAGACAAAAGTCAGGGGCTAGTTGAAAAGAGAGCTCAGAGGGGCGCCTGAGTGGCTTAGTTGGTTAAGCGTCCGAATTTCGCTTAGGTCATGATCTCACGGTTTGTGGGTTCGAGCCCCGCGTCGTGCTCTGTGCTGACTGCCAGCTCAGAGCCTGGAGCTTGTTTCAGTCTGTGACTCCCTCTCTCTCTGACCCTCCCCTGCTCACACTCTCTCTCTCTCCTAGAAATAAATAAAACATTAAAAAAAATTAAAAAGAAAAAAAGAAAAGAGAGCTCAGAGAAGCCTGATTAGAGTTTGTTTTAGGAGAAATTCTCTGTTAGAGTGATTCCCAAAATATTGTTGTTGTCGTTGTAGTTGTTACAAATTTAACATTGTCTTATGCAGTCAGTGAACATTATAAGCTCCCCTGAGTGATTCTCGTGCCTTGTTTTCCTCCTCTGTAAACATGGTGGTGACAGGATCGGCCACACAGGACTGTTGTGAGGAGTAAGCCTGCGTCTGTGACAACACCTGATGCCATGGTGGCACAAAGGGGTCCGTCACAGGAGCCTTCCTTCCTGCTCTGAAGTCTGTGACTGTGTCCTCAAGGCAGGTCTTGACACTGTGTCTGATACCCCATCCCCCACTGAACACTTTAGATCGGCTCCCTGCCCTCTAACCAGGCAGGGCTGGGCAAGCGTGCAGACCAGCCCGTCGCCAGCCTCTCTACCCGATAAGTAGCTCAGTGAGCACTGATGGTCTCCATACCAGTTTTGCACGGGGAAATGGTGGCCTCAGCCGAAGTCTTTCGGGAGCACCTGTTAACTGGCCCTGGGTTCATAGGCTCTAGCTTGGTTCATACGCCTCCCTGACAAGGGCTCCTCTAAGGAAGAAAGAATCAGTGACCCTGACTCCCTTTGAAGAAGGTGCTGGTCTCAGGCTTGGGGGCTGTTTTGGTTCCTAGCTTGTTGGTAGCAGATCTGTGAACAGCAGGGAAATGGAAAGGAAAGGAAAAGGGTTCAGAGGGACAGACCAAGAAGTCTGGGCAGATGGAATCTTGAAGCTGAGGAGGAACATGAACCACCAAGTGCACGTGCAGATTTTGACTGTGCCCAGCACTCTCTCACCTGCCTTCTTGGGACTCAGAGTCATGGCTAAGCTTCAGCAGCTTGAAGGAGGACCCAACCCTGCAACTCTGGAGAACAGCTCTAGCTGGGATACCCTGAAAAGGGCTTATGTCTCTCGGCCTCAGAGACAAAATAACAAACAAACAAAAAGACCAGGGGTAGGATAGACTTATCTGTACAGCTTTGATTTCACTGCCCACTCCTCCCACCAGAGTACAGAGGTGGGAGGGGCTCTCTACCCTGCAGTTGTCCTGTTCCCTGTGGTCTGTGGCACTTAGTCATTCTTTGGGGTGGTCAAGTTCCTTCTCTCAAAGGACACAGCCTCACCACAAGCCCTGGCAGAGGTAAACAGGGCGAAAGGACTTGTCTCCAATCTCCCCAAAGGCCTCAGGCTGTGAATACTGGTCTTTGAAGGGAGTTTCCAGCCTCCACATTTAACCCCTCATGCTCTCCAGCACAGCTTTCTGCCACCCTGTTAGGTGGGTGTGAGATGCTAAGGCTTCTTTAAAAGCAGCCAGGTGTGTGTATGTGTGAGTGTGTATGTGAGAATGTGTGTGCACATGTGTGAAGAGATGGGTAAGAACAAGGCAGAGTGGGTGTTTATCACTCTTTTGAATGTTAAAATGACCAGGTGTTTGTCACCCTCTGAGAGTCGCCTCCCAGGAGCACCCAGTTGGCTCAGTCAGTTAAGTGTCCGGCTTCGGCTCAGATCATGATCTTGCGGCTCATGAGCTAGAGTCCCACCACGTGGGTCTCTGTGCTGATGACAGCTCAAGACACTGGACCCTGTTTTGGATATTATGTGTTCCTCTTCCTCTGCCCCTGCCCCGGGCTCACTCGCCCTCTCTCTCTCAAAAATAAACACTAAAAAAATATTTGAAAGTGGCCTCTTCATGAACATTAGCAGAGGTCTAAAAGAAGTGTATGAGATTGTTATCGATTGAACCAAAATGTCCTCCCCAAATTCATATGTTCATGTCTTCACTACTAGCACCTCAGAACCTGACCTCATCTGGAAACAGGGTCGTTGCAGATGTAATTAGTTAAGATGAGGTCATACTGGAGTGAGCTGGGCCCTAATCCGATAGGGCTGGTGTTCTTGTAGAAAAAGAATGCCACGTGAGGAGAGTCACACAGAGGGAAGAGACAGACGGAGCAGACAATCATCTGTAAGACAGGAGACCTCCAAGGGTACCAGAAACTAGGAGAGGCTTGGACCAGAGGTGTTTCTCTGACTCCTTCAAGCATGTCCTGGATGCTGACGCCTTGATTTCATACTGGCCTCCAGAACTGTGAGACAATATATTTCAGTTGTTCTAAGCCGCCTAGTTTGCAGTACTTTGTTAGGACAGCCCTAAAAAGCTCATACAAAGGTCAGGAGACAAAGGTGACTGTGGGCAATACAAAGGGCAGAATGCCCTTCCCTTGGGCTGTCCTGGGACAGGGCCTCAGGGTTCTCAGCCTCAGGCTCACATGTTAAAGTCATTTCCATGATATCAACCCAGGAGGCCCTTGGCATTCAAGGACTTAGCCTTCATGGTTTTAACTATTCATGAATGATCCCATAATTTATGACACGTGATATGTAGTCATTAGTCATTTTGCCAAGGCACAAACTTGAATCATGCACTCTGAGCCTGGTGCATGGACAGGGCACTTGGCTGTGGCTTTGTTCTCCTCCATTTGTCATCTGTAGGCAGGAACATGTGGGACGGATAAAGTCTGTGCTGCTTTGTGGGAAAGTGTGTTTGAAGAGGAAGGTGGTCACTAGCATGGGGGAGGAAAGGGGTCTCATTATGTGATGGTCTAGGCCAGAAAGTAGCTTTATAAAGTACCCGAGTTCCATTTTTATAGAATCATCATGGACCTAAAAGAGGCAGGAGATTTTTCAATTATGCTTTACTACCTTGTGGGGGTAGGAGTCTCAGGATTCAGTATCACTCTCAAACTTGGTAGTTCACTAAGGTGAGAGGCCATATGCTTGAAGAATGTCAGGGGTCCCCATCTACAGCAACAAACAGGATTCCACCATATTTTCCAAACCTCCTTTTTCCTTTAGATGCCAGGCTTTCTACAGACCATAATTGCTGCTATATCCTTAAACCACTGGAAGAGTAAAGGTCACTTGTGGGGTGTAATTTGGAGAGATTCTGAGAAGGGCCTTGCACTAAATCACCCATTCCACAGGGCCTTTTCGCGACCACAGCATGCACCTGAGGCCTGGAATTCTGCCAATACACACTCATTCCTTTGGGTAAAGGCACTGCCTGAACTTTCAGGAGTATCCATGGTTGGAAGAGGGTAATCTTAAATTACTGATAGTCACAGACTCCTAAGTGCGAATGGGCTTAGCAGACTCTTTAAAACCGGCCTGACCACAGTTGTTAATAGGGGAAGTGAAAAAGAAGGGCCCTGACATCCTGGCAGGAGGGTGCTAGAGTCTTCTAGACTTGTCAAGATCAGACCTGATGGTACCCTCACATGTGAGGACAGGGTCACATGAAGGCTTGGGTAGTCTAATCTGGAAGTGTCTGATCTGGTTGCTGTGAAACTGATATGTTTCAAATAACGTCAGAAGACAGAATTCATTCAGGGACATCAAGTATTTAGAGCTGTGACTCTCTTTTCCATTTTTTTCTTTCAAATAAACTCCTACAACCATACAAATCAACTATAATCAGCCATTGTGGAGAGGAATGTCTTACCATCTAATCTCCGAGTCTTGACTTCCAAGATAATGTTCATGGATAATGGGTCTCCAGAGCTCTTGCTTTGATGGCCCTCAGTCCCCTCTTGGTTTCCCTTCTTTTAGGGTCCCATCCTCCCCTACCATCTCTGGAAAGCTTTTAAGATAACTCTAAAAAGACAAAGCAATGGCAGTAAAGGCCACTGCACTGTTCAGCTAACAGATAACCACATCACTCTTTCTCAAGATAGCTACAAAGACCATTTTTGAAACGTGCTTAGGTTTGTGAAAATAAGATGGATTAAGGTCAACATGAAATAGACAGCCAGGGTATACGATGTTAGCAATGTTACTGAGCCTGTTGGTATAGCACAACAAAGGCAGCACGCTCTCAAAATTCAGGTGGTTGTGCCTGCCTGTACATTCAAAGAGGCTTTTTTTTTTTTCCATTAGGCATTTGTAGTGGACTCCAGAACCTGCGCTTGTCCAGAATCATGATCAAAACTCATTAGACTCATCCTGCAGCATGGAGTTCTTCAACCACCTGACATTTGTTATTGTGTATGTATTATAGCAGTGGACATTGGCCAAGTGCATAACTGTAGGCTAAAGAGGCGAGTACCATTACTGTGTCCACTTTATAGGAAGGAAAGCTGAGGCTGAAGGAGGCCTGGCCATAAGCAGTGGAGCTGCTGTAGAACATAGCTCTGACTTTGGAACTGAGTCCAACACAGGTAGAAACCCTAAAGAGACTGCCTCTAAAGGAACGGAGCTGAAGTTGGAGGGGGTAAAGAGACCAACCTCACTGAGTGGGTAAGATGTGTTGGGTGGGGGGGGCTCCTGGGTGGCTCAGGCAATTGAGCATCTGACTTCAGCTCAGGTCATGATCTTGTGGCTTTGAGCCCCACATCAGGCTCTGTGCTGATAGCTCAGAGTCTAGAGCCTGCTTCGGATTCTGTGTCTTCCCCTCTCTCTACCCCTCCCATGCTCATGCTCTGTCTCTCTGTGTTTCACAATAATAAATACATGTTAAAAATAAAAAAAAAGATGTGTAGAGAGGGTATAAGACCTTGAAAGCTGAGTTCCTATGTCTGTGGTCTGAAATAGGGTGTTAACATAGGTTTTCTGGAACAAGGATAATAAGACAACTCTGCTACTGAGAAGGATATGTTTGCTAGTAACCTATGGACAAGGGTCTAGGTATTCTCTCCAGTTTGGAAAGTTGATACTCCCTGGGACAAACCCTCCACCATCCCATCTTTTTTTTTTTTTTAATGTATTTGTTCATTTTCAAGGGGAGGGGAAGAACAGAGAGAGAAGGAGAGAAAGGACCCCAAGCAGACCCCATGCTATTAGCGCAGAGCCCAACATGGGGCTCAAACTCACAAACCACAAGATCACGACCTGAGCTGAAATCAAGTCAGATGGTTAACTGACTGAGGCACTCAGGCACCCCCACCATCCCATCTTTATAGAGAGTCCTCCTAGCAGGGCCTGCTGGCCCCCATTCTTCCTAGAGAAACCCACAGCAGCATCCTTGAAGGTCAGAAGTTCCTGGCTTGTTGGCTCCCCTCTAAGGGGAAGGCAGGGTCCTGAAGGGGCAGAGCCATGTGGACCGGATGGCGGTATAAATCTCACAAAGTTGAAGTGACCTAGAGGCGGAGTCAAGTGCCCTTGGTTTACCCATCTCAACTGCTGCTGCTATGTCTTTCTCTACCAAGTTGTATTCCAAAAGGATAAACTTGAATATATGGCTAATGAGATTTTAGGAGACGAGAGACCCTAAATATCTCCACAAGGACTATGACTCATCAAGCTGCACTCGAGTCTATAGGGTCCACAGTTCCCCTAAGAGGGCATCCCACATCTTATAACCTCCCCCCCAACTTCAGGGAACTCCAGATACAAAGTATCCAAAGTGGTCCAGGCCTCCAACACTAAAAACACTCTGAGCCCCCCTTTTATATAATTTAAAATTAAAATAGAAGTAAACCATAAGGCAAAGAAAGCCCAACCCAGTTCAAACACTTTTTCAGGATAACTACTTCATACTATCAAATACCTACACCTCTTGGAAGAGTCTGTGTGTTTATGTGTTTGTGTACATGACCATGTACATATTTGTGCACATACTCAGTCTGCCTTATGGATTACCCAGGACCAAAAGCTGTCCTCCCAACAGCTGAGGCTTAGCTGTGGGCCGAGTTTCCTATAGAGTGTTGTGATGCTTTGACAACCAGCCCATTGACTCAAGAGAGAAACACTCCCCAGATATAGCTATTGCCTGAGACCCACAGAAGTTAGAGAAAGAGCATTCTCAGCTTTCCAAGACCAGAGAAATAATGGAGGGCTCAGCCTTCAGGGGTCCTGCTTTGGGGTCACACTCACAATGTCACCACTCCGCCCCATCCTAGCCCTCTGTCAATGGAGGGGCCAAGCTCCTCTTGGCCAGTTTGACTTAAGGTCATTAAACCACCAACCAACAACTTTCCTCAGGAGGAAATGGATTCCCATGGTCTTCAGAGCTACCTTAGTTCTTAAGTGAAGGAGGCTCTCCCCAAGATTGCCATAAAGGGTGCTTTAAGAGTCTGAGAACCTGCACTAAGCCACTCCATTCCTCAGCTGCCCCTTTCCCCAACATGGCATATCCAGATGTCCAAAGTTCTACTATGTAGACCTGCTCTCCCTTCCTCCCTACTTTAAGGAAGACATATTGAGTCTTACAAAAGCCCTTTCGTCCCACTGCTTAAGCCCTGAAGGCCTTGGTCTACTACATTCTGTTTCCCTAACAGCATCTAATTTCTACAGCGACCCCCTGAGGAGGGCCCGGAGAGAGATGCTTGGCTTGGCATGTGAGTGCTGGAAGGCCATCAACTAATATTAATGAAACTCCCTATCTTTCTCTGTCAGAAATCTTTACACACACGCTCACTCACACATTCTCTCTCTCTCTCTCACACACACACACACATTTCTATACCCTATTCCAGTGGGAGCATTCATTTTCCCTATAATGCTCTCCCATTGTGAGTGGTGATGGGCAATAGAGATGATGTAATAATAATTTTATCGGATCAATATATCATTTGGAAAATAAAAGCTCTCCCCTTCGTCGGGTGATGACCAAGAGGGGAAATGCCTGCGTCTGGTCAGTAATTTATGTCTGTCAAGCAGAATGGATGACATCTCCCGCTCAATGCTCTTGTGTCTTTGTGTTTTACTGTATCCCCTATGTTTTCAGCAATGCCCATAAAACATCTCTGAAGGGCTCTCCTTTGAGCAGGAAGCAGCTCCCTCCCTGAGAGGCTCAGATCTGTCAGGAGGGAAGCCAGCCTTGCATGTGGCTTTTAGTTTCTTTGCTTAGTGGATGATGAGGTCAGTTTCATTAGGCTGGTGTTTGCCAGGACATCTCTTGCCTGTCTTAGCAAGCACATATTAGGAGTTCCATTTTACAGACGGGAAAACAGAGGACTCAGAGGGTAGATCTTTTCCTCTAGCCCACGAGGGCAAAAAGAGCTCTTCCTCTTCGACTGTAATAAAGCACTGCCCATGCCTCTCTACAGCTTGGTGGGTGGGATCAGAGCAGGAGAATATGAGCAGAGAACTGCGTCACTTCATGGTGACGGCTGCATCCATGTCAGGAAGACAAGAACTGGGCTCCCTCTCCCTTCCCAAAGCCCTTTCTGAGCCTGCAGTCTTACCCTGATGCACGGGCTGCCTGCCTCTCGCCCTCTTCTCTCTGACAACTCGGGATCAGGTCCTGTCAGTGGCAGATACTTTGGAGCTGGCCATGAGTGACGCTGAAACACTTCTGCCCCATGCCCGAGGCTGAGAGACTATGCTTTGGTTCATGCCAGCTCCCTGCATAATAAAATTACGATGGGGAGGTGGGGAGGCTTGGGGGAGAAATAAAGGGCAATATGCAGTAAAACATTTGATCAGTGGCTTATTGACAAAACAGAAAGAAAAAAATTAGAAGGAAGAAAACCACTATTTATGTGGTATGTGCCAGGCACTACATTAGACCTTTAAAATAGAGGAAAACAAAAGAAATTCTGTAGAAGTGATATTGACAATAAAATAGATACTGTCTTTTCCCTATGTATATGGTGTCTCAACTCCTCTGTAGTTCTACCCACAGCAGAGAGGACTTTGAGCTATAACTGTGCACTGTCACAGCAAACTTCCACTTCAGAACAAGGGCATCCATTCTTCTATCCATTCATTCACTTAGCTTTTGGGGTAGGGGAGGGGATGGGCCACATGTTTTATGTATTCAGGACCAAATCTTATAACTGAGAGATAAATTTATTAGTGAATTATTTGTTGACGACTTTTGTTTTAGTTTATAGTGCAAACTACTTTTTATTTAACAATTTTTTGAGCCCTTACTATGTGTTCAGCACTATCCTCAGTATGACGGGTTCAGGAATAAATAACATCAAGTCCTTGCCCTCCAGGAAACTGACTAACATCCAGACATAGAACACAGGGGGCAAATTTATCATGTTGGCCCCAGTGACCCCAACCAACTCAACCATTCCAGAACAAAAATGGTTAGGATTGTATTTGTTTTGGTTTTGCTTTGAAAAAGGTATTCAAGCTTAGAAGGACAGCAAGCCATTCAGACACAAAAGGTGAAACCAAACCCAAATCCTGTCTTTGCACCAATTTGCATATCCCTCCACCAACCCACATACACCTTGCCAGCTTGAACGACGGATTACCACAAATCTATGGCCATTTTCAGGCCCTCCTTACGACTCATCAAAGATGTGCCTAAATGGAAAGTTTGGTCATGTTAGAAGCCCTCACTCTGGGTCCTGAGCAAAGAACCTTCTCCACAGGAGGGCAAAGGGTATGAGATGCAGGGGACAGGCAGCTGTTTCAGTCAAATTCACAGATTTCATGTTTGTTAAACTCTGTGAAACACAGATCTTACATCTTTACTCATTCAAAATATATTCTAGCTGCAATGATTTGTTTACCTTCCTCCCTTCAGTACTCACCCAGTAGAATCTCAATAAAGGGTTTTTATAGTTTCACTTTTCTCAGAATAACATGCAGACAGTAACAAATCAAATCTTGCATGAGTGCTCTTATGTGCAAAGGGGGTGTGAAGACATGAACAGCTAATGCTAGGTGGTGTGACCATAACATAGGGGTTATCAAGGGAACATTCACAAGTCTGAGCAGTAGCAGAGTGCACAGTCCCATGGGCTCCCAACATCCCCAAAGAGGTGGCTGAAGCTAGGTCTGGCTCCTGGGGCAGGAATGAGCTCCAGGGTCATTCACATTAGATGACCTGACCTTCTACTCATCCTCATCTCCCCTCCCAGAGACAATATCTAAAACTCTTTTGGTGACCATTACCTTTTCTCTGTTAATGCTATCAAACTTTATTAAGAGCAACTGTATCATCAATTAAATAACAGCAATTAAACTAAAAAGAGATAAGTCAAAATTCCTTCTACAAAGAGGAAACACGGGCAAATGTCTTGCCGTGGTCAGCTGAATCAAATCTGCCTCAGAACCCAGATTCCCTAGTCCCCCATGACTTAAATCTCCTTTCTTCTCAGGGACCCCTGATGACCCAGGGGGATCTTGCGACACTGGGACCTCGTGGGCTGCATGGAGAGAAGCAGGAGCAAGGGCCATTTGGGACAGGCTGGAACTGAAACTTGATGTTATGCATTATTGGCTGTGAGCATTTTGTTTTGCCAGCTCACAGCTTTCTATCTATGGACAGAGCTACCGTCCAACTTCCTCGAGCATTTGCTCATAGAAGAGAATCTGTTTTTTTGATAAAAGGAAGTGGTTCCTTCCAATTCTGAGTCTTTGGCCACCTTCCTGTAGAGGTTGCCTTTCTGATGTGTGTGTTCATGTTTCCCTGCGCTCTGGGACCATTCTTCTCTATTTCCAAGCAAGTTGGTTCCTTTTCAATATGGTGTCCCTGAATTTGCATTACGTGTTCTTGATAGACTTCAAGATTCAGCTGGGGCTTCTGAATCTCACTTTTAACCTCCTGTTCAAGCTGGAACCATCAGGCTGCAGAGATACTTGCTCAGTTTGGAGGCTTTTTATTTGTGCTATAAGCTCTTTGTTTCATTTTCTTCACATAACTTTTTGGATATATTTAGGTTTTCTCCACATCTAAATTAATAGGTCCTTAATTCCCTTCAAATCAACATGGATTGGGGCACAGGGTGGCCTCCACTGTCAGCTACCCTCTTTCCTCTAATTGCAAGTGGCCACCACCCATGTAGAAAAGTCCTCTACAGAGAGAGTAGATGAACCTCTGATGCTCAGCACGGTTTTAGCCCAAGACTGCAGCCAGCTCAGCTTTTCATCCATGACTTGTTTCATCCGTGCATTTGTGTTTTCAAGCCTTCTTTCTGCTCCTTCAGCTGGTGTGCCCTTTGCTTCCATCTCTCGGTTTCTTGAGCACAGCACTCTAGCCTGTCCTGAAGATTAGTGTTTTCATTCAAGCCATCTGTTATGTTCTTCTGAAGCTCTTCTCCACTGTTGTGAGACGCTTTTAAGGTGTGTTTTCCTTTTCATTTTTGCTTTGGCCACTTGGGATTGGAGGGACTTGAGCACATCTTAGAATGACTGTGTCCATCTTTGAAGGTGAGTTGTTTTCAGTTTGTGAAGTCAAGTTGAGAGGGCTCACTTTTTTTCTTTTTGATAACAGGGAAGCAAATTTATTTATTTTTTTAAATGTTTTACTTATTTCTAGGAGAGAGAGAGACAGCGTGAGCAGGGGAGGGTCAGAGAGAGAGGGAGTCACAGACTGAAACAGGCTCCGGGCTCTGAGCTGGCAGTCAGCACAGAGCCCCATGCGGGGCTCGAACCCACGGACCGCGAGATCATGACCTAAGTGAAAGTCAGACGCTGAACCGACTAAGCCACCCAGGCTCCCCAGCAAATTTATTTTTTAAATGATTAGCACAGGATGGGTCAGCTGCAGGAGGAGTGAGTGTCCCAGGTTGAACTGCAAGCAGGTGGAAGCTGGGACGGTGTCGAAGAGAATCTTGCATTGGTTGGGAGGCTGGTGTGCCTTCTTTTTGAGCCATTACTTCTGAGCTCTGTTCTCAGGAAAAGTGATACTGTGCAACGGGTTCTGTTATCTTCCCAGCAGCCATTTGCCCCTTCCCTCTGGCAGCACACTGAACACTGTGAGCACACTGCCACCCTGGGCTAGAGGCCTAGCTTTTCTGTCCTTTTCCAAGCAAGTCTACTGTGTCCTCAAGTGAAGTCCAGTTCTCCATTTTATTAAGTGCTGCCAAACACAGCATCTGTAGCTGCAAAGGACTGGCAACTGGAGGGTTCACAGGCTTGTCATTAGCCCAGTCTACCTGCTGGCTCTTCAATATACTCTCATGGGGGCGGAAAGCACTTTGGCTAGCTCTTCTTCCCTCCTTAAAGTATGCCAGCTCTTTACTATGAAAACCGCCACTGCAGGACACGCTAGGATCTCACAGGGAAGCCCACAGAGACCTGGGCCTGTCTCAAGCACACTGCACAGCAGCTCTAGGACTAAGTGGGAGGACATTTCTGTGGCACTCAGCAGGCCCTCCATGGCTAAGGGCCGTGCAGGTCTGCCTCGGATTGCCAGGATCCTGTAGGCTACAACTGACCACATAGGACCTGTGGAGAGCTGCATCTCTAATGCAAACAGGGACCCAGCAACCAGACAGGCCATCGGTTGAGATGGGGAAGAACAAAGCCTGCCTGCTTTTATGAAACATGGCTCCCTAACTCTGCTCTGCTAAGTGCACAAACAGAAAGCACTATTACTGGGGCACCTGGGTGGCTCAGTCAAGTTAAGCATCTCACTTCAGCATGGATAATGATCTCATGGTTTGTGAGTTTGAGCCCCGCATCAGGCTCTGTGCTGACAGTTTGGAGCCCAGAGCCTGCTTCAAATTCTGTGTCTCCCTTTCACTCTCTGCCCCTCCCCCACTCACACTCTCTTTCTCTCTAAAAAATAAACATTAAAAATATGTGAAAAGGAAGGAAGGAAGGAAGGAAGGAAGGAAGGAAGGAAGGAAGGAAGGAAGGAAGGAAGGAAGGAAATGATATTACTTACACAGCACATCTGGGCAAATGGAAAGAGTTGACAGCAGCCAGAGGTCAGCCTTGAGCTCAGCCACCCCACATGGCCCCACAGCAAGCCCATATGATCAAGGTAATACCCTACTGGTACACTTAATCTAAAAGGTCTTAATCTTAATGGTTTGTATTCCACTAATGGAGTCAATCTAAATAGTATGTATCTTAATCTAAATGGTATGTATAACTCTGCTTAATCTAAATCTAAATGGTATGTCTTAATTTAAATGGCATGTATCTAAATGGCATGTATAACTCTACTTCTTGGTTTGTCAACTCTAAACAATATCCATTGATTTCCCTCTGTAAAAGTATAAGGATTTCAACCCTTTCAACTGCCTGCCTTTAAGACCTATCTCAAAGCTTGTGGTTTCTTATCATTTTTTACAAGTGTATTTGGTTACTTTCATAACATTAAATAGCATGGATACCACACTTCCATTTATTATGCCTTCAATTTGAGTATTTTGATTCTCTTTCATGTAAACATGGTAATATTTATGCCCCTACACTTCCTTCTCCTTTCCAACGTACTCTCAGATACATATTTTTTTAATTAACTAATTAATTTTGAGAGAGAGAGAATGAGCAGGGTGGGGCGGGGGAAAAGAGAGAGAGAATCCCAAGCAGGCTCTGTGCCCCATGTTGGGCCTGATGCAGGGCTTGATCTCATGACTGAGATCATGACCTGAGCCAAAATCAAGAGTCAGATGCCCAACTGACTGAGTCACCCAGGTGACCCTCTCATATATATTTTTATACTGAACTGAAAAAGCTAACGTTTACATTCCACAAGCACAAGCCCACCTTCTAAGCTTCTACAGGGTTACCCCCATTTTTTTCTGTTTTTAAATAATGTTTACATTATTATCACTACAGACACATTGCACACTGCCCAAATTCAGTAAGGTTCCTGAATTGATTCCTCTTCCACAAATCTGAAATTACAATCCCCAGGCCACAGAAGAAAGAATGGTCAGCATAAAATTCAATGAATTTTTTTTCTGGTATTCCAGAAACTCCTTAAAATCATGATACATTTTTCTTGCCATTTAGATAATGACTTTCTGGTACAGCTTCTTGTTTTTCTAGGGGTTTCTGAATACATTTTTTTTTCTCATGAACAATGGGCATTTTTCAGATCTTCAGCATTTTCCATTCTCCCAAGGATATCATCTACTACAAGGATCTGACTTTTTGCTCTAACACTCTTCCTGGCAGAGCACTCCATCCTTCTGCTCCCATCTGGATGGTTATCCTCGAGATTGGCTGTCCTGAAGACTTGCTGCCTAATTGTTACTTTGGAATCCTCTTAACTTTTCTCCTTGATTGGACTACTCTCCTGACTCCTGGATCCCATGTCTTTCTCTTCCTCTGTTTACTTCCCCATGTTGCTGGGATATATCCTCAAATAATTTCCTAAGAAGGGGCATATGAAAATTAAATGTCCTATTTTGTCCTGATACCTGATCATTTGGATGGGTTAAAAAAAATAAAATAGTAGGTTAGGTCTTTTCCTCTCAGAACTTTGAAGGCATTATTGTCTCCTATCACTGAGAGTTATAGATGAAAAGTCAGTGTGGTTCCAACTTTGTTCCATTGAGGGGACCTACTGACCTCTCTGCGAGATTTTAGGATCTACCAATTATTCTTGGGGGTTTACAATTTTGCAAAAAAGTGTCTATGTGTTGGGTTGTTTTGCTATTGTTGCTTCCACTTACTTTGCTGGATACTCTGAGCCCTTTAAAATTAGGGTCCTCTTCAGCCCTGAGAAATTTTCTTTTACTATTTCTTTGTTAACTTTTATTTTCTCTATTCTCACTTTCTGTAATTGCTTTTCCTTTTATGTTTGACCTCAGGATAAGTTCTCATGTTTCTTACCTTTGCTCCAATATTTCTCTTTTCTTAATATTTCTATTCTACATTTTGAGAGATCCCCTTGACTTTATATCCCAAACTTGAATTTATTTTGATAATCAAGATTTTATAATCTCTAACAAGTGTCTCATTTGCTTTCTGCTCCTTTTTTATTGCAACTTAACTTGTTTTAATGGATATAATGTACCCTTGAATCTGAGTGTATAAATAAGATTTTTTTCTGGATTAATTAGATTCCCACTGGGGTCAGCGTATTTACCTTGGTCTGTCTCTTTCAGATTCTGGTTATTCTCTAATTCTTGTGGCCTCTGGTTGTCATTCCATAGTTGTTGTTGTCTTTTAAATGTTCATTTATTTTTGAGAGAGAGAGATAGACAGAGCATGAGCAGGGGACAGGCAGAAAAAGAGGGAGACACAGGATCCAAAGCAGGCTCCAAGCTGTCCTCACAGAGTCTGATGCAGGGCTCAAACTCATGAACCATGAGATCATAACCTGAGTGGAAGTTGGCCACTTAACCAACTGAGCCACCAAGGTGCCCCTGTCATTCCATAGTTTAAAAGAAATGGGCAGCAGATGTGGTTTTCTTCTGCATTGTGTTGGAATACAAGAGATATATTTTGCCACCAGGTCTCTACCCTAGAAGTCTGATTAGTTCCACAGGGTGTGGATTGCTGCCTGGTGGCACACTGGCTGGCAGGTTTGGTGTTAGGGTGAGTAGATAAGCAGCTGCCTTGACGGTCAAGCTCTAGACTCCCTGAAGGGCAGAATGTGCACCCAAATCTGCGTTAGATGCTTCAACCTTCTCCAGAGGGCTTGTTTAAATTTAAAGATATACCTCTTGTATGTGGTCTTGGAGCAGACACCAGGTTACCTGAGCAAACATACCAATTTAACCATCCCTCCTCTACAACCCCCCATTTATGACTCCTGCCTTCCACTACACTTGCTAAGTCTGAGTCCAGAACTTTCTTGGCCTCTAACAGGTTTACTGGCTCCCACATCCATTGCAGCCTCCTTCTATTCCAGGTTGTGCCTCTTTCTGATGGCTGCATGCATCACAAATCGCATTCATTCCATCTTCCAGAAAAGTGTTGAGCTTTCTTAACCTGTGGCAATCTTCCTCTCCAATCTCTTGCCAAAACAGACATTATTATAACTTTATTCTAGTGAAATCTAAGTGACAAAGATGAAATCAGGAGCTCAAGTCACCATCTTGAAACAGAAGTTCTCATTAAAAATTTGTTAGACTTCTACTGTGAATTTAAACCATCAAGGCTGTTCTGCTATGTGCCAAACATCATGTTTGACTTTACCAGAAGTGTTTGAGGGGTACCTGGCTGGCGTAGAGCATGTGACTCTTAATCTCAGGGTCATGAGTTCAAGCCATTGGGGATGGAGCCTACTTTTTTTAAAAAAAGTGTTCAACTAAAGATTATATTTGAGTCCATTTTTACTAAAAAGTTACAAAGGAAATTCAAAGTAGACTTGAGAGAAATGTTTCAAAGGGTTCAAGGGCAGAAAGGCCAGGGTTGGCAGCTTCTGGCATTTCCCCTGATTGCAGCTGCTGTAGTGCATAAGGTTTGGAGGCCGCTCTAGCTCCTGCCAGGAGGGCACAGTAGCTGTCATTCGGAAGCAAGAGGCCGTGCACTGGGGCTCTGATCCTGGCTCCTCACCAGCAACTTTTTCTCTGTGTCAGCTCAGCTGCCAACCTTTGTGTACACCTGCCTCCCCCGGCAGGGCCAGGAGAGACTCACCAGCTCAGAAGATAAGACAGAGGGAAGGCTGGATCCCTGGATTTAGCTTTGATGTGCTGGTCCACCACCGACGATCTGTGAGTAGCAGGAGGCAAAGAGCTTCTCCAGAGTATTTGCTGGGGGTCTAATTGCCAAAACCGGAAGCAGATTTGAGCTAACATAAGCAAAACAAAAAATCAAAAAGGGTGATTTTATCTTAAGGGTCTGGGAGTTAACTACTGGAAACCAGTAGCCTTAAGAAAGGTGTAGAACAAAGGCCTTGGGGGTTATCCTGAAAAGGATTTGTTCTTCTCTTAACTCCCATCCCCAGGCCTCTCTGTTTCCTGTTTCTCTCTTTCTGCAGACTGGCTTTCTCTTCTTCTCAGTCTACAAGGCAGGATGTGAGTCTTCCACAGACGGGGGGCTCACAGACACTGGTCCAACCATTCAGAGAGACTGACTTTCCCTTAGATTGATGGTTGGCAAACTTCTTCTGTAAAGGCCAGATAGAAAATATTTTCGGCTTTGTGGGCCATACAGTCCCTGTGCAACTACTCAACTCTACCACTATCATGCAAACACAGTTCCAGCTATATGTAATAAATGGGCATATGACTGTGTTCCAATAAAAGTTTGTTTACAAAAACGGGCAGGCAGTGAATAAGGTTTGGCTAATTTGCTCATCCC
Source organism: Proteles cristata cristata (assembly GCA_017311185.1). Classification (NCBI taxonomy): domain Eukaryota; kingdom Metazoa; phylum Chordata; class Mammalia; order Carnivora; family Hyaenidae; genus Proteles; species Proteles cristata. Next base: position 66,413 of record JAESUZ010004246.1, read on the forward strand.
TGCCTTACACACAACCCCAAATTTTCAGAAGAATCTGAATGACTCAGCATGAGTTAAGTAGTCAGTCCCTTAGTCAGTAACCAGATAGGGAAACACAACAGAAGCACATCTGTGGGGAGCCAAAATCTGGAGGTGAGTCTTCTCAGAGAAGAGAGTGTGAGGAGACTTCCCAAAAAGGGTCCACTGTGTCGCTTCTCATTATAACAACCATAAATTAGAAGTATTAGCTTTTACATCTTCCGACCTCAAGGTAATCCCATGGAACTGAGTAGCAAGAAACTTCTTGCAGTCTCTTGAGGTTCTCAGAAACAAAGTCCTATTTAGAATGACACACTTTGAAATTTCTCACAGTAAAAAAAAAAAAAAAAAAGGAACAAATAAGGGATGTGAGGCAATTAGCCCCCTCAACAACCTATGGTTCAGTAACTCAGAAAGCCTACTCAAAACATTTTTATTGTTTCTTAAATAGACTTTTAGAGAAAATTTTTACATTTAAACCCAAGGCTCTGACACTGAACAAGAGTAATTTTAGGCCAAGTTGGCTTAAAGATTCCGCCGCTCCCTGCCCCTCACCTCCAGGGCTCAGGAGTGTGTAGTGGTGTGGTTGAGGATTGAATTATATGTCCAGCATGGCTATAACTCAGCCTGTGTCCTCAACTCCCACGGTAGCCCTGTAGCTTACAGGCATGTCATAAAGAGTCTGCAGTGGCTACTGGTGTAGCTGCTGTGGAAAGCTGTACGGTGGTTCCTCAAAAATGTAAAAGTCGAATTACCATATGATCTAGCAATTTCACTTCTGGGAATATAACCTACTAAAGAACTGAAAGCAGCTCTCAAAAGACATTTGTACACCCATGTTTACAGCAGCATTATTCACAACCCCCAAAGCGTGGAAGTAACCCGTGTCCATCGACAAACAGACAAATGAAATACGGTACATATAGTAAAGAGACTATTATCCACCCTTAAAAAGTTGGGACATTCTGACACGTGCTACAATATGGATGAACTTGGAGGACATTCCGCTAAGTGAAACAAGCCAGTCACGAAAAGGTAAGCACTATATGATTCCACTTATAAAAGTCACGTGGAGTAGACAAATTGATAGAGGCAGAAAGTAGAATGGTGGTTGCCAGGGGTGAGGGAAAGGAGGAATGGGGAGTGGCTCATGGGTACGGTTTCAGTTCTGCCAGATGAACAGGGTTCTGGACTAGTTGCACAACAATGCGAATGTACGTAAAACTGATATACACTTAGAAATGGTTAAGATGGTAAATTTTATCTTTGTATTTTTTTAAATTTTAATAAAATGTTTATTTATTTATTTCTGAGAGAGAAAATGTGAGAAGAGGAGGGGCAGAGAGGGAGAGAGAGAGAATCCCAAGCAGGCTTTGTGCTGTCAGTACAGAGCCTGACACAGGGTGACTTGAGCTAAGATCAAGAGTTGGATGCTCAACCAACCAAGCCATTCAGGTTGGAAAACTTTATTTTATTTGTATTTTACTACAATTGAAAAAAAAAAGCCCGTGGTGGGACAGATTGGGCTTTCATGGGCCCCAACAGGTAAAGACAGTGTACAGACTACAGCCACTGTCCCAAAGGCTTTTTTTGGAATGAGGTTCAGCCTCTCCTAAGTATCTATTTATGAAAATAAGAGCTTTGATTTTTTTCTTCCTGCCAACAGAAATCAGGGAGCAAGAAACACCCTGTTGTGTGTTCCTCTGTGAACTGTTCCAGTTGGCCCTCCCAGAACCCACTGGGGCCCAGGTGCTGGAATAGAGAGCAGCCAGAGAGCCCAAGAGGGGAGGTGGGAGATGTGGTGGGCTCTTACCAGTTCAACTGATGACTAGCCTCCATGCGATCCATTGCAGAATCAGAGTACCCTCCTCGGGCAATGCCATCTACATTCCACATTCATGTCCACATCTCCTCTAACATCAGGGCTCCTGAGGTAGAGGGGCAGCCCATACAACCCCAGAGCCACTCACAAGCCCCATGGAAGAGCCAGAAGTTCCTTCTTCAGGTTTAAGCAGACAGACACTCTGCCAGCCTCCTATGGCCCTTCTTGCCTCTAGTCTTATCCCCTCCAAGCTCTCCTCTACACAGCCTCCTAGTGACCTCTGAGCAGACATCTAAGAAGGTCATTGCCATGCACTGACCTTCACTGGCTGCCTACCACTCTCAAAACAATATTCTCTATCATGACACTCCACACCCATGCCCTGATCTGTGCCCATCTCTCTAGCCATGCTCCCCACACCACTCCACCCTATCTCCATGCTTCCAATCCCCCATCCACCCCTGCATTTCCCCAAACGTACTCCTTTGAAATCCCAGCCAATAAGCCAAATCCTTTTCTCAATAGAATTCAGAACCTTGGATTATTCTCAATGCGGCAGGGTGGCCTGTCCATCCATGGCCTTCTCACCCTCTCTCTGGAGGCCTCCAGTTTGTCCATGTCCTTTAGAAAGAAGGACACCCATGACTGACCACATGTTTCAGGGGTCATCCAAACGGCACAGAGAATAGACCACAGGCTTCGGGAATGACTTTGCAGTTTTGAGACGTTATAACAGGACACAGACCAACCCAGGACCATGGATCAACATTACAGAAGAGGGATTTAGGATGAACTGCCAAGCAAGGGCTTTGCAAAGCACTAGAATAAGTTCCAGAAGAAGGTCATCTCATCGCCTTCCCTCTGAGGGTAAGTCAGAAGCATACCTGGCTGGGATGGGCTGGGCTGCGGCCTGGAAGCTGATGAGCGAGAAGCCTCCAGGAGCTTTGTTGCCCCCGTGACGTATATGGCCCCTTTGCTGGGGGCTCTCCAAACCTTTGTTTTTATTGCTGAACATGGGATTGTTCTTTCAGGTTTTGGGCATGGGACAAAATCCTTAAAAAGTAACCATCTTTTACTCTGGCCAAATGCCTAGGCTACTAAGGTACAGGGGATTGATGCCTCTGTCTGCTGGCCCTGCTCCCACATGCTCTCACCAAGATGAGGTCAGAAACTGTAACAGAAGAGAACGAGGAAGTTGCTAGTCCTTCCCAGAACCTCTGTGGAAGCTGGAATAATAAGGTACTTGCCAGAGACCAACTTCCGTGGTCAAGGGTTTGAGAAATGTAACACTACGACAACTCCATATTCCTACAAGGTTTTTCCTTCTGGCAGCCTGGTCACAGCATTAAACCTCTCTGAGCTTCACTGTCTTCTCCTGTTAAATGGAACGGATGCTATCAGCCATATACATGAAAAGACTGTGCTGTAAATGGCTATGTTTATTCACTTCCTATTTCAGCTAAGCAGTATCTAGAATGACTAAGGCTGACACAAAGTTGTAGGACCTTAATTTCAGTGAAAGAAACAGTCCAAGGTAGAAACTGTAATTATTCAGAGAATGAAGAAAGAAGTGAGTCACCGCAGACGTGGGCAGAGGGTAGGGGGCATGGGTCTGGAGTCATAGCTGAAAAACAGTCAACCGTGTCCCCTGTAGCATTACTCACAATAGCCAAGACAATAGCCAAAACAGCTGAAGAGTCTGTCGATGGATGAATGAATAGAGAAATTGCGGTGTGTGTGTATGAGTGTGTGTGTCTATACATAGAGAGAGACTCACAATAAACAGTGAAATATTATTCTGCCTTGGAAAGAAGGGAATCCCACATTTGCAACACACAAGTATGAACCTGGAGGACATTATACTTAGTGAAATAAGCCACTTTCAGAAAGATAAATACCGCATGATCTCACTTATATGTGGAATCTGAAAAAATCAAATACACAGAAGCAGAGATTGGAAGGGCGGTCACCTGGGACAGGGAGGTGGGGGAGGGGGAGGGTCAAGGGTGCAAAGTTACATTTACGTAGCATGAGTAAGTCTTGAGATCTAATGTACAGGCATGATGATTATTGTTCACAATTCTGTACTGAATACTGGACATTCGCTAGGGGAGATCTCAGGGGCTCGTCTCTCTCTCTCTCTCAAATACACACACACACACACACACACACACACACACACACAATGTGAGGTGATGTTTATGTTAAAACAGCCTGACTGAAGTCAGCATTTCACTTTGTGTGTTTATACCAAAACACCGTGTTTTGTACCTTATATATAACTTTTATTAAAAATAAAATTATATACCTGTGTGTATCACGCATGCCCATGCTGTTGGGCTCTCAGTCACCCCGAGTTTGAGACCAATTCTTGTGTTTCATCTCCAGCACAGGCCTGGGAGCTACCACCCAGCTCAGGCTCCCTGATACAGTGGCCACCCCCGAACCTTGGGCTCTTGATGAGTGGTAACTGGAGGGACCGAAGCAACCAGAGCTGCAGAGTTTTCTGGGAAGCATGGGGGCATGGTCGAGGTCAGGAATTCTTTCCCTTTTACCCACTTCAAGCTGTATTGGGGTCCACGCTCAGGAGGGAGATACTGAATCCAGCTGTCAGTTCCCAGAGATAGAGTTTCCTTCCCCAGGGCCTTGGGGACTCAGGCAATTGCCAAACTCCATGGCCCCCTCTTCCCCTTAAGTGTGATAGATGGGCCGAGTTTTCCTGGTGGTTTAAACACTTTGCATTGATTTGTGTATTAGTTTGTATATTGTTTTGAGAGACCAATTTCAAGACAAGCTTTGCCCATCGTCCATCAAAGCTCACTGGTGCTTTATCTTCATTCTGAGTTGGCCGCTCGTCAGACTCCAGGCAGGCGGCTGCCAAAAGATCCTGCTGCCCAGGACCTGCATCCATCACAGCACCCGGAACATGGCCTCAGGGGCACGAAAACTCAGATAGAGGCCACGGCTGCTGGGGGACAACACCACACACTTCCCTCCTTTGCTCCTTGGAGGAGATCTGAGCAACTGGTCTTTGGGACTCTTAACATTTCTGGAAATGAGAATGGTCTAGGAATGCTCACAAGTATTTCACACACATGGAAACTGAGTCATGCATCATGGAAGAGAAACCAACATAAACCCCAGCTACATCTTTTTTTTTTTTTAAACATAGTTTATTGTCAAATTAGTTTCCACATAACACCCAGTGCTCATCCCGACAAGTGCCCTCCTCCATGCCCACCCCTCCTCCCCCCCACATCCACTAGTCCTCAGTTTTTGTCAGCATTCAAGAGTCTCTCATGGTTTGCCTCTCCCCTTTCCCCCACCATTTCTGCCCTTCTTCTCCCCCTTGGTCCTCTGTTAAGTTCCTCCTAATCCTCCTATACATGCACACATATGATATTTGTCTTTCTCTGCCTGACTTATTTCGCTCAGCATCACACCCTCAAGATCCATCCATGTGGCTACACATGGCCAGATTTCATTGTTTCTCATTGCCATGTAGTATTCCATGGTATAGATAAAACCACATCTTCTTGATACATTCATCTGTGGATGGACACTTAGGCTCTTTCCATGTTTTAGCTATTGTGGAGAGTGCTGCTATGAACATTGGGGTACATGTGCTCCTATGCATTAACATTTCTGTATCCCTTGGGTAAATTCCTAGCAGTGCTATTGCTGGGTCATAGGGGAGTTCTATTGTTAGTTTTCTTAGGAACCTCCACACTGTTTTCCAGAGGGGCTGTACCAGCTTACATTCCCACCAACAGTGTAGGAGGGTGCCCGTTTCTCCACATCCTCGCCAGCATCTAGAGTTCTATGATTGGCTCTGATTTTAGCTACTCTGACTGGCGTGAGGTGGTATCTCAGTGTGGTTTTGATTTGTATTTCCCTGATGAGGAGGGATGCTGAGCATCGTTTCATGTGTCTGTTGGCCATCTGGATGTCCTCTTGGAGAAGTGTCTGTTCATATCTTCTGCCCATTTCTTCACTGGGTTGTTTGTTTTTCGGGCGTGTAGTTTGGTGAGTTCCTTGTAGAATCTGGATATCAACCCTTTATCTGATATGTCATTTGCAACTATCTTTTCCCATTCCGTTGGTTGCCTATTAATTTTCTGGGTTGTTTCCTTTGCTGTGCAGAAGCTTTTAATCTTGATGAGGTCCCAATCATTTATTTTTGCTCTTGATTCCTTTGCTTTTGGGGATGTGTCAATTAAGAAGTTGCTGCGGTGGAGGTCAAGGAGGTTGTTTCCTGCTTTCTCCTCTAGGGTTTTGATGGTTTTCTGTCTCACGTTCAGGTCCTTTATCCATTTTGAGTTTATTTTTGTGCATGGTGTGAGAAAATGATCTAGTTTCATTCTTCTGCATGTTGCTGTCCAGTTCTCCCAACACCATCTGTTAAAAAGGCTGTCTTTTTTCCATTGGATATTCCTTCCTGCTTTGTCAAAGATTAGTTGGCTGTATACTTTTGGGTCCACTTCTGAGTTCTCAATTCTGTTCCATTGGTCTATGGGTCTGTTTTTGTGCCAATACCATACTGTCTTGATGATGACAGCTTTGTAGTAGAGGCTAAAGTCACCCCAGCTACATCTTAACAGTGTTTTGAAATGGGTAGAGTGGAAACAACCATTGGTCAGAGCGCACTTCTCCTTTTACTTGGCCAGCATCTATGTGTAAGGCTGCTTTGAGGTACAGCACCGGCGGAGGGACATGGGAATTGCACACGACGCTGACTGACCTGTGGGCAGCATCTTACTCCCTCAAAAGGACCAGTGCCCACCCTTCATCCAGGCTGCGGAAGAGGCCAGTCTCTTGTCCTCCGGGAACAGATGGGTTGACACCAGGTGGTTAAGTGGGGTTCCCTCCCACCGACAGCTCGCTCTCCTAGCCCTGGCTTCCAGGGAGAGACCAAACTTGCACACCGCCCCAAGATCCCCACCACACACAGAATGCTTCCTCTGCTGCTCCAGCCATCCCACAACCTGGATGAGGGGCCCCTGGACATAAATGGGTCTGGACCAACCAGGGCTGACGGTGACTATCAGTCACTGGAAAAGCATTACCAACTCTCTCTCCCTTTCTGTCTCTTTTCTTCCTTCCAGGTCCCAGCCCTCCACACTGCTCCACTCTCCGGCCTCAACAGTGACACAGGCAGTGTCAGCAACAATGGTAACACAGCATCAACAGTGGGGGCTGACGACTGTAATAAAAATGGCAAGGAAAAAAAATCCATGACTTTCAGTCCATTTCTGACCCTTCATGCACCCCATGTATAGGACTTCTCAGCCCTTTCTCCCCCCTTTCCTAAAGAGAACCAAGTTCTGGACTTCTCCTTTCTCCACTACCCCCTCAAAACTTACCTATTCAAAATAGAGATGAATATATGAAAATATATGAAAGGATGCTCAGCTTCATTCAGAATAAAAGAAATACAAATTAAAACTGAGAGACTCTATTTACTATCATCAAAATGGCAGAAGGCCAACTGCTCAGTAACACACAGTGCTGGCCCTGCCGTGGGGACACAGGCAGGCTCATTCACTAATGGCAGGAGGGGGAGTGTAAACTGAGGCATTAGGATATGCTGACTGTATCTTTCGGTAATGTAATACAAAAATACGTTTGGTCTTCGTCTCCAGTTTAGTCCCCTCCTGAAATGCTTGGAACTTCCTAAGTGGTGTCTTTTGTGACTCACAGGAGGCCCTGTAAAGCACACCTAAGTTTATGCTAATGAGGTGACTCAGGATGGGGCCAGGCCATCAAAATCACCAAACTTGCGGTGATTTAAGGGTAGGAACTTTCAGCCCTAGTCTTGGAAGGAGATGCAGAGAACCTCCAGGTCAGTGATAGCCTTGATGCACTTGCTGGGAAGGTAGCCCCTGGAGAGGGCATGGAAGCTCTCCCACCCCACTTTACACCTGGCCTTTCAATTTGACTGCTTCTGAGTTGCATCCTTTATAATAAACCGGTAATAGTGTTAAAGCACTTTCCTGAGTTCTGTGAGTCATTCCAGAGAATTCTTGAGCAGGGGAGGAGGGCACCAGTCACCATGAGAGCCCCCGAGTTTGTAGTCACAGGCACCTCATTTGCAACCTCAGTGCATCTAAAGTGAGCTTAGTGTTGTAGAACTGAGCACTTAAGCCTGTGGAGTCTGAGGCTGACTCCACAAATACAGCGTCAAACTTGAACTACATTGTTGGATACGCAGTTGGAGTCATAGGAATCAGGGAATTGGTGTTGGAAAAGATACCACACATTTGGTGTCAGAAAAAAGACATCACGGTTTCAAAATTACCAATGTGTGTGTGTATATATATATATATATATCTTTGACCCACCCAGACACTACAGCTCTAGGAACTACCTTACTGATACACTCACCAGCATGCAAAATGGTGTAAATACAACCCTGTACATTTGGCCTTGTTTAGAATAGCAAAAGAACAGAGCACCTGGGTGGCTCAGTCAGTTAAGTGTCCAACTCCTGATTTCCGCTCAGGTCATGATCTCACAGTTCGTGAGTTCGAGCCCTGTGTGGCAGAGCCTGCTTGGGATTCTCTCTCTCCCTCTCTCTCTTTGCCTCTCCCCTGCTCACATCTGCTGGCATGCATACAATAGAATTCTATATAGTGATAAAAACAAAAACAAAAAAGGTTAAAGAAGCTCTTTATTAACATAAAAAAAATCCAAGATATGTTGTTAACTGGGAAAAAAAAAGGCAAAGGCAGGACCCTGTTGATAGCATGTTATATCTTGTCTTATAGGAAAAAGGGATAAAGAATACAGATTTCAACTGGCTAGTACATAATTTTTTTTTTTTAATCTCTGAGAGGATAATCTCTGAAAGGACCAACTAACACCTACAGTGACCTGCTTGAGTAGGAAGATAGAACCGGGCAGATGTCACACACAGAAAAGGGAGATTTTTGCTGATGTGGGAACCAGATGACTGTAATTCCTGTTTTACTCTCAGTGGGCCAAGCCTGCAAGGAACTTGAGGAGCTATTCCACCCTCTCTCCACTTTACAATTAAAAATGTGGAAATTATGACCCAAAGAGGTTCCCTGGTTCACCCAACTCTCAGATCTGGTAGAGGGTTGTACCAGAACCCAAAGCGTTCACTCTTGCCATGCTCTTTCGGAGACACGGCTGGACATGTCCTTCTCTGGGGCATGGAGCAGCAGCAGGACACCGGCCATATCTTTGACTCACTGGACACTCACAGAGCACTGGCACATGTTTACTATTTATTAAGAGTTTTCTGCAGTGTGGAGGTTCCTCAAAAAATTAACAACAGAACTCCCCTATGACCCAGCAATAGAATTGCTAGGAATTTACCCGAGGGATACAGGAGTGCTGTTTCAGAGGAGCACATGTACCCCAATGTTCATAGCAGCACTTTCAACAATAGCCAAAACATGAAAAGAGCCCAAATGTCCATCAACGGACAAATGGATCAAGAAGATGTGGTTCATCTATATAATGGAACACTACATGGCAATGAGAAAGAATGAAATCTGGCCATGTGTAGCAACGTGGATGGACCTTGAAGGCGTTATGCTGAGCGAAATAAGTCAGGCAGAGAAGGACAAATATCATATGTTTGCACGTATAGGAGGACTAGGAGGAACTTAACTGAGGACCATGGGGGAAAAGAAGGGGGGAAATGGTTGGGGAAAGGGAGAGAGGCAAACCATGAGACTCTTGAATGCTGATGGGAGTGGGGGAGAGGGGAAGGGGGGTGATGGGCATGGAAGAAGGCACTTGTTGAGATGAGCACTGGGTGTTATATGGAAACCAACTTGACAATAAACTATTTTTTTAAAAAAAGAGTTTTCTGAATGAATGAATGCTGCATTATACTTCCTATGAGCCCCGACTCTCTAGCTAAGCTTATTAATTAAGTAATCATAGCCTGAGAGTGACAATGATTTATATCCCCCCACCGTGACAGAGTCACATTTTCCTAGGCACCTCGGCAGAAGAAACACATGAGGTGAGGGGGCCTTTTAACACCCCTCCAGTGAAATGCCATAAACAATGGTCCATACTGTAACTTCTTGCAGAACCAGCCTATGTAATACGGAATAAGAAAAAGAAAAGAACTATTAGGTTAATATACTTAACCCAGCACTCCAGGAGAAGAGGAATTATTAATCTACATATAGATTCTTCAACCAAACCAATGCCCACAGGGGCTGTCCTGTGAACCTTGCGGGCTGAAGTGAGTGGTGATTTGGTGCATTGTATCATGAACACCCTTCTTCTAGGCCAAACTTATTAAACTCCAAATATCATTGTGAGGTGGCTGGCAGAGGTGTCTCCACTCAAAACCTGTGATATGAGGCTTGTTAGCATCATCACAGAATTACTATCCCACCCAAACAGACAGGGCTCTCACCCCCACCAGGGGCAAAAACTCAGAACCCTCCAGGACATAACCGCTCATCATCCATAATGTGTGACAACGTCAAATTGTGTCTAAATGGGCTGGGAGGGTTCAGAGGGAGATGAGCTAAGTACGATTATAAACACCTTGGGAAAGCAGATTGAGTAGAGCTACCCATGATGGATGAATGTCTGCTAAATCAAAGAGATCTGGGGCTTATGAGGAGAGCCCCATTGGAGAGCTTTTGGTCACAAATTAGAGGCACGTTTGGCTCCTTAGACACAGCTGGGCTGGCTGATGCAAAAAAAGCAAGGCTATCACAGCCGCCAGAGGGAGAATGGGTAAGTGAGATGGATGGAGAGCAAATCCTATTATAACCAACTCCATTACAAAGAAAATTTCACCTTAACAAAAATATATCCAAGCCAGAGGCATCGGCCCATAATAATCGTATATTGTTCAAATAACCCATTGTGAAGCATGCTGTTCTTCAGTCTTTCTAGGTAATAGTCTCTAGTTATAACAACACCCTAGCACATCCCCACTTTACCACATGATGGATTATTTGTGGTACATGATAATACCTGCCTTCCTTTCCAGACTTCTGACTGTGGGAGGTGACTTTTGAGATGCTCTATTGCAGGTTGATGCTTTGAAAAACTGCAAGGAATTTGTCTTAATAAGAAACTTTATCTCATCTCAATTTCCCACCAAACCAGTCACCTGGATCTAATATCATTAGAAAGATTATTTAAAATATTAGATGATTGCCTCTAAATATGCAGAACAAAAATATTTGATAAAACTCAATATCCATTTGTGGTGTTTAAAAAAAATCAGAGAAAAATAAGACGAGTAACTTCCTTTATCTAATATACAACATCTGTCGAGAACCTATGGTAAACATCCTACTTAAGGCTGAAATGTTTAAATCATTCCCTTAAAAATCTGGAAGCAGATTAAATGCCCTTTATATCAGAGATTGGCAGAACCTTAATAGGTCTGGAAAATACTGTGTGGAGACAAGGATTTGGAATAATAAGAACTCTCCCGTAGTGCCGGTGAGAGTATAAACTCGTGACCCCTTTAAGAGTATTTTGGCAATGACTAAAGATCTACATATTCTCTGATCCAATAACTCCGTGTGCTCAAGGAGCTAGGACTAAAAATGTGTACCGTAGCTTTTCTTTTAATAGAAAAGGGGTTGGAAACAACATATATGTCCATCAAAAGAAGAATATATAGTCATATTCTAACAATGGAAAAGCATGTAGTAAGTAAAATGAACTAGCTAGAGCTACATGAATCAACATGGACACATAACACATGCACACACACACAAAAAGCAAGCTTCAGAAAGCTAGGCTGAATGGTACCTTTATATATAGTTTTAATTTTAAAAGCATGTGAGGAATAGGGTGCAGGGCAGGGGTCCAAGCAGACATCTGTCCTTGAAATGGAGTGATGGGGGTGGGGGGGTGTCACTCACTATAGCCCTGAACTGGGGCTGAAACAGGTTCCTACCCTGTGTTGTAGATGTTATTAGTGTCTTAGCTCAGACTGCTACAGCAAATACCAAGGATGGGTGGCTTCAAAGGCAAACATTTATTTCTTACAGTTCTGGAGGCTGGTTGGGTGCCAGAATGGTTGGGTTCTTAGTGAAAGGTTCTCTTCCTGGTTTATATAAGTCATCTTCTCACTGTGGCCTCACATGGCAGACAGAGAATGGGCTAGCTCTCCTCCTTGTCTTCTAAGGACATGAATCCCATTGTGGAAGCTTTATTCTCATGGCCTAATCACCTCCCAAAGTCCCCACCTCCAAACACTATCACAGTAAGCATTCAACATAAGAATTTGGGAATAGTTCTGTAGCCTGCTTGGGATTCTCTCTCTCTCTCTGTGCCCTTCCTCTGCTCACAGGTGCTCTGTCTCTCAAAATAAATTAATAAACTTAAAAAAGAATTTGGGGAAAGCACAGGCAGTCAGTGCATAGCCATCAGCAACCACCCTTGATCATGTGGAAATGACCAGAAATCTACTAGAATACCAGAAAAAAATGGCACTATGGAGGAAAACACAAGAGCATCCTCTTTTCTATTTTTCTTTCCTGTCTTTCCCCATTACCACCTTCTGGTTTCTGAACCCATCACTGTCTGTTACATATATATCTGTGAGATGACCAGAAAGCTACCCCTGAATAGTCCCCCTCCCACCACTCTAGATCAATAGAAACATGAGTCAGGAAAGAAACGGTAAAGTCCTGGTTGATTGGGTTACATGATCTCATAGCACTCAGTAGAAATTTAGAGCTTTAAGGAAATGAAGATGGTCCAGGTCCACTTGCCTCCTCTCTGGACCTCAGAGTCCAGAGGTACACCCAAGATCACACAACTACTTAGTGAAAGAGCAGAACCCCAACTCAGGTCTCCTGATGTAGTTTCTACTCTACCACAGAAGCCTACAGTATGTTTATTAGGCAAAATCCATAAAACATCAGCTTGAGTCCTCTTGACCCTGTGGAGATTCCAATAATATCAGATCATGGTTTATGCCACTTTCAAGCTCACAGGGGATCATTTTCAGCATGTCATACCCCGTGAGGCCAGAGTCATGCTTCCCATCATAGCCTGGGACATGCATGCAGAATGATGATCTCCATATTTAGACAATGACTCATCATCTCCCATGTCACCGGGCTTGGAACAACTTGAAAGAGAAAGGAGGAGAGTGATGTTGATATCTCAGTGGAGAATGCTGATAAAGACATGCTCCTGCTCATGAAAGGCAAAAGTGAACATTTCCATCCTCTCCCTCACTGGGTGATAGCCAATTATCACTAAGACTCTGGTACCAAGCATTGTTTTAATAAGGGAAGGACTGATCAAGGAAAATGTCTACCTAAAGAGATTCCAAACTGGATTGCATTCTGGGTGATCTTGATTTGTGAAGATCAGTGAGAAATATAAATCACGTGTAGGGAGAAGTCCATAATGATGGACAGAACTTTTATATAGATCAGCTGATGCAAAGCTGGGAGAAATCTCCAGTCCCTAACCACACCCCTCCCCCCACTCTACTCCCCCCCACCCAGCATAACTTACAATCTAATGAGATTCAGAATTCAGAATGAACACTTGGGACATATTTAAGACATCTATAGAGAAACATATAAATAGTATTTAATTTAAAGACAATACCATATTCTTCTAATGTTGGAGAAAAACAAACAAAATGATCCAAGTGAGATAGGGTAAATCAAGGACTTCCTGAAGAAACGTGAGGTTTGTGCCTTGAGATTTGGAAGAAAAGAAAGGCTTGATGGTGAGAAGACAAGGAAAGCAGACATACAAGGCAGATGAATGGCTTCTGCATATGCCCAGAGGAGGGGTTACGGTGAGAGCACCCAGTCTTTGCATCAGGAAGATAAGGCTATTTATATTGGTTCATTTCTCTTTAGACATTGACTTCAGGAAAGGGGTAAGACAGGGATCCTCTCCATTTTTCAGAGGGGAAGAAGGATTTGTAGACTAAGTGGCTTTCCCTAGGAGTCACAGCCACAAGTGGTAGAGCTAATCTTGAACTGAGGACTCTGAACTACAACTATACAGTATTTTAGGGCTCCCTTAATAGAAATAGGAACATAGATAAAGTGACAGCTTTGGTACAGTAATGTGCTGTATACTTCCAAAGGACTCAATAGTTATAAACCTGACCTGTTTGATTTGTTGGTCAAGAGTCCTTGGGGCACCATGGGGCACTCATGATCTCAGGGCTGTGCGTTCAAGCCCCACAACGGACATGGAGTGGAGCCTACTAAAAGAAAAAAAAAAAGTCCTAGAATATTAACTAATGATATCAAGGTCAGTTTCAGTGTCTCAGGGAGCAGGATTGAGAACATACTTGCAAGCCGTTGTTCTCTTAGCTCACCCAGTATACCAGTTTGCAAAAGTTTAAGGTAAGGGTGAGTAACACATAGAGCCCTCAATGTTAGAAAAGAGATCTCTCAATGCACAAATCTCCACAGATGGAAAAATACCTCCAAATGCCTACTCAACACTGAATCGCCCCCAAATTCTTTCTGCATGCAAAGATCGGCATGTTATAATTGCTAATTTGAAGTTAAACTGGGCTGGACACTTAATTCTTTTCCCTTGAAGCCTGGCTTCAGAGGCCTCCAGCTGGAACCCGGCCACATCCCTGCACAGAATCATCCACCTTTAAAGAGTGTCAGGTTCAAATTTGCTCAACTTTTATCCCTAATTAAGAAGACCAGTGAAATACTTAGTAAATACTTTGGGTCTAATTAAGTCTGATTGCATGATGAAATGGAGTAAGTGTATTCAACTTTTTACATTTTGAAATTCCAAAGTGATCCTAGGCTCTCCACTAGTCACAGATGATAGCCCTTTGTATGTGAAGTACCCAAACTGTTCTCACCAGCTCGTTACTGATTCACTGGCACAGTAACCATGAAATTAACCAATTCTCAGGCACTGCAAAATGAGCAGTGTCTTTTGCCATAATTTTCTCTCTCTGGAGCACCCTGTCATCCTCTGTCCTTACACATATGCAAGAGTCCTGGGTTCCCTTCTTTTCTCCATTGGCATTTTCTCCCTTGTCAAAGGTTCCAACCATGGCTACATATTGGGATCATTTGGGAGCTTTAAAAATCCCAATGACCTGGCACCCCCGGATTTAGTTGAATTGGAGAATAGCGTGGTGTCAATTTTTTTTCCCAGATGATTCTAATCCACGAAGGGCAAGAATGACTGCAACTAAGTGATCTAATCCAGTGCCTAGGTTTTCAATCCTAGCCATAGGCTATACTAACAAATTTAATCTTTTGTTTTGGGCTCTACCCAGAGTTCCAAAATCATTCATTCAAACTGCTTATTTGACATGTCCACTTGGATATCTAAAAACCTTTGCAAACTTAACAAGTTGAAAGTACAACTCTTAATTTCTCCCCACCTTTAACATGTTTCTCTTCCAAGAGTTCTCACTTTAGTAAGTAGCTCAGACCAAAAGCCTAGGAACCATCTTGATATTCTCCCTTTTCCTCATATGTCTCATCAAATTCATCAGCAATGTCCTGTTTGTTCTACAACCAAAGGAGACCTCATAAGCATTATGGTAGGCAGCTTCCAGAAAGAGGCCCAGTGATTCCCAGGTCATGGTATTCACACCCTTGTATAGTCCCTTCCCACATTGTGGCTGGGTTGGTCTCTATGACCAATAATATGTGACAGAATTGATGGTATGTTACTTCAGAGATTAGGTTATGAAATGACTGTGACTTCCATCTAGTTCTCCCTACCACCACCCCAACTCTGGGGGAATAAAGCTGCTAGCTTTGGAGAGGCCCATGTGGTAGGGAACAGAAGCCTCTGGCCAACATCCAGAAAAGGAACTAAGCATTCCAATAACCACAAGGATGAGTTTTTAAGTGGAGTATCTAGACCAGTCAAGCTTTGAGATGACTATAGCCCCAGCCAGCAGTTTGACTGTAATCTCATGAGGGATCCTGAGCCAGAAATAACCAGGTAACTTGCTCCTAGATACCTAACCCTCAGAAACTCTATAATACAAGCATATATTGTTTTAAGTTGCTAAATTTGGGGGTAGTTATACAACAATAGATACTATACTCATCCACATTTTGCACCTCATGGCTATCATGCACCTCCATCCTACCTCCATTTCTTATCTGGACTACTGTGACAGTCTCCTTTTTCCCATTTCTGCTCTCCAACAATTTGTTACTCTCATTTATATTCTTTAAATAGAATTAGTTTGCATCCCTTCCCTGTTTAACACCCTTGAGTAACTTCCCATTTGACTTATAACAAAACCCAGTTCCCTACAACAGTCCTTCCTGATCTGATTCCAATCTATGTCTCCAATGTGTTCTTGTACCTCTCTTCCCATTTCTTATTGTGTTCCAGCAGCATTATCCCTTCATTTTATATTAAGACCCTTGGTTTCTTTTATGGTTAGACAAGCTGGAGGAAAGGGATACTTTTAATATCAGGAGAACAGGATCCTGGTAACATTGCTCAAAACAGAAATGACTTTTAGCTACATATCTGGCAAGTATTTGTCAAGCTGGGAGGCCACATAGTGTACTGTGGGAAAAGGAGAGATGCTTTTGCTTCTGGCACTATGTTGGAATAAATGAAGAGAGAATATCTTCCCAGTAGAGAACACCTAAAAATGCCGGGTAAAACAAAGAACACACTCCAAAGTATGGCTGAGCTAGCTGGAAAATAAGGGAACCAATCAGATGAAATAAAAATAAGGAAGTACAATTTGATGGGAATAAATAAGCTACAGTGACATTTTCCTTGTGGAAAACTGTGTATTTCCTAGTGATCTATAGCTGGGGCTATAATCATCTCAAATACAAATTTTTTTGAAAGAATGGACCCTCAATTCAGATATCTTGATATTTTCACAAGTGAAGAACAAAATCACAAAACACACGGGGGTACAAGACAATATGAGTAAGAGTCAACAGAAACAGGGCCACCTGGGTGGCTTAGTCAGTTAAGCATCCGACTTTTGCTTAGGTCATGATCTCGCGGTTCATGGGTTCGGGCCCCGCGTCGGGCTCCGTGCTGACTGCCAGCTCAGAGCCTGGAGACTGTTTCAGTCTGTGACTCCCTCTCTCTCTGACCCTCCCCTGCTCACGCTGTCTCTCTCTCTCTCTCCTAGAAATAAATAAAACATTAAAAAAAAAAAAAAGAGTCAACAGAAACAGTAAGTTGCAGACCCATTGAGCCTACAGGTATTGAATTATCAGAGAAAGATTTTTAACATGGTTTAAAAACAAGAGGGAATTCACAGTATTATGAAGGGGCAAAAGATTATCAAAGCTGAACAAACTTATTTTAAGAAACCAAATATAACTTCATGAAATAATAATTATAACATATGAAATTTAAAACTCATTGGAATGGGTTAAACAGCAGATTAGACATGGGAAAAATATATACCTAGATTGGAAGATACAGTTAAAAAAAAATCCAGAATACATCAGGAAAAAAAATTATAAAAATAAAATTAAGATACATGTATAAAAGAATGAAAAGATACAACTTAAGTATAATTGGGGTTACAGAAGATGTAACTAGAAAGAGAAAGAAAAAATATTTGAAAATTTAATGGTTTAGAATTTCCCAGAGTTGACAACAATTCCCAGTTTCAGAAAATCCAACCAATTTGAAGCAGGGCACACATAATGAAACTACAGAAGTTGAGAACTGAAAAAACAGGAAAAAAACAAAATCTTGCACTCATAGGGTTTACTTTTAGTGAGGAGAAACTAACAATCGGCAATTAGCAAAGTTAAAAAAACAAACAAACCATCCAAGCAATGACATGTGCTATATAAAGAATTTAAATAGGATGATGTGAGAGCCTAGGACTTGGGAGGCATATCAGACTTGATGAGGGAAGGTGCCATTTAAGCTGAAAGCTGAACGACAGGAGCCAGCCACATAAAGTCATGGAAAACAGCACTGCAGGCAAAGGGATGAGTTAATGCAAAACTCCCACATCTGCCTGACCCAACTTCTCTGAGCCTCAGTTCATTCATCTATAAAATGGGGATAGTATTTTCCTCATATTTGTTGTGAGGTTCAAATGAAGTTTTGTATATGAAGTACTTAAAAAATCTTTGAATTGTAATGTCCATGATAATTTTACAGAGGCAGCCTAGCTTCCTGTGAAGAAATACAGTCTTTGGACCACCCAGACCAACATTCTTGATCTGATAATTCATCTGCAAACTCTCTGAGATCCAATGTTCACAGTTGTTGAATTTCGATGCAGCTGCCATAAAGATTAAAGGGTAAAACATTCACACAGAACCTAGTGCTGTGCCTTGCAAAAAGAACTTGGGAATCATTAGCTAACTTCCTGGCCCTCTACTAAAATGTTACCTTTCTCGTAAAGGTTCTAGAGGCTTCCTCTTCTTTCCACACCCTGACTCCAGCCACTTCTCCCTCTTCTCTGCTCACTTACTGTACTTTATCTGTATGTCTCTCCTTTTTTGTTTTTGTTTTTTTTTTTGTTTTGCATTTCTCCCAGTGGTCTGTAAAAGTCATTCCACAGACTTTATTCTATCCATCTTTTATCCTCCATGTTATCTAACCCATGATCTTGCACATCATAGATTTTTAATAAAATGTTATGAGTGCAAGAATGAACATATGAATTAGAACTGGAATATCTCCACCATCACCAAGCCAACTATTTCATAAGGCAACTAACTGCATGGTTATAGTTGTTTAAACCTTCTTTCTCATATCAAGTCAAAATCTGCTGGTGGAGATCTTGTACTAATGGCTCCCAGTGCATCATATCTCTGGTAATCATATACTGATATTGTCTCCCCACCTTGACCTTGGGCTTGTCCCTACAATTCACTTTGGCCAATGGGATACACATGATGCAAGTCTTTGCTTGATAAGTCTTTGTGCCTTGGATCATTGCCATCACCACTGGAGGAAGTCCAATTTCAGCTCCTTGAAGATGCAAGACCAAGTGGTCTGAGGGAGGCAGCTGAGCCCAGAGCCTTGCCAATCCACAATCAGACTAGTTGTATCAGCCCCGGCAAAACCAGCAGAAGAACCACCCAATCAATTCACAGCACTGTGAGAAATAATAAATCAGTGTATTAAACTAATACATTTTTAGGGATGGTATATTATACAGAAATAGAGAACTGAAATACTTCCCCCTTCAACTTCTACCTTCCATTTATAAAAGGAAGAATGATCCTTCTTCCACAGGTCAGGCCTCCAAATGACTAATACTCTCTTGAACACCTTTAGTTCCTCAACAAATTTTCACAATAGTGAAAGGCCTAAAGGTGCTCTGCTTTGTCCCTCTTTTCTACAAGTGTGGGGCTCAGTAAAGAAACACATGTGTTTTGGCCATGCACTTCTCAGAGAGACTGCAAATAGCATTGGTCTAGATGTTCTGCTTCTGGTCATGAGGCAAAGTCAGTGTTAGTGTGCCATTTTTGACATCCCCATCACAGAGTGGTTTATATGGTACTTGGGATCTTAAATCACAGACCCTTTCCCGTGAACTGTTGTGAAGCCACATCTTCCAAATCCTGCACATGAAAATCTGACCATTTGAACCTATGTGTAGTTGCCTGTTAAACTAGTCATAACAGTTTTCGCCTGTGGGAGACTTTTGAAACCCAAATTCTATATAGCAATGGACCTCTACAACATTAAATTCAATAGTGAGGTCTGTCCTTGGCAACATCTGACCTAGTTGATTGATCACTCTCTCCTCCTGGGGATGCTTTCTTTCCTTGGTCTCACAAAAATCTCTCAGTTTCCATCCTATCCCATTGGCTGTTCCTTCTCAGTCTTTGATGGGTCCTGGGACCTCTTCCCTTCTTTATCTCCCCTTGTTCCCTAAAGCCATCTATAGACTGAACAACTCCAAACACTATTTATCCCATCCTAATTTCTCCTCTGAATCTCAGACTCATATTATCCCATTGCCTGCTGAAGATTTTTAACTGGAGAATGGGCATCTTAAAATGTAATCTATCCTGTAGAGAAAGGGGAACCTTCTTATATTTTTTGGTGGGAATGAAAACTGGTGCAGCCTCTCTGGAAAACAATATGGAGGTTCCTCAAAAAGTTAAAAATAGAACTATCCTACAACCCAGTAATTGCACTGCTAGGTATTTATCCAAAGGATAATTGGATAATACTGATTTGAAAGGGCACATGCACCCAGATGTTTCTATTATCAACAATAGTCAAACTATGGAAAAAGCCCAAATGTCCATCAACTGATGAACAGATAAAGAAGATGTGGAATATATATTATAATATATATATATTACATACACACACACACACACACACACACACACACACACACACACAATGGAATATTACTCAGCCATCAAAAAGAATGAAAATTTATAATAACATGCATGGAGCTAGCAAGTATTATGCAAAGCAAAATAAGTCAGAGAAAGACAAATAGCATATGATTTCACTCATATGTGAAATTTAAGAAACAAAACACATTAACATAAGAAATGGGAAAAAAAGAGGAAGTGGGGTTAGCAAACCATTAGAGACTCTTAACTATAGAGAACAAACTGAGGGTTGATAGAGGGAGGTGGATGGGGGATGGGCTAAATGGGTGAATGGTATTAAGGAGGGAATTTTTGTGATGAGCACTGGGTGTTATATAAGTGATGAATCACTAAATTCTATCTGAAACCAATTTTACCATATATGTTAACTAACTAGAATTGAAATAAAAGCTTGGAATAAAAACGAAAAAGAGGTGATATATATTATTACTCACCCATAAAAAAGAATGAAATCCTGCCATTTGCAATGACATGGATGCAGTTAGAGAGTATTATAATAAGTGAAGTAAGTCAGAGAAATACAAATATAATTTTCACTCATTGTAAAATTTAAGAAACAAATGAAGGGAAAATAAGAAAGAGGAAAACCAAGAAACCAAGGCAAACTCTTAACTAGAGAGAGCAAACCGATAGAATCAGAGGGGAGGAATCCTAATGGTTGGGGAGTTGGGTGAAATAAGTAATGAGGATTAAGGTGTACACTTGTGATGAGCAACATGTGTTATACAGAAGTGTTGAATCAATATACTATACACCTGATAATAATATTCTATTGTATGTTAACTAACTTGAATTTAAATAAAAACTTTAAAAAATAAAAATAAAAAAAAAATGTAATCCATCTAAAATAGAACCCCTAGCTCTCCACCTCTACCTCTCCCCAAACTTCTCCCCATCTTCATAGTGACTCTATTCTCAGTTTTCCTGACTGCTCAGTCCGAAACCCTTGGAAAAACTGACTCTCTTCTCACATTCTACATCTGATTCATCAGCAGATCCTTACAACTCTGCCTTCAAAGTATCTACAGAGTCTTCCCATTTTCACCACCCGCCTTCTCACACCCTAGTCCAAACCACCTAGTCCCTAACTCAGACTGTTAGAATATTCTCCTAATTGGTCTCCCAGCTTCTACCCTTGAAGTCCACAGTAGCTTGTTCTGCATATGGCAGCCAAAGTAGTCATTTAAGACATTAGTCATTTGTCCCTTTCATCTCAGTGTCTTCTCATGTCACCCAGAGTAAAATCCAAAGTGGCCAGAATGCTCTATACGATCTGGCCTTAGCTGCCTCTCGATCTCACCTCTTCCTACTCTCACCTCCACTCACTGCATTACAGCCACAACTGGCCTTCTTGCTTCTTGCTCTTGCAGAAACCCCTTAATTCCCTGCCCCCGCTCACCTTAGAGTCTGCATTTGCTCTTCCCACCACCTGAACACACCATTCTCCTGAATCTTAATTGGTGTTTTTCTTCATTTTACACAAGTCTCTGCTCAAAGGTTACCTTATCAGAGAAGCTGTCTTTCTGAGGCCAGCAATAACCCCCATCACAAGCTGCTTGGGATCTATTCTTACCCCACCTGACATGTCAGTCTGTCTCCCCCTCTAGCACGTAAGCTCCATGGCAGCAGAGGCTTTGCTTGGTTTGCTGTTATATCCCCAGTGCTGGAGCCAAGCCCAGCCCAGCCTAGGTGTCAATATTAGTTGATAAATGAATTCACTCTCCCTTCCAGCTTTGAGCCACCTGCAAAATGGATGCGTGTGTCAATTACATATTTGTCCAAGAAACCGAATTTTTCATGTGGTCAAAAGGATACAACCAAACATAATCTCTGGGGTATGAGCAGTGGAGGCCATATCCTAAAGATAAATAACGCCAGGTTTAGACTGTAGACAGCCTTGGATGACCAACCAGAATCTGGGCTGTTCACTATAACCAATGAGATGTTATTGAAACTCTTTGAGTGTAAAATGATAGAAACTATCTCATAAATAACTTTCATTGGGTAGGGGTTTTTTTGTTTTGTTTTGTTTTTTTGTTTTTAAATCCTACTTAGATCAATGTGGAAGCAACTTGACATTTTCTTTTTTTATTAACTGGCTTTTAGAACATGTTGACAAGTATGGTTCATTTTGAATGGTCCTAAGTAATTCTCTGGACCAGGGCAGAGACCACCAGGTCATTTGTAAACAGATGCACTTGGCTGGAAATAAATAGATTTATACATCTGCATCCTAAGACCCCATTTTATACCCATAACACATGTGCTTATCTAACACCTGTGCACAACTATATAGAGCATACACAGAATCTTATTTTCATACCATACAGATACGAAAGCCAGAGCTCTCTTCCGAGCCAGGGAGTCTGAGAGAAAGCTGAGGGAATGGAGTGGAAGGTCGGCCACACACACCGGACTCCAGTGAACTCACGTGAGGAATAAACACACCTCCCTGCAGCTGCCGGCTTTGACAACTCAGTGGCCCGGGAGCAGCTGGGACAACAGAAGTCTTTTCAGGGTGGAGAAGCAGGGGGAGCAGCCGAGGCCGTTCTGAGGGTCTGTTTGTTAACTTCTTCTAAGTGAAAAACAGCAGTGGCCAGAGCAGAGGCTCCGAAGCGCTGTCGTCAGTCCCTCCAGCCGCCATGGGCACCAGCAAGGGGCTGGTGGGCAGCAGCTCCGGGGCTGGAAGGGGCTTCTAGAAGGAAAAGCAGAAGCAGATCTTCCTGTGTTGCGGCCCACCCCAAAAGCCCTGATGCTCAGGAACTGAAACCAAAACAAGTTCCTTAATGCAACTGGCAATGTTATTTATGCTTAGCTTTCTCCTAATTAAATTGTATCTATTCTTGCCTCTAATTTTCCTACCTCCCTTCCTGAACCACATGGAATCCTTCATCCCTTGACACTTATTCACTCTTTCTCTCTCTCCACCCCCTTCTCTCCTTCAGCTACTGGGCTTCTCTGGGTGACTCTGTCTCTGACCTCCCCATTCCTTGTTTATTTATTCCTTACACCTGAGCACAGATATCTGCTCACGCCAGCAATTTCTTCCTGTGCTACTGGTACATGGTTATATACATGATTTATCATAGAAACAGTTTAGACGAAGGCTAATTATTATATTGATGTGCAGGCTTTGACAGCTGAGAAACCTTAAAGATACTTACAGGTATAACGCACATCATCACAGACATACTTGCTGAGTGAATTCAGAGAAGGGACAGAACCATGAGGGGCTGACCGCCACGGGTCCCTAAGAGCAAGTGGGCTTCAAGTAGGCCTTGAAGACAAGACTGAGAGGCACCAGGAAACTTTCTAGGATGCAGCATTGCTTTGAGATGCTGTGTGGTATACTGGTGCTGGACCTTCCTCTGGGAACTGTGTCCAGGCTGTGGGCTGCAAGATGACTTGTGGAAACTCACTCATATCCCAAGATCACTCCCGATATCTGTCCCCTCCCTTCAGAAAAATCACAAAGCCAGAGAGGGAGAAATCAACAGATCTGGAGTGCACACATTTGGGGGTTACCATGGCAATGCCCTTTCCCCACCATCCTCTGCATCTTCATCAAATGTTTGTCCCAAGATGCCTCAGAGAGATGGAGTAAGTCTTTGGACCTTGCCCAGCTCCAGGGATACTGCCTCCCTTCCCTGCCGTCACCAGTCCAGCCACAGCCAGGACCTGCTAGGATGAGGGTGGGCACAAAGCTTCAGCTCCAGGTCAAGCTGGAGATAATCCTTCAGCAATGACTGCCCCGTTTTCCCATCACCTGATCTACGGCGTAGTACCAGGAACAGAGCTCAGAGTGAGCGCCCTATGGTCTTGAGAAGTTGGGGTGAACAGGAAGCAATGAAATCCATACATCTTAAAACATATAATTTTGCAGGTATAAAAAACAACAACAACAAAGGCTTCTGCAGGCCCATCTGGGTTCTTTCTCTCTTCCTGATCACTTTTATTTCAGGGCCCACATCAACTGATAAAACTGACTTTTCTCCCCATGGGTATATCTTCAAAATCACTCAATGAAGGAACCGTACTGGTCTTCACTGTTAAAATATATTTTTTACTGATTCATACATTTCAGGGTAAAAATATCGGTCCAGTTACAATCCTTGAACCCAAAGGTCACACTCCTAAGAAAATGACTCATCCATGACATTACCGGTGAATAAATAACAAGTCACTCTCTCCAGTCACAGGGCACCTTACCTAATTAATTTATCTCCTTAAAATGGGGCATTTTCCCAAATGGAATGTGAGTCATTTAGGCATGAAAAGAGTTAAGATGACAGATGTAACATCTCCTCTGCTGTGTTCTTCTCCGACAGTGAAAGTTTGATTATTAACATCCGGCATTTTAAGAAATCAGTCCTGCATAAGGACACTCCCCATTTCTATTCACTCTTTCCTCTTCGGTGAAGTTCATGGTTGAGTTTCAGCTCCGATCTTTCTTTTGCATTTCTTCTGGGATTCTGGAGATTTTTACAGGTGGTTAAGTAACTGATACACTTAAACTTTTAGGCAAATAAATGCTCAGAATGCACGCTGTGTTGAGTCACTCCCACGCTGATGGTAGGTACAAACACATCATTTGACTGCAGGATCGTGGAAGCTTGTATATTCAGTGGCTACAGTGAGCATGTAGAAATTTAGAGCCAGCATTTTACAATAGCAAAAGCACTTTCTAAACATTTGCTCATCTTATCATAATCTTCTCAAGACCGACTAGACTGAGCCATATGTCTTAGCCATATTCCATCTCCAAGCCTCATCATAATGCCTGGAACATCATAAATATTTAATAGACTTTGTTGAATGAACAAATGCATTCCCTGAACCATTCAGTGGAAATTCAAATTTAGAGATTAAAGGAAGCTAGAAAGTATCAAAGTCTGGACACAAGGACAAGTCTTTGGCTACTAATAAGCTTTCCAGGCTCCTACTATTATTACCTTGTGGGGGATAAAGAAAAGAAAAGAGAAGGGGAGGGGAGGGAAGGGAAAAAGAAAAATGGTCTTTGGGGGTGGGGACAGAAAGAAAAAATGGTTTGTTTTTTGGTTTACAAGGAGTTTAAATGATCTAATTGGAAGACCTTAGGGATTATGTACAAGATGCAGCATGGTATCATGTGAAGATGGACCCAGAAACACCGTAGACAGCCTCACTGCTATCCTTCACCACTTCTGTCCATATTGCATTACTGCTGTGAGCATGGGATGGAAAAGTGTGACAGTTATTTGTATGTGTTGACTTGGCTAGGCTATGGCACCCAGTTGTTTAGTCAAACACTAGTCTAGGTATTGCTGTGAAGCTATTTTTAAGATGTGATTAGGGGCGCCTGGGTGGCTCAGTCAGTTGAGCATCCGACTTTGACTCAGGTCATAATCTCATAGTTCATGAGTTCAAGCCCCACATCGGGCTCTGTGCTGACAGCCGGCTCAGAGCCTGGAGCCTGTTTCAGATTCTGTGTCTCCCTCTCTCTCTGACCCTCCCCTGCTCACGCTGTCTCTCTCTCTCTCAGAAATAAGTAAAACATTAAAAAAAAAAATTTAAGTGGTGATTAACATTTAATTCAGTAGACTTTGAGTAGAGCAGACTACTCTCTATATGTGGGTAGACCTCACCCAATGAGTTGAAGGCCTTAAGAACAAAGACTGAGAATCCTTTTCTAAAGGAAGGATTCTCCTAAGACTACATTATAGAAAACTTCTGTGAGTTTTCTAGTCTGCTGAGAAATTCAGATGCAAGACTACAGCACTGACTCTTCCCTGAACTTCCAGCCTGCTGGCCTGCCCTACAGATTTCAGATCTGCCAGCCCCTACGATCCCATAAGCCAGTTCCTTAAAACAAACCTCTTAATCTCTCTGTGTATGTGTGTGTGTGCCACTGGTTCTGTTTCCCTGAAGAACTTTGACTAATACAGTAAGTCCAGCCCCCACATGGCCCCTGACAGAGATTGTACCCAAATGTTTATTCTCTTCCATTATCCTCCCTGAATCTATCCCCAGCTTCCTATAAAACATAGGAATACCTGCTTGCAAGATGCCAAATGGGCAAAGATCCAGCAACAGCAATGACCTGCCCAAGGTCATGACCGGTCCGTAACAATCTTAGGATATAAATCCTCATCACCTGTTTATTCTTTTCCTTCCTGTTACCTACCCACCTTTCCACCCCCAATCCACCCAGCTGCTAAGCCCACTGAACCCTAGGACTCAGAGTTCCCCTCCAGCAAGGATGCGGCTATAGTCATTTGGGCCATAATTACACTCTAACCTTGCATATTTACTTGGGATTTCTCCATCCTGGCAGCAGAGAGGGTTTCAGTGACAGCCCAGCTAGTTCAGTTTGTATTTTCACTTGGAGCTCACATGGCCCTTCATGCAGTGAGCTTGGCCCAAAGCCCAGTGTCACTGCTGTGACATCTGCCTCTAAGATCCTGTGTCTCTACCACTTTTTTCTTGGATTTTTCTTAGGTTCAACCTGTCTGTCTGCAGTCAGTTAGCTTAGTCACACAGCCAGCAATAACAAGACCTTCAGATGGTAAAGGATTTTACTCTCCTGCATAATTACCAAGTGCAGTTGGTTAGTAGTGTGGGGGGTGTTCTTGAGACTACCCTGAGGTTGCATAATTTTCTAGGAGCTACGGAACCCACTGAAGCTGTTATATTCAGTTACAGTTTATTACAACTAAAGGATCTAGCTCAAAATCAGCCAAAGGAAAAGGCACACAGGGCAGAGTCCAACTAATTTCCACATGCAGAGCTCCCTTGGAGGTGTGGACCATGTTAACTCCTCCCAGCAACGATGTATGACACATGCACAGAGAACTGAGCTTTGGTGGGTGGAGTTTCCACTGGCACTCCAGGGAACTGCCAACATGCTGACCTCTCTGGAAGCAGGGTGGATACCACGTGGCCCAAAGCCCCTATCAGAAGTCACATTGTCCCATGTGACTCAAGGCTCCCACCCCTATCAACTGGGACATTCCAAGGGCCTAGAGATCTCACCTCCCAGTAGAGGTTACCTCCCAATAGCTGAGAGCAAAGGCTAGATCTTTCTATGTGTAAACTTAATTACTGTAGACCCACCCAGTGGTGTCAGAGGGAGCCACTCAACTCTGCAGTATTCTATAGCTACCTACCATGTTCTTAACTCTGACCAGTACTTTTGAAAATGAAAGTGTCTTGTCTCAGGGTTCCAGGAGAGGGACTAGAAATGACTCCTTGCTCACCAGACCCACTGCTGACATTTAACGAGATGGCAGGTCAGTGGGAGGCCCACCAGGGGGTGCTGTGGCTTGTCCCTTGGCCTTCTTCCTTGGTACACTCTAGAAGGGGTTAGCCCCAATTCTGGGGGGAGCCCAGAACCTTCCAGCCCCAGTGAACTAGCCAACTCACTCCTTCTGCTGACTGCAACCCCAGCTCATCAGCCGGTGGCATCTTCACTTATTTTATTTTATTATTATTATTTTTTAATGTTTTATTTGTTTCTAGGAAAGAGAGAGAGAGACAGTGTGAGCAGGGGAGGGTCAGAGAGAGTGGGAGTCACAGACTGAAACAGGCTCCAGGCTCTGAGCTGGCAGTCAGCACAGAGCCCGACGCGGGGCTCGAACCCACAAACTGCGAGATCATGACCTAAGCGAAAGTCGGACGCTTAACCGACTAAGCCACCCAGGTGCCCCTTTCTTCACTTACTTTAAAATGCCTCTGCTTTCAATTGCCTAGTTTGTCACAACTGTGTCAGAAAGAATTCAGCAGATTTGCATTAAGTGGTGAGACTGCTTAAGCTTTACAAATGAAGACTTCTTGGGGGCTCAAGCCATGCGCCAGTTTTCCCACTCTGCAAGTCAGAGAATCCAGACTGAAGAGAACACAGCAGCAGGCAGGACTTGAGTCACATGAGAAAAGCCAGTGCTGATGACTAACAGGGGCAGTGAGGGAGGACTCAAGGGAGGCAGGTGGGTGGCCTGTGTGGGGGCTCAGCCAGACAGACCACAGGGGCAGGGCTGAATAAACAGTACAAACACTGCGTCCCAATGGAGGCTCGGCATCACTGACAAGGTGTGAGGGCTCCTCCGGCCCCAGCTGAGCATCTGCCCAGTGTCCTCCAGCAAACTTCTTTCTACCTCAGGAATGGGGCATTTGGGTCAGGTCACCCACCTGGCTCCCTCTCTGTCTCACAACGAACGCAACACGACCTGTCCCAAGTCCCATCCTTCCAGGCCCTGGTTGGGAAGTAGCAAATCTGCTCTGCCAAGTGGAACTAAGGTGTGAAAACCAACAACGTGGTCAGATAACATTTTTCCTTTAACAAGGGCTCCAATGCCTTATTCAAAAGAGACCAGTGACAGAAGAGATGTTTTCGCTTTCATAGGTAATGGGCTTAGTACCAACCCTGTCCGCAGAAGCAAAGAGACTCCAAGAGACTGGCAAGCTCAGTATCTTGATACCATCTAACAGCATTCCAAAATCATATAGATATAAAATAAAGAGATTCTGTAGGCAACCAGGGCTTGCCATGTTTCAGAATCTGATTCCAGAAGCCTGGACGAGCCAGCTCACCCCTGCCTTCCCCGAGCTGCATCTCTCTGCAGCAAAGTCCTTCCTACCCTTGGCGTTAACATGGACCTGTGCGCATCAGACCCAGCCCCGTGTCCCACTGGCTGACATTATCCTATGAAGTTTGGAATGGGGCTGGGTAGGGACCTCATCTTTTATATTTCTGAGTCCCATGGTGCTTTGCAGGTCAAAACAGAATCAGCAGCACCCCCCACCTAGCTACAGCAGCCCTGGTTCTGATTCCTGAGTTACAGGAAAAGAGGAAAGTGGATAACTTTGTCCTCGCTTCCTGACTAGGTCTGTCCCAGATTTCCTCTCTTCAAGGACAGTGGGACACAGGGAAAGGTCAGGTGCAGAGCCCCTAGAAACAAAATGTAAACCGTGACAATGTGGCAAGACCCAATCTTCAGGATTAAAATCTCATCTTCCCAAATAGTGAAGGCACCAGCTGATCACAGACACCTCTCCCTGGGGTGCCCTGGCCGTTGAGCTCAACACGGATCTCTTCCCCGCTCCCCACCCGGTTACTGCATAGGCAGCAACAACTACCCTGGGGCTGAGAGGACACTGCACAGAATTGGCAAGTACTTTACACAGATGATTACCTTTCAAAGGCTCCTTATTAGTCATCAAAACAAAAACAAGCCTGGTTGACTTGAGTTCCATTCCTGGCACTTTCATTCCAGGGGCCAGGAACTCAGCCCTCTTTCTCAGCCCCACCTCAGCGGTCCAGACACCGAGCCCAGACCTGGTTATGGTGACGACACGCCGTCCACACATTCCCCTCAATTCCATCACCAATTTTCTGTGACCTTAAGTCATCTAACCTCTTCCTCCCCAATTATTTCTCCCTAAAATGCGAGTAAACTAACTGCAGAGATCTCCGATGGAGGAGAGAGGTGACACATGCTGACAAGAGCCAGAAACACCTGCAGACACAGCGAGTCCTATTTTTACATCCTACCTGAAAGCAAGTCTCTCCAGAGTCTGCTGTGTTGGCTTTTCTGCCCACAATATTTGTGGTCGGAGCGTGCCTGTATTTAAACCAAACACAATATTTAAGCCACCAGAAATAAGAAAACAAAAAGGGGAAAATTCCATCACATATTTTTTGGGGATTTCTTTTTTAGTCTATTCATCCAGATGGTGATAATTAGTGGGATCGCCTGCCTGCACCTGTTATTGTTTATGTGCACATTCCACCTATAGGAATGTGTTGGGAACTTTCTCGAGGAGTCTAACGAGTGATGCTGAGGGATCAGACACAAACTATTGCAAGGAATCACCCTTCGGTTCTTTGGTGGAAGCAAGAATAGAGCCTGTGGTGCTACAGGGACATAAAAAACCAATGACAACTTGGCCTGAAAGCCTCAGAGACTCATACTCCTGCCTTCAATTAAGCTGCTTGTACATCGTGAACACAAACACCTGGTTACAGTGAGAGCAGCCACATTAGTCACTTGATGTTTCTTAAAAATCTCCATACCAGGGCCACACACTAGACCTACTGAATTCTCTGAAGTCATGCCTAAAATGACATCTATGTTAAAGTGATTCCCACACTTGATTGAGTTTGGAGTCTTCTGGGCTGGAAGAATTCATGATTTTGAATGGAGATCTTGGTTCCTTCCAGGCATGACACTAACTTTCTGTCTTTCCTGTGTAACACTGGGCGAGTCACCATCTTCTGGGCCTAGCTCTCAAATAAGGATGTTGGACTTGAATAAGTGAATTCCTGCTTATACCCTGGAAGCCCCAGGGTTTCCTTAGAGGTTCCAAAAGCTTTGAAGGGGAAGGGAATAGGAAGAGAATAGTTTGGGCTTGGGGTTCCCTGCCTTGAGAGTTAATGATGGGGGCTGCTAAAAATCTATTTACAATGGCCTGCCATTAAACAAGATCAATTGGGAGCATCTTCCTGGAATGAGGGAAATGCAAAGCCCTGGGAGTAGTTTAACGTGGCTGAAATAGGAATGGGTTTTTAGA
Organism: Proteles cristata cristata; assembly: GCA_017311185.1. Taxonomy (NCBI): domain Eukaryota; kingdom Metazoa; phylum Chordata; class Mammalia; order Carnivora; family Hyaenidae; genus Proteles; species Proteles cristata. Next base: position 97,109 of record JAESUZ010004246.1, read on the forward strand.
AATCTTATTTTTAAAATGGTAATAATCCCTGAGGGAGTCAGGATTTGGATTGTGGGACCTCAAGAATATCACTTCATTTCTGGGAGCTGTGATTTCTTCATCCTTCAAAGAAAGGGGTTTAAAAGAGTTAGGGGTCTAACATTCCCCCTCCATCCCTCCCCGCCATGCTGTGAGCAGACCTAGGTAGAATGTGACCTGCGGCTAAAACCAAGGTGAGTCAGCTGATCCCCTGGGAACATGAGGCACAGCCTTGACCTCACTACCATCAGCCACGGGATGAGTTGTACCCCTTTCCTGCTTCAGATGCTTGAAGTCCTAACCCCAATGTGACTGTACTGGGAAGTAATTAAGATTAGATGAAGTCATAAGAGGAGGGTTCTCATCTGATAGGTTGGTGGCCTTATCAGAAGGGACACCAGAGAGCTCTCTCTCTGTCTCTCCCCACATGTGCACTGAGGAAAGAGCACGTGAGGACCCAGTGAGCAGGCAGCTGTCTGCACACGCCAAGAAGGGAGCCCTCACCCAACCCTGCCATGCTGGCACCCTGATCTCAGACTTCCAGCCTCCAGAACAGTGAGAAAATAACTGTTGTTTATGCCACACAGTCTACGGTACTGTGTCATGGCATCGTGAGCTGAGACACCATCACACGGTGATATTAGGTTCCTGGGCCACAGTCAGCTAAGGCAGCCATGCAGCTATGTGTGGATGACACATTCTACTTTCTTGATGAGCTACTTCATCATAAAGTCACTCGCTCTTATTTATTTTTAATTCTTTTAATGTTTATTTTTGAGAGAGAGAGAGAGAGAGAGAGAGCGAGAGAGAGAGAGCTAGTGGTAGAGGAACAAAGAAAAAGGGAGACACAGAATCTGAAGCAGGCTCCAGGCTCTGAGCTGTCAGCACAGAGCCCGATGTGGGGCTCGAACCCACTGACCAAGAGATCATGACCTGAGCTGAAGTCAGACGATTAACTGACTGAGCCACCCAGGCGTCCCTCACCTGCTCTTATTTAGAGTGTGAAGCTTTCCTCCCACACTAAAATGAAGCCCCTTGAGGACTAGAAGTTTGACATTTTCTCTTTTGTCTGCATTATCAGACATTTGAGCAGATGAAGAAATGGAGACGCTGAAGTTGGTGGTACATGCCCTACCCATCCGCTCCCTGACCCCCCACAGACAGAGGATACTTTCTACCTCTGAGTGTTTGCTATTATGCTATTTCCTTTTGGGGCTTCAGCTCAGTGAAGACGTGTTGACAGAGGGAGCGGGAAGGGAACTGATGGCTTCCTGGTACCCTGGTCACTTCTTACCCTCCGGGACAGATGGAGCGGCTATCCTCATGGCCCAGCAGTTGGGCATCCTTGCGCAGAGGGGCTTCCAACATAGATGGGGTGGGTTCCCGGGGCCGGCCAGGGTGGGGCTGGCACAGCAGAGCGGGTGCTTCTGTGCTCCTCTGCAGGAAGTCCTAGAGAGTGAGGATGCTGTTCGTCAGGTTAGAAAGGCCTGTGGGATCTAGAGCACCAGGCAGTAGCCAAGGTGATAAAACACAATACTAACAAGGTTACAGTTTTTGGGCTTGTTCCTATATGAATAAACACCTAAAAATTACTTGTCTAGAGCATTTCTATTTAACTAAGCACTTTCATAAACAATGTCATTTATTCTTTACAGCAACCCTGGGAGGCAGATCTTATTCCCAGTTTGTAGGCAAGGAAACAGCCTCAGCTGTGATTAACCGAATTCATATAATTTTGAGCAGCAAGGCTGACATGAAGCCCTGTGTTCTATTCCACATCCAACATCCTATTTCATCCAAGATTTGCTTCACACAGAAACCAGTAATAGCTATAGGCTGCTCCTCCACTCAGCTACACGTAATCCTGTGCTATTGGCTTTGGGGTGTGAAGTGAACCAGGGGAAAACTTGGACTGCTTAATATAAAGTGGTGTTTCTCAAATGGAGTTCCAGGGAATCCTAACTCCTAGCAAGATGTTAAAATGTACATTTTAAAACAAGCGTGGGATCGTTTCATAGTTAAGCTTGGGCAACACTACATATATAGCCTTGTTACTCCTATGAAATTACATTAACAATTAAAGGCTCTGAAAAGTCCTGCAAGGAAGAAGCTGGTATAAATTTGTTTTATTCAGCATTTGACAACACAACTACTTTTTCTATCAACATCTTGGTTCAGAGAGAAAATGTTGCAGGATGTAGAAACATTGGTGGCTAAGACTATAGCATTTGTTCACTATGACAGAAATAAATGATTATTGAATTAAAAGGAATTAAAACTACTAACATCAAATAAGCATGTTTAACTTCTCTCTTAAGATCTGTCACTAAAAATACTTTAACTAAACCTCTTTAAAGGATTAAACCATGTCATTGTTCATGGATATTTTCACCTATAGGATTAATAAACAAAACATCAAATGCTGTTTTTAGTTTATCTCACTTTCTTGCATTTTCCAAGTTTACAATAGATATCATCTATAAACTAATACAAAACCAAGAATTTAAAATAATCTGTCACCCAACAGCTAAAGATGTAGGTCTAAGAGGAGGCCGTGGAGGACCAAGGAAACAGAAAAGAAAACCTCAATGTGTGGTTTGCCAGGTACAGACAGAACATACTCTAGAAGGTACTGAAAACTGTGATTCTGTAGGCGTGATAATATAGGTTCTAGATATGCAGATTTCCGGGCCTGAGACTTACGGATGCCCCAAGTCTGACTTACATGTGCCCCCATGTGGCCTAGACCCCACAAGGAAGGAGAACAGAGGCTGAGGAACTTGAAGGGAGACGTGACACACAGTAGGACTCAGCTCACACAGTGAGGACTGCTAAGTAGTATGGCAACATGGTGACACTCTGTGGCTTTTCCAGGGTAGACAGGGTGAGGGGATGTGCAGAATCAGCTGGAACCAGGCAGAAAAGTGGTGGCTGTGGTAATGGGAGCCCACGGTTAACCCCTACCCTGTGCTGGGCACTGTTCTGAAAGCTTGAGGATTGACTCACTGAATCCTCACAAGAAGCCATCCCATTATATAGATGGGGAAACCGCGGCAAAACAGGCTACAGAGCTTGCCCACGTTCACAGAGCTAGTAAGTGGCTGTCCCACCGCTGCTTCCCCGCTTCCCCTGAGAGATGGACAAGGTGCACCCACCTGGGAGGAAGAGAAAGACGCAAGCATCCATTCCAGATGGAGGAAACTGGCTACAGAAGCCCAGTGCAGGGCCCAGAGCGGCCAGCTCTGCCTGGGGGGACGATATGGGAAACCAGAGCTGGGGGTGACGTCTGACCAGAGTCTAGTCAAGTCATTCTTGTTCTCCAGGCAGAGAGGGCCAGGTGAGGACTTAATTCCCAGGGACAGACAGGTAGTTTGAGACTTAGCAGAGCTGAAGCCCACGAAGGCTTGCCCCTTGTTCAGAGCTCCTTCCATTTCTCACCTCTCATGTCAGCTTTAGGTTGGGGATGGTCCAGGGCATGAAGAGATGGGAGTCTAGGGGGCACATCAGGAGTCAGGGAGCCTGGCTTTAGTCCACCACAGGGTCGCGAGTGAGGTGCTAAGACAGAAAGGCCACTGTGGATTTGAGCACCAAGGGAAAAAAAAAATCCTCTCCTTCACCATGTCTTCTCCTCCCTGCCCTGCCCAATGAGGTACTGGACCCTGACACCGGCTCCTTCAGAGCATTTTAAAGCCTGATAAGCCAAACTGCAAATAAATCATCAGGTTTGGTTAACCTAAAGCTGAGGTTTAGATGACCTGATAAGATAATTAGTGGCTCTCAATAAACTATTTGTAAAAAAATAAATAAATAAATAAATAAATAAATAAAATTAAAAAAAAAAAAAAGATAATTAGTGACTCTGTCTGGGGAGGCGCTCCCAGAAGGACTGGGGCAGAGCAGGGTGGGTGCCCACAGCACGAGGCCCACCCAGAGCAGGGGCAGTGCAGAGCAGCAGAGACACAGGCGGACCGGGAGGAAGGGAGGCACAGAGATGAGAACGTTACCACGATGCCCCTCCACACATATGCACGTGCGCCCAGCCTTGCAGTGGTCCTGGTACGCTTGCTCTAAGACCTTCCTTTCCCCCCACGTTCTCTTTCACACGTGCCACCTTCTTCCTCTTCTGGATTCCCTTCCCTAACATCTCTCTGCTCTTCCTCCCCTCTCCCCCCACCCCTGCAATCGCTTCCATCCTCCTCCCTGAAGGGGAGGTACATGGGCCTGAAAAGCAGAGCTCACAGGTACCCTGATCAGTAAGTAAAAACGGGTAAAATGCCTGGAATGGTGTCTTAAACTTAGTAAGCACTTTGCCTTAGTGTCCCCCCCTCCCAGGCAGTGTTCTGCCAAGAGCATGAACATCGAGGTACCACTTAACATTCAGTATTTTTTAAACATCCAAGGTGAGCCCCAGTGTAACACTGCTCCCAGTTTAATAACTAAGAGATGAGTGGGCAGCTGCAAAAGAGATGCTGCCAGTTGAAATCCAAAGCTGGTCCCTTGGTCTGTTGGTTATTGCATACTTTCCGTGCTAATCTTTCCCCAAAAGCATCTCAGGCACCACTTCACTTGTGCTAGATGCCCTGGGAGGTGGGTGTGGGCCAGGATGTGGGTTACAACTTGTCAGCACAGGCTAAAAAGGGGCGGAGTTATTTTCACTCTTTCGGAATGACTGTACATGTAAAAGAATGAAATTGGACCCTTTCCTCACTCCATATACGAAAATCAACTTGAAATGCAACTATAAAACTCTTAGAAGAAAACACAGGAGTAAACTGTTATAACCTTAATTTAGGCAACGGTTTCTTAGATAGGATGCCAATATCATAAGAAACGGAGGAGCAACAGATACACTGGACTTCATTAAAAAGTAAAACCTTTTTGCTGCAAAGGATACTAATACTAACAAGTAAGTGAAAAGACAACCCAGAGAATAGGAAAAATATTTGTAAATCATGTATCTGATAAAGAAATTTGATTCCAGAATATGTAAAGAAATCTCACAACAGTAAAAGTAGCCCAAGTTCAAAAATGGGCAAATAATCTGTCTAAAGAAGATACACAAACAGTTAATAAGCACACAAGAAGGTGTTCAATACCATTTGTCATTAAGGAAATGTAAATCAGAATCACAGTGTAACCTCACACCAACTAGGATGGCTGTCATCAAAGACAAGACAGGAAGTACTGAGAGGATATGGAGAAATTAGAAGCCCCAGATACTGCTGGTGGAAATGCAAAATGCTGGAGACTTTGGTAAAGTTTGTCAGTTCCTCAAAATTTAAGGAATATTTAATTTAAGAAAATTAAGCATAGATACCATATGACCCAGCCATTTCACTCCTGACTATATACTTGAGAGAAATGAAAACAAGTCTATGCAAAAATGTATATGCACCAATGTTCACAGCAGTATTTTTCATAATAGTACAAAAGTGGAAACCTGATCTCCATCAACAACATGTGGTATATTGGTGCAATGCCATATTATTTGATTATAAAAAGAAATGAAGTTGTGACACATGGCTACAACATGGGTGAACCTTACAAACATTGTGCTGAGTGAAAGAAGACAGTCACAAAATACCACACTTTTTGTGGATTCCATTTTACGAAATGTTTAGAACAAGGAACTCTAGAGAGACAGAAAGTAGATTTGCGGTTGCCAGGGATGGAGCATTGGTGTGGTGCGGAGGGATTGCTTATGGCCGTAGGGTTTCTTTTTGGGGTGATGAAAATGCTCCAAAATTCTATTGTGATGATGGTTGAAGAACCTTGTGATTTTGCTAGACATTGAAGTGCATACTTGAAAAGGAGGAATTGTACGGTATACAGATATTTCAATAAGCTGTTCTTGTTTTTGAAACATTAAGAATATGGTGTAACCCTGTTATGAAACCGAATAGGTCAACTTAAATGTACAGTTTTGCTTTTGACTGGGATGTCCCCTGCTTGGCAATACTGATGGTCATATATGGACTGACTATAGGTTGGTTAGTAGACCTAGACATTTTCCACTCAAACATTTGGGTATTTACCGCCTACCAGACCTTGTGCTAACACCCAGGGTCAGGATGAAGACACAGTGGGCAGCAAAGGCTCTCTGCTGGATAGGAGCCTCTGGGCCAAGACAAAAGCCAGGATATGTGGTCTCTCCCTTCACCAACAGGAGCAGGGGATGCTATGATGCCTCTGAGCTCCCAGCTCAGGCCTGTGGAAAGCTTCTCAAGTAGAGAGGAAGGGCCAGACCATCTGAGCCTGCAGGGCCCCCCTCTCTCATCTATTCACTGTTGACTCTCCAAGCTCCCAACTGGCTTCTAGAATGCTCCAAGGTTTCCTTTTTCTAGACAGATGTCACCTCCTCAGCAGAGGCCTATATAAAACTCTCATCAATGGAGGCAACCCCACCCTTACCCATCCACAGAGCTCACAGAAGCTTGGCAGTCTCGCCTACTATGATGGAGAGGGTTTTACACTTTGATGCCTGTTCATGAGCCGGGAGAAGTGGGGCAAACAGTGGGTGATGAAATTCAAGAGGATACTAATTTAGGAGGTGCAGGAAACACCATCCTGAACAAAGAAAGCAAACAGTCTGTGGAGGGAGAGGTTAGAAACCCAAGGCAAATGATCACCAAGTGAGGTGTGTTGTTAAACAATGTCCGTTAACCAACACTCTTGGCAGAGAGGATAGGAAGCCGGTTCCTTGAGGCCCAGGAAGCACAACCATTGACTTCAGCTCCTGAGGATAATCTATAGCAAATGAGATGAGAATGTGCCAATGAAAATGGCTGTGCAACGTGGAGCCATTAGCTCAGCCAGTCCAAGCAGGGTATGCCAACTCTTCTAGCAAAGATCTTGGTTCTACCATAATAGAATGATAACTTCTCAGAGAATTTCTATGGCATGTGGCACTCACAGGAACATTTGAGAACACAGATTTATCAGGACTGACAGAAAGCTCTACAAATTGTTGGCCTATTGCAAGTTTATAGGTTAGATATGGGTCAGCAGAGCAGGGCATCAAGCAGTTCCCGTAATATGAATAAAAGCTGGACAGGGGGTGAGGGCAGGAGAGGGGAGAAGCAGAAAGGCAGATCTCTGGCAGACCTAGCTGGGAGGGCTGGAGGCAGCACAGATATTTGGTGAGAAGTTGGGGCTGGAGGACGAACCGGGTGCTATGGACTGAACTGTGTCCCCCAAACTCGTATGTTGAATCACTAACCCCCAACGTGATGGTAACTGAAGATGAGGCTTTTAAGAGGTAATGAGGGTTATAGGAGGTCATGAGAGTGGGGCCCTCATGTTGGGATTAGTGGTTTTATAAGAAAGACACTGCTATGGGGACACAGAGAAAGCAGCTATCTTCAAGCCAGGAAGAGATTCCTCACTAGGCAACAAATCGGCGCCGTGATCTCGGACTTTCCAGTCTCCAGAACTGTGAGAAATAACTGTTGTTGAAGCCACCTAGGCAGTGGTATTTTGTTATGGAGACCCGAGCCAACTAAGACACCAGGTGTCTACAATCAGGCAAATGAAGCTACTCATATTATGGCAAGGGACTCAGAGAACATTAACTCACAACAACTGCTGAAAAACCCCATATCCCTCCTGTTCTCAACAAATATTTAAGAATCAACTACTCTCCAGGCGCTGATAAAACAGCATGGAGCCAAAACCAGAGCCTTGCTCTCATAGGGTTTATATTCTATGGACTTCACCATATGGCTAGCAATTCAATAAAGACATTTCTGTGTGCCCTTGAGCTAATACCCTTCAAATAGAGTTTTCCTAAGACTTAAATTGATGTAAGGATATACGTTAGGATACATCGACTTTTGCATGCCACTCAGATAAAAGATTCTTAGGGATCAGACACTGTATGAAGCACCTCAAATTTTAACTGTTATTACATCAGTTGCCACTGAGGGCAATATTCTTATCCTCATTTACAGATTATGAAACAGACTTGAAGTTTAAGTTCTCAGACTTCACATAGCTTTTGGGTTAATAGAGCCAGGACTCAAGATCTGTGAGCCTAAAACTTTGCCATAACTGTGTATTCAAGATACACCGAACTATGGTTATGTATGCAACCCTCGGTATCCTTTTTGCAAATAAACACTTCCCACTAGGCAGGAACCATTATTCTCAAGGCCAGAACTCTCTCTGGTCTCTCAGTTGGCAAATTTTAGCATGAGGAGCATCTCAGGAGAGCTGTGTATTCCCTGACCTCACTCCCAGAGGGTCTGACCTGTAGGTCTCAGGAGATGCCTAGTAATCTATAATTTAACCTCCCCAAGTGGGGGGTGGGGTTCCTGGGTGGCTCAGTTGGTTGAGTATCTGACTCTTGATTTCGGCTCAGGTCATGATCACAGGGTCATGAGATGGAGCCCCATGTCAGCCTCCAGGCTGAGTATGGAGCCTGCTTACGATTTTCTCCCTCCCTCTCTGTCCCTCCCTCACTCTCTCTAAAAAAAAAAAATTTAAAAAACAACAACAGGAAAAATCTCCCTGGGTGTTTTTTTAAAGATGCATAAAGGCTATTCATTATTATTCTATATAGCAAATGTTTTTGCCTATAGTGTTACTCAACAAATGAATGGGAGTGATTCCAATTCTTGTAAATTCAGAAAGCAAAAATGGCTGATTGGATTTCTTTCTTAAACATCTTTAAGATGTAATTTACCTATCATATAACTCAGCTAATGTGTACAAATCCAACGGTTTTTAGTATATTCAGAGTTGTACAACCATTACCACAATCTAATTTTAGAATACCTTCTTCACACCAAAAAGAAACCCTGTACCTTTTAGCAGTCATCCTCCATTGCGCCTAACACCTACCCGGCACCATCTACTTTGTCTCTGTGGATTTGCCTCTTCCGGACATTTTACATAAATGGATTCACACAATATGTGCTTCTTTCATTTTGCATGTTTTCAGGACTCATCTGTACTGTAGTAGGTATCAGAACTCCGTTCCCTTTTGCAAATATTAAATAATATTCCACTGTGCGGACATGCCACATTTTGTTTATCCATTCATCGGCTGGTGGAGATCTGGACTGTTTCTACTTTTGGACTATTATGAATAGTGCCACAATGGTAATCAGGCACAAGTGTTTGTATGTGCCTATGTTTTCAATTCTCTTAGGTATATTTCTAGAGGTGGAGTTGCTGGGTCATATAGTAACTCTATGTTTAACCATGTGAAAAATTCCAGACTTGCCCAAAGCAGCTGCACCATTTCACATTCCCAGCAGCATATGAAGAGTTCTCATCTTTCCACATCCTCATCAACACTTGCTGTTGTCCTTTTTGATAAGGCATCCTAGTGGCTGGGAAGTGGTATCTCACTGTGGTTTTGATTTGCATTTCCCTGATGGTAAGTGATGTTGAAAGTCTTTTCTTATGCTTATTTTTTATCTTCTCTGTAATCTTTGTCCATTTCCCATGCGATTCTGATGTACTGGTTTAGGGACTTCATTTCACACTGCTGTATTCTAGAGATTGAAAGTCTAACTTTGAGGGGGTGCCTGGGTGGCTCAGTTGGTTGAGTGTTGGACTCTTGATTTCGGCTCAGGTCATGATCTCACACTTTGTGGGATTGAGCCACGCGTCTGGCTCTGTGCTGACAGTGTGGAGCCTGCCTGGGATTCTCTCCCTCTCTCTCTGCTCCTCCCGAACTCGCATGTGCGTGCTCTCTCTCACTCAAAATAAATAAACTTTAAAAAATAAATAGATTAAATAAGTCTAACCTTGAGCAGGCATTTGGTAAGAGGCTGAGGTGACTGAATATAAGGATATCATTAAAAACCCAAACCCCTGCTAAGAAAAAAGCTAGCCTGAAGTTGGTACCCTAATGAGGGAAGTGGGAGAGGAGGCTAAATTTTTGTTAAATGAAGATGTATTAGGTTTTCAGCCCAAGTAACAGTAGACCCAGTTCAATCACATAAATGACAAGGAGAAATGTATCACCTTTCATAAAAATAAGTCCAATGGTAGAACAGTTTTGGCTGACACATGGGCTCTTTCCACATTTTATCTTTGCTATCCCCCTGTCTTGGTCTCCATCCTCAGGCCTGTTGCTCCATGATCACAGGTGGGCACCAAAGCGCCAGTCTTGTGCACTCACATAGCAACATCAAAAGCCATCAGAGGACACAGAACTTGGCCTCACTAATGTCCCTATTTAACCCTCCCAGAAGCACCCAGAAAACTCCCCACACCTCACTGGCCAGAATTACACATGTCCACTCCTAAGCCAATCACTGGCAAGGAAAATGAATTACTATGATTGGCATAGGTTAATCACTGGGAAAATGAATTACTATGATTGGCATAGATTAATCAAGGTTCATCCCGCAGCTGGGAAGACAAGGCAAATTTCCTGATGAAAGTCCTGGCCACCTGATACTTGAACAAACTCAAGGAAGGATACTCTTAAGTAGGCCACAGTAAATATTATTTACTACAGTTTGTGTAAGAGATTATGGGGAAAAAGCACTGGAAGAGACTTTGACCCTTTTGTAACACCCTCCACAGATTTATAGAGATTTTCCTGAAGGATGTTATAGACTGTGCATAACCTTTTTAGTGCCTAGTAATCCTCACTCTAAAGACATTATGTGACTTGAAGCTATCTATAAAACAAAGCATTGGCTCAAGTTTTCCTGGACCTAAAGGGTTGTCAGGTCCAAATGGTTGGTATCTTAAGGAGGCCAAGAGTAGGTGGGTAGGAGGGAAAAGAGGGAGTGTTATGGACCCCTAGACTTCAGACTCATGAGGTAGGTTGGCTTGAGGTACCAAAAGCAGAAGGAGCTGGTTAAGCAGAGGTGAGGGGATTGTAATTAGCTGCTTTGAGTAACTTGAGATTAGGGTAGAAATTGTCCAAGAAAATATGCAGAGTTCTCAGGATGTGATTTCTTATTTTTGTTGTTTATTTATTTTCTTAGAGAGAGAGCACACAAGCTGGGGGAGAGGGGCAGAGGGACACACACACACACACACAACACACACACACACACACACACACACACACACACACACACACACACAGAATCTAAGGCAGGCTCCATGCTCAGTGTGGGGCTCGATCCCATGAGCCTGTGATCATTACCTGAGCCAAACTCAAGAGTCGGACACTCAACCAATTGAGCCACCCAGGCACCTCTGTTGTTTAATCTTCTAGCAAGAGAAAAAGAGCATACAGTGAAGGCAAATAGCAAAGACTGAGTTGGTGATATTTCACGGAGTCCCATGCACCTGCTTTGTACTTGTGTTACTGAGCAGCTATGGCTTCAAAGCCAGTGACAAATTGCCACTGAATATGGTCTGAAAGTACCAAATCAAGTTACTTTTCTATGGAAGTCTTCTTGCCCTCAGAAGACCTTCGGAAACCACTAGCAATGTGGAACTGGGAGTTTTATTTAGAACGGCGGGGCTTTGTGCCCTGCATCCTCCTGGTCTGCGTAAAGCCTGCGGAATGGTTGCACCTGGGACCCCCTCCGGAGGCATAAGCAGCAGGCGTGCACATAGCCTTCCTGGGTGGCAGGCCAAGGGAGGGAACACGATGAAGTTAGGCAGATGTCTTGGAGCTCAGGGAAGGGAAAAAAAAGAAGTAGGGAGTTTGTCTGACAAACCCCAGCAAGCAAAACTAGCATCAGCCACGGCAGGAAGCTTTCCATTGTTTTCCCTCTGCTTGAAACTTCAGTGACTTTGCACAGTCCAGGAAATCTTGCACTAGTGCAGCCGGTACGTGAGACGACGTAGATGAAAGGAACAGAGCTTTTAGTCATTATTCATTCAACTCAACATTTATTGAAGGCCTATATAGTACGATGCACTGGGCTAGAGGCTGTGGGAGGCACGGCAGTTTACAATAAACAGAGATCCCCTAAAGGTCTTGGTAGCAGGATGAGGCCTGTACAGAAAGGAGAACCCGTAGCAATTAAAAGCCAGACTTCTGGGGAGAATAGGACTGGGTTCAGTTTACTAGCTATATGACCCTTATGACCCTTGGCAAATTACTTAACCCCTCTAAGCCTCAGTTTCCTTTTCTGTAAATTGGAGTACTAAAAGTTCCTAACTTACAGGATTACTGCATTAAGAGATGACGTAAATAAAATGCTCAATACAGTACTTGGCTCAAAATACCCCTGAACAAATACCAGTTATTAACTAGTAGGTATTGTCAGGGAGCAGAAATGACTTTACCATAGGGATAACCTTACATAACCTTAATGTAACCTTAAACCTCTTTACATTTATTTTGAGCACTTCTTATTGTGAAGTATAAGACATGGTAACTACATTAATGTACAGCCCAATGAATTATCAGAAATTAAATAGATCCATTAACCACTCAGGCAAAGAAAAAATACTACCAGGACCCTTGAAGACCCATTTGTGTCCCTTCTCATCAGTATCCCCTCTGATCCCAGGAGGGTAACTGCTATCCATTTATGAAATGATAAATATTTCAATTTTCTTTATAGTTTTACCACCTAAGAATCCATCCATAAACACTATCACATACTTTGCCTTTTTGAAAAGACCTAATGAATGGAACATGCCTTCTTTAATACTTCTTTTCCTCACATCTGTGAGACTCACCCAGTTTTACATGTAGCCATAATTCAGTCATCTTTATTAATGTACAATATTCCATATGCCTCCATATATACATTTTTACTACAAGGCACATTTGGTTGTTGCCACTTTGTAGCTATTATAAATGCTATTGGATGTTCTCTGGGATGGACTTAGGAATGGTACTGCTGGGTCATCAGTTTTGGGTTTGTGCTAGAGAATGAATGTGCGCCCTCCCAAAATCCAATGTTGAAACCTAATCCTTGGTGTGGAAGTGGTATCTCGGGGAGGCGATCAGGTCATGGGGGTGGATCACCTATGAATGGGATTAGTGCCCTTATAAAAAAGACCTCGCAGAGCCCCCTTGCCCCTTTCACCACCAGAGGGTACAGGGAGAAAATGGCCATCAAGAACCAGGAGCACGTCTGCACCAGATACCAGGTCTGCTAGCACCTTCATCTTGGAATTCCCAGACCCAGAACCCAGAATTGTGAGAAGGAAATTTCTGTTCTGTTCTGATGTTAAAAGCCCTCTAGAGCAGTTTTGTTATAACTAAGGCAGTATGTTCAGCTTTAAGAGATAATGCCAAATCATTTCTCAAACTGGCGGTACCAATTTGCAGTCATACCAGCAATGTGTATTAGAAGCTAGTTGCTTCACATCCTTGTCAACACTCCATATTTTCCATGTTTTTAAGTTTTTGCGCTTCTGGTGGTAAATGGTGGCATCTCATTGGGAATTTAATTTGCATTTCCCTAATTAGTAATGTTGTTGAGTACATTTCATATGCTTATTGGCCATTTAGATATTTACTTTCTGCGAAGTGCTTATTTTAGTCTCTTGCTCATTTTTCTGTTCAGTTGACTTTTTCTTACTGATTTGTATATAGTCTGGATATGAACCCTCTGTTGGCTTATCACAAGTATCTTCTCTCTCAAGGCCTGCCTTTTTCACTTTCTTCATGGTGTCTTGATGAAGAGAAATTCTTAATTTTGAAGTGATCCAATTTATCAACCTTCTCTCTTATGATGTTGTTTTTTTATATCCTGTTTAAGAAATATTTCCTTATGCTGAGGTCACAAAGCTATTCTTCTACATTGTATTCTAGAAGTGTTAGTGTTTTACTTACTCGTTTAAACAACACTCCAATGAAAATCAACTTCTGAGTATGGAATGAAGTAGGGTCCAGTTTCTTTTCTGTTCCATGTGGTTATCAAATTGAGCCAGCACTATATATATTTTTATTGAGATATGATTGATATATAACGTTATAATCATTCAATGATTCAGCATTTGTATATACTGTGAAAAGGTCACCACAATAAGTCTAATATCCATCACCACAGTTACACATTTTTTTGTGATGAGAACTTTTAAGATCTACTGTCTTAGTAACTATCAAATAGACAATATGATTAAATATAATCACCATGCTGTATATTACATTCTCGTGATTTATTTTATAGCTGGAAAGCTTCTACCTTGACCACCTTCACGCATTTGCCCATCCCTCCTCCCGCACCTCTTGCAACCACCAATCTGTTCTCTGTATCCATGAGCTTGGGTTTAAGATTCCACATATAAGAGAGATCATACAGTACACATCTTTCTCTGATTAACATAATGCCCTCGAGGGCCATTCATGTTGTCACAAGTGGCAGGATTGCCTTCTTTTTTATGGTTGAATAATATCCCATTGTGTGTGCATATACATAGATCTTTTCTTCATCCATTCATCTGTTGATGGACACAGGTCGCTACTCTATCTTGGTTATTATGGTTAATAACTGTGGTAAATAATGCTGCAGTGAACATGGGTGTATATTATCTTTTTGAGTTAGTGTTTTCATTTTCTTCCGTTAATACTCAAATGTGGAATTTCTGGATCATATGGCAGTTCTATTTATAATTTTTTGAGGACTTTCCATACTATTTTCAATAGTGGGCGCACCAACTTACATCCCCACCAATGGTGCACAAGGGTATCCTTTTCTCTACATCCTCAGTAATGCTTGTCTTTTTTTTTTTTTTTTTTTTTAATAGTCATTCTAATAGGTGTGAGGTGATGTGTGTTTTAAAGACCAGTTCTTCCCCTCTGGCCTGCAGTATCACCTTGGATATAAACCAACCATTCACCTTATGCGCCATTCTGTTTGTGGACATCCTATGGTGTTCCACTAATCTGTCCAAGGTCATACTCTCTTCATTAGTGTAACTTGATAATGACTCTTGCACAGGAAGTCCTCCTATCTAGTTCTTCAAGAAGTTCTTAGCTATCCGTTTTTAAATTTTTTTTAAATAAATCTCTTCACCCATGGCTACTTTATAATTCTTTTTGATTTTTAAACAAATTTCAAACTTCTAGAAGTTTCGTGAATAGTACAAATAACTTTTTTCCCCCTCAACGACTTGAGGGTGAGTTGCTGAGATGTGGCCCCAATACCCCAAGTACCCAAAATAAGAATAGTCTCCTATATAACCATCATATGATCATCCAAAAAAAAAAAAAAAAGGAAAAAAGTCACATTACTATCATCTAATCCATAGTCCAGTCTCTGCGCAAGATCTGCCAAGTATCCCAACAATGGTTTTTACAGCAAAAAGGTCGAGTCTACGATCTCATACTATATTTAGTTATTATTGTGTCTCTTTTGTTTCCTTAAATTTGGAATAGTTCTTCAGTTGTTTTCTCAGTTTTCGGGATTCTGACACTTTGGAGGCCTTTTGCATACTGTCCCTCCCTTTGAGTCTGTCTGCTATTTCCTCATGACTGGATCAGGCTGTACACTTGGTGGGAATATCACAGAGGTGATGTTGCTCTGTTTGTCTCACTCCATCTCATCATATCTTGATTTGACCCGTTCCTGGAATTGGATGTTGGTCACTCAATTAAGGTTAATGTCAGGTTTCTTTACTACAAGGTTACTCCTTTTACTTTTGTAAAAAATTGGGCATCATTTTGAGACCATGCTCCTTAAAAAAGCTTTCACCCCTAGTGTTAATGTCCATTGAGGTTTCTTGGGTGAAGTATTACTAAAATGGTTGTCTAGTGATGATTTTATAAAACAATCATTTCTTTCTATTAGTTTACATTATACCCTAAGGAAGAAGTGTTTCCTTTTCCTTGTCTGTTCATCCATTTATTTATGTATCTGTATGAACCCTGCCTACCCATGTTAATCCAAGGATTACTCTCAATATTTAATTTGATGCTTAAACTGTCCCACTTATGAACAATGATATCCCCTCCAAGTTAGCTCTGCTCTTTTTGATATGTTCCCATCTTGTATTTTCCCTGCCCCAGCCCTGGAGTTAGTCATTTCTTCAAGAAGATATGGCTCCTTTTCATAGGAAACAGTATTTAGAAACCAAGATCTGGGCATCTGGGATATTCACTGCTATTAGGATGCTGTTGCTTCCCAGTCTTCTCAGTGACAAAGGTAAGGAATACATATGAATGTTCATATGAATATACATAAAATACAAATTCGTATATATGTACTTATATATGCAATGATGTGAATATGTATATATAAATATGCACACATATTCATAGCTATACTTATTTTATACTCACATATATTTAAAACCACAATCACATCACTATCTCCAATTCCAAACCACAACCACAGAGTTTGTCTTAATTTTTTCCTTTTCCATATTTGTAACTCCTTCATCTGACAGTACGAAGTTGGCTCCCATCATCTTCATTCAATATATTTATTAGATCAGTATCCTCTATATGTAACCACTTTCCTTTGCTACTGCCTCCATTCTTCCCCTACTAATACAGCCATCCCCACCTCCAATAACACCTCCAATCATTCAGGCTCTGACATCACACTGTAAAGTTCCCTTACCAGGAATGAACACTCTTCCTCACTCTGCTCAGGCACCTCAATCTGGGCCACCATCACCACAACCTCCAGCATGGAAGCCTTTCTTGTAAGACCCCATCTAATGCTTTTTGGACTGAATTATTCAGGAAGGAAGAAAAGGCAGAGAGAAGGGAAAGCGTTCAGCTATTTTAATTATTACTAGTGAACATTAACTTGAGACGCTCCTCATGGCTCATCAGAAAATAGAAGCCATCAGAAGGAAATGACTTAATTCTCATGACCAAATCCATAGACTGTCTGCATCTATATTCATGAACTCGATCTTCTCTCCTATCACAATGGACAAACTGTGTCCATCTAAGGCTGGATCCCCACCTCTTGGCCTGCTTGCTCAGAAACACTTCACTGAATTTCTCTTCTCTTTCTGGTTATTTCCATTGGCATACAAAATGGGCATACACAAGCCTTCCTTGTCTTAAAATGAAAGCTCCCTAGAACCTCACAGCTCTTCCACCTACTTCTCCTTTTAGTAAAATTTCTCAATAGTACTGCCTCTCCTGTCTACACTTCCCAAACCCATTCTTTCCTCAACCCCCTGGACCAGGCTTCCATTACCTAAGTCACCAAAATGGCTCTTGTCAAGCAACCTTCATGTTACTGAGTCCACTGGTTAATTCTGTCTTTCATTCAACCCATCGGCAGCTTTTAACACAGCTGGGCGTTCCCTTTGAACACCTTTTTCCCTTGGTCTTTAAGTTGGCCTCGGTTTGTCCCTTACCTCAGTAGCCAATCACCTTTCCTCTGCTCACTTCTCTCCTGAGAACCATGAAGCTAAGTCCTCTGTTCACTCCCTAGGTGAGCATAATCAGTGCCAAGGCTCTGTATCATGTCTACACTGATTTCTCCAACTTCTATCTAGTCCCAGTGTTTACCAAACAGCATACTCAGCATTTCTACTAGTAACTGCAATTTACATATTAAATGTAACATGATCAAAATTGAACCCTTGACTCCTGCCCCCTCCCATATCTTGCTAGTGTTGTGCCTCCATCCCAGTAAATGGTACCACCATTCAGTTCGTGGCTCAGGCAAATCTTGGGGTTCTTACACTATTCCTCTTTCCTTCACACTGTTCCATCTAAACAATTGTCTTACTGGGTCTACTTTTATCTATAGATGTTCAAAATCTGAGGACTTCTCACTTTCTCCACTGCTACCACTCTAGTCCAAGTCAGCACCTTTTGCTCCCAACATTAATGCAATCACCTCCTAATGTTCTCTTGGCTTCCATTTTACCCAAATTTCAGACAGTTCTTGACATAGCAGCCAGAGTGATCCTCTGGGAATATAAATGAGGTCAATGATGGCCCTGCAACAAACCTTCTAATGCTAAGAATAAGACTTACTCCTGACGATGGACAAAGAGGCCCCACCTCTTTGGACCCTGCCTACCTCTCTGAATTTGTCTCCTAATACTATTGGCCTTTTTCACTACACTCAAGCCACAAGGACCCTTTTCTGTTCCCCTAACACACCAAACTTTTCTTACCTCGGGTCTTTTGTGCTTACCATTCTCCCCAGCTTGGAGTGCACTTCTCACTACATTCAAGGATCTGCAGCCACCTCCTTCTAGCTATCTTCACACTCAAGCTTACATAAAAGCCTCCTCTTCCCTCTCCCTGAACTCTTCTAGTCCTTGCCCAGCCATTAGGTTTATTGTTCACTTCCCCCACCCCCACCCAGTATAAACTATGAGAGGCCAGGACCTTCTCTATCTTGTTGATCCCTGGATCCCCGACTTGGGGGACAGTGCCTAGGGCACAAAGGTAGGCCCTGCTGCATCAGTGTGTGGATGATTCAGGCAATGCCAGTGTGGTACAGCACTGTGGCTGAAAGCCACCTCTCCCAGGTGTAGGAGAATGCAGGAGCGGTGAGCAGAGTGGTGCAAGTAGATCCACAGGCTGGTAACAAGCCACTCCTATGCTGAGGAGGAAGCTGTAAGTGGTTACACAAACTCAGGACAGGGACTTCTGATGCTCCTGAAGAGTGTCACTCAGTGGGGACCTGCAACTCCTCTTCTGCTTCTATACAATAACATCTTTCTAACTTCACTGATAAATTCATTTCTAACAGGAGAAAATCACCGTCTGCCTTAGCTAGTGAGATTTCCAAGTGCTGTGTTATACACCAAGAGTGAGGAGTGTGGGCTCTTTTACTTGGGGTTCACACTGAACACGGGGCTGCTGCAAAGGCATTTTAAGAACACCAAGGGAATTCAAACTAAACGCGCACCAGCAGGTGAGCAGCCATCCTGTTCGCCCTCGGCTAAAGCAGAGTTGCGGGCGCTTGCTCTGTGGCCTGTCTCCCAATCTCGAAATATGATGACGTGGCCACGTTGACTCTACGTGGAGTAGTATTTTCAGTAACTTTGTGGACAAGTTTCTGAGACTAGGGTGTCCGTCACATTACCTCAGGGAGAGGCAAAGCAAAGCTAAAATCTGCAGGCTGGCATTTGGTTTCTGGTTTGACGCTGACTGAGGAAAGCAGCCTGTGGCCATGAAATGAAGAAAACGGTTTTACCTTGGGCTGCACAGGCGGATAATGACCGGCTGGCCCCAGTCACCTGGCCCTCAACCCCTATTTCATGTATTTGCCAGAGAGGGGAGACAGAGTGAGCACAGGCTAGCAACCTGTGCTGCGGGCACTGAGGAGAACTGAGTGGCAGCAGGCAGGCCTGACAGGGAAGGGGACTGTAGGAGGCTCCTGGTCGGCTGTTACCTGTGCCAGGACGAAGTCTAGGAAGGAGAGGCATAGCCAGAGGGAGCCGTAGATACCCTACCACTTGGCCATTGACCTCTAGTTTCCACGTTTGCATTTAAAAGCCATTATGGAAATGTAACTTACTTTGAAGACAAGGTTATATTCAAAGCACACTGCTCCCTCAGCCAAGAGGCAGTGACCATAGCCCAGTAAGGATCTTCCCACGAAAGGGAGCGGGGAGACCATGTAGGCACAAATAGGAGGGAAGTCCAGCTTTTCTGCCATGGGAAACTCTCTGAAGTATATGGAGGCCTCACCCAGTCACACTCACTTCAAGAGGTTTGAGAGATTTCATTAATTTCTCACCTGGGGTGGACTTGCTTTGAGGGACTTCTAGGAACTTAACAGTTCCAGTTAACTTAACTGAAAAGGCATAATTATGGTGACCGTATGTTTTGAATCTAAACTGGGCTTGGGGTGCCTGGGTGGCTCAGTTGGTTAAGTGTCCAACTCTTGATTTTGGCTCAGGTCTTGATCTCACAGTTTGTGAGTTCAAGCAATGTGTCAGGCTCTGGGCTGACAGCATGGGGCCTGCTTGGGATTCTCTCTCTCTCTTTTCTCTCTCTCTCTCTGTCTCTCTATGGACATGTGCACTCTCTCAAAATAAACATTAAAACTAAATAAATAAACTGGGTTTAATATTGGACTATTTCATAAATACAGGGTTTATTATCATGGTCCAAAGAAAGCTGTGGGTCTAGGGCACCTGGCTGACTCAGACATTAAAGTACGTGACTTTTGATCTTCAAGGTCATGAGTTTGAGCCCCACATTGGGCATCAAGCTTACTTAGAAACAATAATAAGGCTACAAGTCTATTTGGAAGGTTCAAGACAACTGCTAGGAAAAGTGGAAGATTTGATTTGGATAACGACTTTCCTAAAGCAATTCAACTTGGGGCAGGGGGCAGGGGTGGGTGGGTGGGAGGGAGGTGTGTTTCTTCCAGCAATACTGAGGCTAGATATACCTGGAAAGAGAGAGCATACAACATATATGTATATATGGCGGGGGGGAGAGAAAGAGAAAGAGAGAACAGTGAGAAACCTGAGAAATTACTTGCAAGAACGGCAGAACCAGAGTAAAAGCCCAAGACTCTGCACCCAAGATAATGCCTCGACATACATAATAACACCTCCCAAGAGCTGGACCTGAAAGGCCAAGTAGGGTGAGAAAAGTTTAAAGAGATAAGAGAAGCTAGAAGAGGAGACACAGACAGAAAAGACAGAGGAGGGCAAGCAGAGAAATGAATGAAGACCCGGGGAGTAGGGGATCAGTGGCAGAGAGAGAATGGGCTATGAACTAACTTATTCAAAGCATTAGTGTTTAGGTGTGCCTGGGTGGCTCAATCAGTTGAGCACCTGACTTTTGATTTTGGCTCAGGTCATGATCCCAGGGTCGTCGGATCGAGCTCCACGTTGGGCTACATACATGGTGAGGGCGGAGCCTGCTTGAGATCTCTCTCTCTCTCTCTCTCTCTCTCTCTCTCTGTGTGTCTCTCCCTCTGCCCAACTCACACACTCACTCTCTATCTCAAAAAAGTATTAGCTTTTCAAGAATATGAACTCAAAACAGACTCCTGGTTTTCAGTTTACTTGGTCTGAATCATAGTAAGTTATTGCTACCCTTTCAATTGTTCTTCGTCTGTTCTATCTGTTCTAATTCTTAAATCTTGAAAGGGTCAACTTCAACAGCTCACTGAAATGGGGAAAAGAGAATTACCCTGTGAGTTTCTGGCAAAAGCAATTATACACGTGGGCTGAAAGACATCAAGCTAAGAACCACAGGTTCCTAGCTCCTAAGCCAGAGAAACTAAGGCCATCTGGCTGCTTGCTCAGTTCTAAGCAAAATACAACTCAGAGCTGCTATGGAGTCTCATCAGTTGACCACAAGCATCTGGCTTTTAGCAGTCCACATTTGCTATTAATGATAATTAGCTAATAATTTTTTTTTAGACTAACATGTTGGCAAGTTTTCTGTAATATTACTAACTCTTCTAAGAGAGGACTTTGTACTGGTCTGACCCAGCTGTCTTCTAGAAGACATTTGCTTAGTGTGACTATCTTTTGGGATTCTCTGTTCTTCTTGGTTTGAGAGCTCACCTACTGTGGTTCAAGGTGCTCTACCTCATGGAGAAACTGACTGGAGCATGTCACTCCCATGATGCTCATAAATCACAACATTCTTCCCCGGCAGCTGTCGTAAAGTCAACAGTGACCTGAATGGAGCTGTGATGCAATCAGCAGGGAGCTCCCCAAAGGTGCAGAAAAGGCATCATCTCTTTTATTTCCCCCAAAGTGGTATCTTTCCCCCTTGTACCAGCATGTTTATCAGAATAATAAATTAATAATCTGACAAATCACCCTCCTATTCAGATTGTATTTAACCAGCTTGAAATGCTGGATTCTTCAGTGCTGCATTTCTCTGCCAGAGACAAGACTGCTAGCCGGGGATATGCCAAGTTCTTGGCTCTCAATTGCAAAACAAAACAGTATAGGAGGGAATTTGTGAGTTAGCTGATTTGCAAACATGACAGCAAGTCACCGCATAAACACTTGTTTTTGTGTACCTATTATTTTTCCCAGGCAGTTACCTGGATCCCATCCTGAGAGTGGCCAAATATGCTGCTCAAGTTACCCATGCTTCCTTCATTTGCACTTAAGTGAGTTCAGCTTACTTTGCATCATTAAAAAAACAAAAAAAACAAAAACAAAAAGACAAAAAAACAAAAAACACCCCAAAACCTTCATTAAATAGTAATCACAAAGCCTCTCAGTGATTATGGTAGGAGAGTCACCAACATCACTCATAATCAACATCAAGCCCACAGGTGTGTTCATAAAGGTACACGAAGATGCCATTCAAATGGAGCCAACTCAGGAATTAAGACTAATTAAGAAACCACGCTTACATATATGGGAATATGTTGAAATTTCCTAACACAAGTTCATCCTGACTTCCTCTAAGTAAAAAAAGGTAATCTGGGCACATGTGAATATTCTTTCCATGCCCCAACTCCAAATACCAGTTTACTGAATAATCACACAAACCAACAACAACATATACTGGGCCTAACTGAACGTATGTGGAAAGCACTCGGACTCTTCAACCAGAAGCCTAAGAGGCAGGGTCTTCAATTTCCCCTCTGTTTGAGTTGAAGAATCAGAGGATCCATACAGTTAGGTGACCTGTTACTCCCACAGTGGTAAAAAGCAGAGCCACCGTCTGAATACGGATACTTCTTCCTGAGTCTGTATTCTCATTCATTTTGCTAAATTCTCTTTCTGTATCAAAATAAAAATGGAATAAAACTTCCACATGACAAAAGATGCTTAGATGACATCACAGAGCACTGCATTTTCTTCTCCATACGTATCCCAGAAGGACCTTCCCGTTAGAATGCTTCAGTGTGAAAACTAACTTCCAACTTACCCTAAATCCAGGGCTGAAGCATCAATCCTCTGGTAGAAAAAGGAGTTATAATCAAGAAGTTTCAATGAAATTGGAAAAAGGAAAAACTGCAAGGTCTTTTTTTTCTTTTTCTTTTTTTTAACATTTTCATAGTATTGCAGGGTCGTTAGTAACCAAGCCTATCTAATCTAGTTCTTGCCTATCTAATCTAGTTCTTGCCCCAGGTGGGGTGAGTCAAGTCATCCCAAAGACAGGAAGGGTCATGCAATTTGTAAAGATCTTACTAAATCCTACCTCGCTGTGAGGCAAGTTAGAAGAATCTCTGGACTGTCTGACGCTCTGCAAAGTGCTTTGGAGCTTTTTAGAGGAAAGGTACAGCACAAATGCAAATTAATAACAATATAAATCAGCTCAATTCCCTTATGCATAAGCATCTAACCCAATGAAAGGAATACGCGAGGCCCCAGGCTACAATGCCGGTCTTCGTCGGAAAATATATTTATTATTGATAGTGAGTGAAGTAAAGATGTCAGTATTCATGATCGAGAAGAGGTTGTATAAGCCAAGGTTGCCTTTATGTGGATAAAAAATGCCTTAATTCACTTGTAATCATAAACATTATTCCAGTAAAAGAGGTACATTTTTCTTTCCTTTTTGTCTTCCTTACATGATCACTATAATAAGTTAAAATGAAGTAGCTCTTATATAGTCAGGGGAGAAAAGAGCAAGAGAAAAACAACATGCCACAGCCTAGACAATTCCACCCAGCACCGCTGGGCAGAGAGGGAGATTTGGCGCCCCTCCCCGCTCCCCCCTCCAAATACCATCGCCCCCTCCTCTCGCCCCACCAATCCCAAACCCTAGCTTTGCTGGAGTGAAGGTTCACCAAACCATGGAGCCTGATAAGAATAGAAAGTTAAAAAGGTGGAGAGGGGTGCCTTTCTCTTTTAATGGTCATAAATGGGTTGACTAACACTGCAGTGTCCTTGCTGCCAGATACCTGATCTAGGCCTCGGCTTTTCGCACTGCAGCTACTCAAACTGGGATGTGCCCGGCTGAATCTGCTCTCTGGTGCTTCTCTTTAATTGTCTTCTCTTTAAATGGTTACTTTCTCACTAGGAAAAAAAAATGTTCCGCCTCTGGAATTAACGTTGAGGAGTTTTGCTTGTTCTAAAAGTTGACTTTATCCTCCCTTCTCAAGCATGCTCTGCAAGAGAAACAGAAAACATGGGTTTTAGCAGAAGGAGGGACAGAAAAATGGCAGTAACTATATTACTTTTCAAAGATCTACTCAAAAACACAAAAAACCAGGTGTATGCTTCTTGGTCTCAAAATATTATTACCTTTAAAGAACACCACTGCTTAATCATGTATAATCTCCAAACAACCCACCTCCACCACCATACCAAGCTGAACCTTAAGAGTGAGCATGGCTTGGAGTATAGGGTATGGGGGTGGGGGGGCCAGACCCGTGTGTTCTCTTACTACTAGGGACATCTGGAAATGTGTGGGAGTATTTCTGGTGGCCACAGGGACTGGAGTGGAGTGGAGGTCAAAACCCAAAGGTTCTGAGAAGTTAAGAATCTCTCCCAGAAACGTTTGCTCACGCCAGGCAGAATGCAGATGTTCATGAGTTCATAATGCTGGAAGGAGCTATGAAGATAAGTATCTATTCTCAAACTGCAAAAATGGCCCTTATATTCTATTTATTTATTTTTGTGAATGGGGGTACCGGGTGGTAAACGGGAAGAATTCTCAACCTCAGATTAAAACTCTCTACCTTGCCAGGGCAGAGGATATATTCTCTCCATACTTAGGAATCTTTAAAAGACAAAAGTGATGCTTTCCCCTTTAGTTTTGAAATTACTTAGAAAACAGAAGCTAGGCTGCCTCTAGCTCATCTGTTCACACCTTCTTCCCTAGATCCCCCACGCTTCCAGCCATTTACTCACCCAACTCTTAACTGAGCTCCTACTTGGTAATCACTAGACTGAGTGAGCTGTTAATGGGGAAACCAACAGACATGCCCACAGAAAATTAAGGTGTAATATAATGTAATAATTGGCTATTTAAAAAAATATATACTTGCTAAATACATGCTAAAAGTTAAGCTTATTGAATAAGTAATACATACACACACTATAAAATTCAAGATTCAAGTATTTATTCAAGACAAAAGAATATAGAGGAAAAAGTAATTTTTGCCTCCCTCCTATTTCCCAGTTTCTTGGGTATGCTTCCAGAGAAGGTAACAGTTTAAAAGAGAAGTGAGTGGTTCTGCCTCATTCAGAAGAAGAGAACTCTCTAGAGCTGGAGTGGTCAGAGGAGGCTTCTAACAGGACCTTTCAGACCATCTTTCAGAGTCTTTCAGAAGCTAGACAGAAGGTCCAGGAGTGGGTTGGGGAGGAGTAAGAGCGAGAAGCAGCGGCAATGATTCAGAGGTAGAAGCAAGCTGGCGGGGCGGGGGGGAGGGGGCAGAGGAGAGAGACCAGCAGAGCTAGAGGAAAACCCTGGCCAAGATATTTCCTGTTGGCCTCTGGGAAAAACTGGGAATCCAACATGTCTTTAAATAGGAAAATGCCATTTAGGAAGGTTCCCCTGATGTCCGTGGCCTAATGGATCCAAGAGAGGAGAGTCTGGAGTGAAGAAGACCAGGGCAGAGGCAGATTAGGAATCAAGCAGGGGTGGAGATGAGAAATGGATAGGACCATAAAAAGGGGAAGAAAAAGAGAGGTGATGACACAGAAGGTATGGTGATCCTCAGAGATAGGGACAATGGTGGTGTCACCAACAGAAAGAGAAAACAGGAGGAGGAGCCAGTTTGGGAATGAGGAAAAGTGACTTAAATTGGGGGTTTATAAAAAACCCCCAGATAGAAATGTCTAGAAGGAAGTTGCAAACTTGAAAAGAAATGTCAACAGTCTGTAGAGATAAAGATTTAAGGCCAAACATGAAGAATAACAATTGAAATAAAAGAGAACAGAAAGAGTTGAAGGACAAATAAGAGAGCATGTTGGGTCACAAAAGCACAGGAGGGATAGATTATCCTAAGGATTATGCTAACTCATCCACGATTATAGGTTTTTAAGAAGAATATGTCCACAGAACACAAAAGAACAGATATAAAAGCAGGCAAACTAGTTTAGAGAGAACACATAGAAATGGTCACAAAAACAATACATTCAAGAAGGAAGTAAATTAGAAAAGCCAGATGCATCTAGAGAAAACAGGAAAGACAAAGCAGATAAAGCAAAAGGCTGCTCAGCAGACCCGTCTTATAAACAAGCACCTCAACGTGAGTTTTCTCTCAAACCCAGCATTTACATAAGCTCTGTATCTGTCAGAAAAATAAAAAATTGAGCACCCACAATGTAAGAGTCAGACCAGACAATGTCCCAGTATCACAGCATCTCATTTATTCTCACCCACTTGCGGCTTGATCTGTGTGAGACAACAACAGCGTGTCCAACTACTTAGACAGGAAACCATGGATTCCGGATCTACAGACACCTCACCACATCATCATACGTTAATACAGAGCAGAAGACAGTGTAAAACAGATTTATACCGAGCCCATCTAAAGGCATTTAGTTACTAAAGAAAATTACCACTTTGTGAGTGAGGCCATTTTGCATTTTGGGAGTTATACACTCACTACTTTCTTCAACATACCGATGGGAACTTTAAGCAATTATCTTCCCAGTCAGGATTACATGGCTGTGCCTCATTCTGTAGTTTAGATCTTATGGCTATAACTATATGACAATGTGTTACTCTTTTCAAATATTGCAAAATAATCAACAATGACCATAATACAATTAAAGCAATAGTTAAAGCATTTTTCCAGAGTCTAGGGAATCTTACTATTCTTCTCACAACCCCAACCAAATATATAAGGGTAATTTTTCAGCCAGATTATGCTAAGCCAGATTAAGATTCTCTTAAATTTAAGAGAGACCAGCAAGACCATGGCTGGTTTGAGGATCAGCGGGCCAGTCTAACAAAAAGACAGGAAAACGTTGGAGTAAATACAAAACACAGAGAAATCACCACATTCACAGAATAGCCTATCACATGTATTAAAAATCTAATTTTCAAAGACAGCACAGCAGTTCAGCTAATTCACGGTTGGCTCCTTGAAGACACAACAACCAGGGAAGGTCTGGGGCTGGTCTACACACAGGCTGTGAACTGCATGCACTTGGTTACCACAAAGAGTGGCAGAGGTTGGTACAAAACCTCCTCACTTCAGTCAGAGACATCAGTAAATGCAATGTCAAGTTGAAGTTTTTTAAAAACTAGATTGGCAAAACACTCTGTTATTACTGTATCGCAACTATGCAATAAAACCTGCTCAAAACCCAGGCCCGAGGACCTTTGGCTGTAGGGATCCCGAGGCCTGGAAAGGTCTGTGTCATTTAGTGTCACCTTATAGGTTCTCTCCCACGATCTCTGCATCAGTTCTGTAAGTAGCTGCTGTAGGGCTGAATTTCAACACTGCATAAATTTAACACTGCATAAATTAACATAGGAAACTCCCCGAAGAATCAGGGAGAAGATTTGCAAGTTATAAAAAATTGCTTCCTTCATTTAAGGAACTGCTAACACTTCATCTTAATGTGGAGAAAGAAATTCCTTGCATTTGCTCATCATTCACGTATATGGGCCTGCAGAAACCCCTTTTATCAACAGCTGGGTGAATTACCAAAAGGAGGGAACAGCTCAGGCATCAATACTGCTCTTTCCCCAAGTCTTTTTCTGATTCCAGCCACCAAGGAAGGAACAACTGGCGGCTCACACTGTCAGACAAGAGCAGTGCCCCTGGAGACCAGAGATTGCTTGTCATTTCCATTTATTAATATGATCTTAACTGTTTTCCTCAAATATTTTTGTTACACAGTAATCTCATCAACTGCCTTTTGAATCCTAGCTTTCTTGAAGGGGTTGACTATCATACCTGTGTGTCACCTACTGGATGTCTCAATATTAAGGAGGATTATGGCAACCGTGGATTGCTAAACAATCCTCATGAAGAGAATAAAAATAGTTGTATATGTGTGGGGGGGAGGGATTTAAAGATAACCATTCAGACTGCTTGTCTCTTGAGCTTACCCAGCACCTTACGAAGATTTCAAAAGCCCCCATAAACCTGGATTTAAAAAAAGCAGGAAGGGCTTACAGGGGAGAACCAAAATGGTAATATGTCTGGGTATACCTGAGTTTTCACCAAGGAAGGACATGAAAAGTGGGAAGTAAAAGACAAGAGGGCGGTGAAGACACAAGTGAGGAGACTCTGAGACAGAGGTAAAAGTAATCAATAAATTTAATTTATGAGGAGCACAAAGAGAGCTTTGCCTGTGTACCCAGCACACTCCTGACCACCTGAAAATCTGATTAGCTAACTTACTGTGTTCTCACTCTCTGTCCCCGACCAGCAAGGGCTGTTCTTTATCCTCCTGTGTTTTATGCCTGGATCTGGTTTCATTCCTTCCATGACAAATGCTCTGTGTGATATGCAAATTAAGTTACAGGTAATTAACTGTTTACACAACTTGCTGCAATAACAGACAAAACACTAACATACTGCAGCTCTAGCTCTTGAAGGACAGGCACTAGAAAAGAAATGCCTATTAAGAAAAAGGAGTCTATTACCATGGTAATATTTCTTCTATTAAACCCAGATTAAAAAAAAAGAAAACATCATA
Source organism: Proteles cristata cristata (assembly GCA_017311185.1). Lineage (NCBI taxonomy): Eukaryota > Metazoa > Chordata > Mammalia > Carnivora > Hyaenidae > Proteles > Proteles cristata. The sequence continues at coordinate 125,486 of JAESUZ010004246.1, forward strand.
AAGCAACTATTACTCTGAGAAAGTTGTTTTGAAAAGGGTTTCTATGAGAGAAGGGACTGGGTTAACACATTTAAAGTTTGGAATTTAGTTTGCTTTGATGCTAAATCCAAAGGGCCGTCCTACCAAAGGATGGGAAATCTATGGTGGAACACCGATGTGTCATCCTGAATATGAGCAGCCCAGCGGGGCGATTAATAAATGTCATTAGGTGATGATGATAAAGAAGCCTTCAAACACAATAAAATCATACTCCCATAGGTCTTCCCAGGGAACGGACCTTTTTGATTTATCTTTGTGCTCCCGAAGGTGGGCCTCTGTGGACACGAGAAGAACCGCATCAGGAGAGGGGCCCCTGCTGTGGGTCAGGAGAGAGGAGCAGGGTGACTGAAGCAGCAGAGCCAGAGAGGACACCACTGTGAGCTGGTCAGGGGACTGTGTTGCCTGTTCAGGGCCTCTTTCCTCCCTCCCGCCAGTGCCTCACCCAGGGCTACCTACAGTTTCAAAGGAGACAACAGGAGGAGAGAAAATAACTTCATTTTAAGAGGCTCCTGCCCTCTGTCCAAGACCTCTTCCAATTTGTTCCTGAGGCTGAACCAGGAACTCGTTCCCAGGGTTGGTCTGACTAGACCTTGGCCAGATGGCTCAGACCCAACAGGCAATGACAGGAAGTGGCAGTTCCTCAACTCTCAAAAGAGGGAAAACAAAGACTTATTATTATTAGCAGGACCTCTGAAGGTCAAAGGCCTCTAATGCAGTTTAGGCCGATGGGCTCTAGAGCTGTCTGTCAAACTGTTGTGCACAGAGTTACCTGGGAAATTTGTTCAAACCTCAGATGTCCAGGTCCAACCTCAGACCTTCTGAACCATAATCTCTAGGGATGGGGCCAGGAGTGTGTATTTCAAATATACACCCCAGCTGATTCTGATGTTTCCCCATGTTTGGCATCTAATGTTGCAGAAAACAGCACACTGGGTTTGGCATCAGGAATGGGCTATACTGGTCTGGACCTTGCCTCATACACAGATGATCACTGAAACTCTGAGTGCACATTCTTCCCAAGTGAAAAGATGGGATTAGATTACAGGATCACTAAGGGCTGTCTAGCTCTATTAAGTCATTTGGATGTAATTTACAGTTTATCAAAAAACAATGATAGAATACAGCTTGCTCTAGGATGGGTTTTTCTTTCAAGAACTCTGATTTCTAAAGCAATAGTAACTAGTATGTTTTCAGGCTTTCTTCATACTCCAATAACAGGGAAGTATTTGAGCCCTGGTCTAAGGTAAACCCTCCCTCTTCAGGGGAGATAAAATACAATGTCCTTAAGAAGGCTGACACTTCTGAGGCGCCTGGGTGGCTCAGTCATTAAGTATCTGACTCTTCTCTCTCTCTGCTTCTCCCCTTTTTGCTCGCACGCACGCTCTCTCTCTCTCTCAAAATAAACTTAAAAATATATGTAAATCAAAAAGAAAGAAAGAAAAATTATTAAAAGAAGGCTGACACTTCCTGCCATGAAAAATTCCTCCATATGCACTGATCTTAAAAGTTTCCTATTTTGGAGGCAGACCATAATTGGAGGTGTCATTTGCATTTTAGAAATGAAGAACTGGGTGCATTAGCATTAGGGTTAAGACACTTCATATTAAGATCTAGCCTCATTTATCAGGGTCTTGACCTCATGCTGCCCCTACAGCGGGTTGACTCTCTGACCTCCCCAATGATGCCTGCAGGAGCACAGGCCTAAGGTGGGAACTGCCTCACTTACAAGATGTCCTCATTTCGATCCTTCCTTCAACTAAGCTGCTTACTTGGCTAAGGAAGGACCCACTGCCCACTTGTTGACTTAAACTTCTGCTATGGTTTACCTTCTGATTGGCCTCCATCATCTGACTCCAGGCTCTACATTAACCTCTGTCCCTTGGCATCTCCTGGGTCGGCCCTTGCTTTCAGTCCCTGTCTTTCCTCAGTTCTTCTGACCTGACTTCCTGGCTCTGTCTCCACACTCCCTTACCACCCATGATCCATGGTGGATAGGGTGAAAGCCACTGCACAGGGGAGCCTAGGGCCAGCTAGAGGGAGAGAACCTGTGTTTTCTAATGGGGCTTATCATCTGGCAGGCTACTCTGAGATAGATGTTTTTCAGTATACTGCCTTCGAGAAACTGTTTTTACCCCTCCTAATTCACTCTGCCACCCTGGCTTCCCTGGGGTTGCCAGGAGTATGGGCTTCAAGGAAAGGGTATATGGCTGCGGGAGGCCAGGCAACATGCAGACCAATCAGAAGGGCAGCTGCTCCTGAGGAATGAAAGTTTAAGGCTGACAGACAAATAAATCTAATTTAGATTTATTGATCTAACAGGCAGAGGCACAAATGCTGGAGGTCCCCAAAGCCAGGGTGCTGCCTGGACCCAACAACAGGTCTCTTGATTGAAATGTGCTCCTAAATGTGTATTCCTGGGCATGTGACCTCTTGCTCTCATGCATGGAAGTGCCACTGTGTCACAGTTAGAAGGCCCTCATGGGCCGTCTGGTTCAAACCCATAATTTACCAAAGAAGAAACTGAAGCTCAGGTCACCACGACTAGATTTGCTAGTTAGCTACTAGATTAGCTAGTATTTTCCATAAACCCCGCCTTCCAGTGAATACAGAATGTTCACCCAGAGGCCAGCCAGCTTCTATACCATTCTGTCAGCAGCAGGGCTGGGAAAACACTTGGAATGCTCTGAACTGCCCCCTAAGAATGCTACCGCTCAAGCAGCCAGATGTTGCAAGAAAAAAGCAAGGTGGTGGGGGATCCCAGGCAACATAGCAATGCAGATATGAGAGGGGATCTTTCTATACCCTCCCTCCACCTTTTGATAAAGAGAACTTGGGTACATTTTGGTCCACTAGAGGCAAATATCACTGGCTCCCCATATCTCCCCCATCTTCTGTAGCTTCCTGTAAGGTAGGTGAACTAAGACTGAATAGAAATCAGGTTTTAATGGTAAGAATAGGTCATTCAATCTTGGAGAGTTTAAAGAGAGCTCTGAAGCTAAGCAGGTATGAGAAATAAAAGATACAGGAGTCTATCAATCGATGTCCTCCTACCTTTTTAAAAGCTGTACCTCATATAGCTGGCCGGTAGCTTTTAAGTCTTGGAAATAATAATGATAGCAATTTATTATCTCTTTACCCTTGTGAAGAACATGTAACTTAATATACTGGAAATAAGAGTCCAAATGTCTCATATCAACCCATGAGGAATTGTTTAAGAATAGCTAAAGAAAGACTGATGTGAGTTAGTAGATGAAGAAAGGAAAAGTAAGGCCAAGGAATATCCGGAAATTTTCCATTCAGTAAAATCTATTAGTCTATAGAACAATGTCTCAAGGGATCCAGTGACAGCCCAATCTTTTGAGTCATTTAAAAATAGAGTAGATTTGGCTGTTGGAATTATTCCAAGGGGCAAAACTCTTACACTAGCCGGAAATGGACAATGCAACCTAATGGGTTGTTGTCACGTTGACCATTTGCCACATTAGCATGGCTAGCTTGTTCTTTGGATTTAACAAAGAAACATAAGGGGAGCTGACCAGTCAAATTCCGCTACAATTGACACTGGGGGCACTATACTGAAGCCCCTTCTAACAATTGGCAGAGTCGGGGTCACAAGGTTAGACTAAATTCACATTGAGAGAAAGGGAAACATGGTATCAGAGGAAAAGTGCTCATGAAATACTCATGATCAACGCCCCATGGCCATTTGGGTGTGGTCTAAAGATGGGCAGTGCTGAGCTGTACCTTTGCTCGTGGCCTTTATATAATCCCACCCTTTGTTACCTTCAGTCTCTATTACTACTTGTTTTTCCTGTTTTTTTCTCTTCACTTTATAATTACTGGTCATCTTTTCTCTCATTGCCTTATTTCTGCATTAGTGGATAATGGATGTCCTTTCTCATACCCAACTCAAAATCAAAAACCAAACACCATTTTAAAATTTTTTGTTTTTATGGCAAGGTATTATATTGGTCTAGTTGTTATATTTACGGTCACAGCTTCCCTGGGTTTCGATTCTTTCGAGTGTAAAACAGTGAAAATAAAACTGTCTCTATTTACATCTCTTGTTGTCATAAAAATAAGTAAGAGAATGGATATGAAATCACCTTGGAAGCCAAAGTACTACAGAAATACAAGGTATCATTGCTTCTTATTTCTTGTCCATCACAGTAGTGCCCATCTTAGGATAAAAATATCTTATGGACAGCTATCTTTTTATTAGTATATTTTTATTTTTTATTATTATTACCTGGGATACAATTCCTAACATGTGAATATAAGAGCTGTGAAAACAACATGTACCTCAAAACATACCTGCTGAAAAGGATATTAAATTATATTGCAGACTGGGGGCAGGGGGGGGTCTCTTTTGGAATCACCAGTAATAATCTGGTGCTTTGAAATGATCTGTTTAGTGGTTTCAACATACAATAATACAACTGAGGAAAGAAGAAAAAAAGATTTACTGAATACTTCATATAAATGTAATCTTCACAACACTGGGTATAACGTCACCCCAGTTCACAGATGAGAAAAATCAATGCCCAAGGTCACAGGGTTAGTAAAAGACAAAGCTTGGATACAAACCCAGATCTGCCCAATCTGAACTCCCTACAGTACTGTGTGGCATATTTGATGTTTTCCCAAAGTGTTTTATTCCATAAATAGATGCCATTGATGGCATGGGGCCAGGTGCAGACAATTCAACACACCCCAGACGGGCATGATGGAGTGGAAACTCCATACACCCTTAAAGTCGTCACTTCAGTATCATTACAAATTGCATTGCGCAAACAGGCATGCTTGCTGGATGCCAGGGTAGAGACATACACTTCTGTCACAGCCATTCTTTGCACTGACCACCACCTCCACCTTAATATGGCACTAACATCAAGCTGGAAAAATCCTTGAGTCAAGCTTGCAGGTTCCATGTAGTATTAGTAGTGAAGGTGGGGGTTAGTTAAGAGCACATCAGAAAGCTGTTTTTGACAAATGAAATGTACTAACTTAACATTAGCAACATTACCTCTACCAAAGACCTTTAAAGAAAAGAACTGCTGGCAACCCTACCAGGAGCCACACGGGTGGTGCTTCAAGCAAGAAACAGGAAAAGCCTCAGCCACTGGGCTTTTAAAGAAAACAGAGGCTTTTAATAAATCTTGACTGTATTTTCTTCCACTAGTGTTGATGTTATTTTCCAGCTACCCAGATAATACCAACCCTCCCGTAAATATCATATATTTACAGAGTGTTAGAAATTTACATTAAGTGGCATTATTATAACTACAGCAAATCAGACTGCAGAAAGGCATGCTGTGTAACTCAAACACTAGATTTAGACAGGTCACAAGGTCAACTCTAGGGAATTTGTCAGCAGAAAGAATCAAGGTTTCTAACAATTTCTGTCTGTCAGAACAATATACCAGTTAAATGATGGGCAATTATGCGACCTGCTGGAATTGATAATTGGCTTCAGTGTTTATCATTAGCTCTGTAAAGCACATGAATTAGAGAAAACACATGTACTGTGAATATCATATTATTCTGGAAGGAGGGGTCAAGAGATGAGTATGGCTGCAGGAACATAAAAGAAATGGAAGGTGTTGCCTAAATCCTATCTCTGGCCTCTCTTTCCCTGCCCAATCCAGTGGGCTCTACCAACTGGTAGAAGATTGAACAGGGCTTGAAAGAGTGCTTTGTATTTTTAGGTTTTCTTTGGTCGGTCCTTCGTGTTTTGTGTTTCTCTGCACGACTACTTGCTGCTTCTAGACTCAAAGTGGCTGGTCCCTTAACTTGTATCTTTCCTCTTTGTTGTCTTTGAGTATTGGCCCAGAAATATGGGGCAATGACCTTGTGGACACAATTAACATACAGTGGAAGGCAAAAGTTAAAGGAACTGGAAAAAGTATTATTTTAGTAAGACTCGTTTTCTTTCCTACAAATAAATGAGTTAAATACAAATAAATGAGTTAAATACTCTTCCCACAACCACCTGGATGGAAGTTCATTAGTACCTAATGCACTGGTTAGAGCATATCTTGATGGTGAGGACTAGTTTGGTGTAAGAAGTTTTTCCACACACATTAGCTCATTCAGTCCTTACCACTGCCCCACAATGCTGGGCTTGCTTCCTTCCGCTGCCCCAGTTAGCTTGGCCTGCACACCTACCTGTTTGGCCTGATTGACACAGCGCATGTACTGGTTGGCCAGATCAGAGCAGCTGAGGGTCTGCTGGGTGTTCTGGCGGTAACACTGAAGAATTTTGGCTTGTAGATCAGCACAGACAGGATGAAACTCATACCGCCTGAAAACAAAAACAGAAACCCGTGAGGCAAATGCTCTTCCATTAGAATAAAGATCAAGGCTAAAGAGTATATAAAACATTAAGTAAGATATAAATGTTGCAAATGTAGAAGGAAAGTTTGAGAAATAATTTTCTTCCACCCTTAAAAAAAAGATACCAAAATTGTTCCCATGATAAAAATACATATAAGGTAAATGATTTCTATGAAATTAGCTCCAATAATTGATACCACCACGAGCCACTCTGGACACTAACATTCCCACCCAAACCCATACCTAAACCAGGTGAATGGAACCAATACTCTTCAGCCCAGTCGGCTGAATCAGAAACACAAGAGCCCTAACTTCTCACTTCCACGCCCGTATCTAGTCAGTCTCAAAGTTCAAGACCCTGCAGTCTAGTCCTCTTTCTCTGTATTCACTGTCACCACATTAATTTGTAATCACTTATATCCTGGATTCAAGCCAGTCTGTCTCTTAGCTTTCGCCCCTCTATTACTGCCTTCCAGAAGGTTCCTTCTAATATATAAATCTGAGACCATATCTCTCTCTACTGCTTTTTGAATAAAATGCAAGGTCAACAGGCAAGTCCTTCTGGATCAGGTTTCCGCCTGCACTTTAGCCTTCATTCCTCAGATTGCTGCAGCCTGATCAAACCATTTTTAGGGTTTGATCCATACATGCCCCTTCATGTCCTTAGTCATGCTGCTCTTGATTTTGGACATGTTCTGTACCCAAATTCCCACCCATCCTATATACCTGGAAAATACTAACTCATCTTTCAATACTTGAGCTAAGCATTGAAGTGTAACCTCTGGACAGCTTCCCTAGCTCTCCATCCAGGCTGGAGTCTACCACTCCCTTTTTGGCGACCCCACTGACCCCGTACTGGTTGCTTCTACCGCTTACTTCACCTTCCACTTAACACTGATTACACTGTAGTCTGGTGTCATTTACTAGCCTACATCTACCAGGAGGCAAATTCCAAGAAGTAAGGACTGTCTTATTTTCTTTGTGACCTCAGCTATTGATATGGATACCTCTTTTAGCATTCATGCAATAAATTGCTAAGAATACAAATGGGTAGAGAAAAATAAACCTTTTTTAAAATTTTCTAGGCTAAAATTTACTAATTATACTTACAAATCTTTACTTTCAGTGAATATGCAGTACTAAAAAATGCCTCCAAAAATCTTAAAATATACACTTGAAAAAGGATAACAAAATAAACCGGATGAATTATACAAATGAAAGTAAAATATCTTGGTTTGGATCACAGAGGAACTTGAATTATAAGGGCTAAATATATAATATTATCACTTTTAATCTAGGAATTTATATTTTTTCAAATTCGTTTTGTTTAGTACCAAAGGCTTCCAGTCTTTCATCTCAGTTCTTTTTTTGAAATTTAAATTTTTATTTCCTTAGTAAGCTTGAAATAGCATTATTTTAAATTAAATGGTTCTTAAAAAAAAACAAAAACCCTAGAGAATTGAGGGCAAATATTTTTCATCAATAAGGAAACCCTTGGGTGACGATTTGTCTCATTACTTTTATTCAACACACTAAGCTAACACAGATTTTGCTAGAACAGAAAACTGACATGCAAACCACGTTACTGGTCCCTGAGGGAATTTACTTCTTACCACCTTCTAAAGAAAGTAGACACACAGGAAAAAAATAATCCCACAAATTTTACATAACATTGCTTTTACTTTTTCATTCATTACCTTCCTGCTCTGCCAAATACCTAAGAAGAGAATTTAAATCCAATCTCTGGAGTTTCTATTCTCTTTAAGATTCTGAAGCTCACATGTCTATGAATTTTTTTTGGACACGGATTTCCTTAATCCCCTACCATGAACATGAGCACCTAAAAGGATGTGCTTCAAAGAGCAGAAGATACCATGAACTGACTGATTATAGCAAGACACACATCTGGATAAGTATTGAATAAAATATAATTAAACATTAGACCAGCTGAACCTAGCAAATATATGACTAATGTCTATAATAGTTCATGGGAAAAAAGACTTATATTCTATCTTAGTGTTGAGGACCATCATTCTTCTAATATATCTTAGATTTAAAAGCAGGGGAAGTGGGAAAGGGAAAGAAGTCTAGAATAATCCTAATTGTATATTCAGCTCTACCCATTAACATACAGGAAAAGATTGTAAAGCATGAGCTTCCATATTGCACATCATAAACAAGATGGTGTGCAGGTTTTTTTTTTCTTTTAAAAAAACTATTTGCGATGGAATAATTCATTCAATACTATGAACTTGTTAGAAAGAGGTATTTTAAGTTGTGTATAAATGTTTACTGAGTTGAGCTATTAGTCATGAGAGTTAATGTCCATGAGTTATTTATGATTTGAAATGTGTCAAAACATACTTTTATCACCACAAATCAATACTGTTCACTTCCAGGGCCTGTGATTTCTTGTCTGGTAGTCTGGTAGGCCTGTATATGCATATGTGTGCGCACACATGTATACGTACACACACACACAGACACACACACACAGACACACACACCCCTCCTGAAATTCTTTTTGTATACATTTCAGCGTGTATTGACGATTAGATAGTAGAGTGGGGGAAAGAGATGTGGAAATCAGCATAATTGTCTCCCACTTCCTGGAGGAGACTCTGGTACATTTTTCCTGGATTCATCTGTGAGGGCAAAGCTCTGCCTCCATATTGATCTGCACTGCTTGTTATGCTGGTCTAATGTACTGTTTTCACTTTGGGAAAATGCAAAATGAGATTACCGTCCACCATTAGAAGGCCATAAAACACAAGGCATGGCACCTTCCATTCAGGAAAAGGTTTAAAGGCATTTCCAATATGCATTATGGTCAACCCTCCATATAGCCATTGAGTCAGCGATTGATTTTCATTGACTGCTTTCCTTCCTGCTGATGGAAAAAGTCACTACTAGGCAAAAATAACAAAAGGGCAGAATTTCAAGATACCTAAGAAGGAAAATTAAATCTTGGCTGCAGGAGACATTTAAACAATTTAATTTCATTGTAGGAAATAAGGTTTAAAAAAAGAAATGGTGAACAACAAATGTTAAGAGAAAGATGAAATACAAATTTGGAGAACTTGAAACGTTAATAAAGAAGAGATAGGGCAGTAACCCAGAAACACTAGTAAAAAGGAATTGGTGGAATACAGTTGATACTTGAAAATATATATTGATCAAAAACAAGTTTTAAAAAACCAGTTTTTTTGTCACTTGAAGTGACTGGGGATTTTGAGGAGTCCCACCTCATACCCATCCTCTCTCTTCACTTTCCTTTTCGTTCCTGGACTCTTCATTCTCTGGTCCCTTCCTCCTCCCTCACTTCAAGTATCAGCAGCTGCCCTTACCCTTCCTACCCCACCCCACAGTGGCCCTGAGGAGCAAGGTGGTTGATGACCATATCCAGCAACAGAACTGGAGAGCCAAAGACTTGAACAGAGAATAAAATCACTCCTGGTAGGCATTCTGTAGCCAATGTAATCATTTTTGTTAATGTTTAATGCTAATATTCATTTAAAAGGCAGAAAAGAAAATATATCCAAGTATTTTTTCATTATACTAACAGGGTCATTGTAGAAACTTTGCGGAGGGTGGGGGGACAGAAAAGAATACAGAAACACATTTAGGCCATTCCTAATTTGTCAGTGCTTAAAGTAACAGCGATGGATATGCTACTCTTGTCTCTGATTATTTTCTGGGCATAATTTCTTGTAAGTTGAATTAAGGGTCAAAGACAAATAAAAACATTTTGGTAAAAATGAAGCTGAAATAAGTGGTATTCAGCTCTCCTCTTCATCTGTGACACACTGACACTTGGCCACCTGTTTTAGAGCTATCTGCAGGCTTCGCTGCCCTGCTTCTACTTTCAAGTCTGAGAAACTTCTTTGATGTGGGTCTGAGCTTTACATTTCGAGGAAACTACTTACCCATCTTTTTAGTTCTGCTAATATAAATGGCAAGGATAATAAGGTAACTTCAGAGAAGGAGGAAGATATGGAGACAGCTCTTCTCATACCACTCTCTACCAGGAGGCTAAAGAAGTCATGTAACGACAATCAGCAGCCACAAATTCCTAAAGCTCTCAGGAACATAGCTATCGTTCATTATGAGTGCAGGTGCACAAAAAAGGATCTTTTCCCTGTATCTGAACCAGTAGGTACAGAAAGTAGAGGAGAGGGAGAGAGAGAGAAGGAGGGAAAGAAGGGAAGGAATGGATGGGTAGCTGAATGGGTATGAAATGTCTGGTGCTAAAAGAATTGATTTTTTTTTTAACAGATTGCGACAATGCATTCTTAATGGGACCTGGTGGTCTAATAAAATGGTGTCCACCATATTAAAAGCAGGCACACAACATGGCCATGGAGTCAAATCTTCAGTTCTAATTCCTATGGCCTAATGCAAAAACGCAAATTTTATTCTGTATTAAACATTTCATTACATGTTAAGTCCAGGAGTCAGGATTTCTGCTTTTATGACACAATAGTAAAGCTATCAAGTACATTGCCAATAGTCTAAAATATGAAACAATCCACTTATCATTTATAATAAAGCTATCATAAAATGCAATATCAAGGAAGAAAGTATTAACTCAAATGTGTTATTAGATTTTTTCATTTTCCATTTTACCTTCAATTACAATATCCTAATAATAGTTTTTTTAAAAAAAATGTAAACAGCCTCTTTCTAACAATGCAAAATCTGAAAGACAACTCTAAGGTTTCCATTCTTATAATGAAGCTTCCACCCGGGCTGTAATCAAATTTCCACAATCACACTTTAGAGGCCTAACATCTCCCAAAGTTGCCTGCTTTCTTTGTTTCAATTTGTCTCCATATACACTTTGCTATAAAATCTGAAAAAATAAAATAAAAGCAGACAATTTTTTTACATTTAGTTCCTGAAATGATAAATATTATTAGCTATGATGATGTCTATCCTTACAACACAAATAATTCCAAGAGGTCTCCACTGTTATCAGAAGAGGGACTGTTGACCTTGACTACCTTGGGTCCAGCACTTAGTTCAATGAACCAATCAAGCTGACAGCAGCTGGTTGCCCATAATGAGCCCCATACCATTCAACCAACAGATTCAACTGGGTGTTGTTAAAGAAAAGTCCAGCTTGGCTAGAGCTACAACAGAGTTTACAGAATTCTATCCTATAAACCCAAAGGCTTGAAAGAGCAATATCTATTTGAACATATTTTAATACTTAATTTTTGGTTGACTTTAGGGAAAGATGTTAGTATCACAACTCAGTAATCTGGATCCATAGAAGAAAGGTGATCTATCTGCAAGGATACGGGAAAATCTTGCCACTCTTACCCCAATTTTAGCATCCCAAGTAAAAAGCCTGATACCAGGAAAAACACACAGATAGGACCTGTGGTCACCTATTTGAGATAAAATAATACCATGTTCTACATACACAGGTTTACTGTTCTTTGACCAGCAGACCTCATAAACCCTAAGCAGATAAGCACAACCACACCAGAATTTTAAGTGAGTAAAAAGCTTTCCAATTTTGCAATATAATTTTCTTCCTCATCCAGCAATATTGAGTACTTGGAAATGATGGGGACATGAGGGCAAACCTAGGAGGAGAGTGGGAGCTTCCCATGTGACCACATGAAAGCTGGTGGAGGCTGGCTGCTTGGTCTTCCCATGGTGCTCAGTGGAGAATACTACACTCTGACGTTACCAGACTCCTGGATGGCCGGTTTTGTTCTCCTGAGCAGGCTGCTTCTACTCTACTCTTCAGAGAGAGAACTATAGAGCATCTTGCCAACTTTACCATATGCTGAGTGAAATCTTACTACAGAGAATCACCCCTTTAGGGTCTGAATGTAGAAAAATGGGGCCATCCTCTGCTGCCTCTCCAAAGAATAAGGGCCTGAACCTTTTTGTTTTATAAATAATTTCTTAAAATCTGGTCATCTAGAGAGACCAATGGCAACTTACTGTTAGTAAAAAAACATTTCCAGAACATTTCTCGAGTAATAATGTCTTGGACAAGAAATACTTATTTATTTGGTTGAAAAGATTTGTGAAGTCAGGCATCAGGTATGAGGCAGAGAACAATCAGTTGGCTAATTTTAATTTTCTATCATATCATGGTACCCTTGACACATCGGGGTTATGTGCAGCAAGACTTACAAGTCTAAAAAGATAAAATACTTCTCACTTACAGAAAAGATATCTGGAATATGAGGCACTAATTACAGGGACACAGAACATAAATGATGCCAACATTAATTCAACGTAGAAGGACCCCAAATCAACTTCCAGTCACACTTTCTTTGGAACCACCATGTTCTGAAAAAAATGTTGTTTTCTCAGACTCACACAGTTCCTCTCTTTAGGTGAAATTCTATAGATAATATATTGTGCTTTAGTCTGAGTGATCCTTAATTTAGAAAAGTATAAGCCATCCCTTCCCTCTCTCCCTTTCTTTCTTAACAATGCTTGGAATATTGTTATTGCTTAATAAATACCATGTTAAATAATGCTGTAATAAAAACAGGGACTCTAGTGGGTTAACCATGCAGCTCTGCATTTTAACAATGCCTGAGACAGCAGCAGTTTATACAAGTATCCTGAGGAGAAACATCACCTGCTGCATATAGCAGTAACAACACAGAATCACAGCTCACAGAAGAGGACCTTGGTTATGAGAACTGTAAGATCTGCAGAAGCATTCTCTTTGTCCCTTCAAAAGACCTATGAGCCATGGAATGCAGGGCCAAATGCTAAATCTGAATCTCCTAAGGATACATCAATGTGTGAGTGAGACCAAGGCCACCTTAATACACCAAATTATTTTTATTTGAAATATCTTAATAAGGCTTCAAGGTGAAGTAAAGTATTAGTATTAATAAGGAGTACTACTATGAGTGCTACTAAAGAAAAGCATGGCATTTACTCTCAACCGACTTGATAAAACAGCTGTTTAATTAAACTTACAAAATGTTAATCTTGAGCATACACAATTCATCACCCTTGCATTTCTTTTACTTTAACTATGTGTATATATATAAAATACACTGAACTAATGCCAGCACAGGTTAACTTATTTTGCCTCCTGACCCAGACTTTATGAATGGTTTCTATTTCCCTTTTCCTGTTATTTTGAAGTGTTCACTAAAATTGGTCTAAGAATGGAAAACATGAGGTGTGGCTGGTTCATTCAATCATTCTTTCATCCATTCTTTTAGTCTACAAACAAACATTATTAAGCATTCATTACATGCCATTCACTATGATAGGTGCCGAATAAGATACAATCTTTGCCTTCAGATGGCTCACGGTCTCATGGGGGTGGGGAGAGACAAAAGTATGCACAAGGTCTTCTAATGAGATCAAGAGGTAACACATTTGTAAACACAGTGCTAAGCAAATCAAGAGATCTGGTTTTGGATATGACAAAAATGGAACATACAGTGTTTAAGACATAAGGACGTCTACCACTAGTGAACAGGAAGCAAGAATAGACTATGATTTCTTTGAAGTAACTTCCGAGCCTGCTGGAAGATCTGTCCAGTGTATCTAGACTATAGAGATAGATGGAGAGGAGAGACCTCCTTTGAATTTGGGGATATGAATATACTCATAACCTGGTGACTCCAAGCCTCTGAACTCCTCTGCTTTTCCACAGAGAAGAGCTTGGTATTTGTGTTCATGACATTTGCTAACAAAGGCCTGGCTTGGAGAGGTGGAAGTTGTGTATACTGAGAGCTTATAAATTTTTTGAGTAAAGTGGGAATCCAGAAGGAAATAATCAGAGGCCAGGAAAGAGTTTTAGACCTGCCAGCAATAAACAAATGTTGAGAAAAGCTCCCAGTTGCTGTTTTAGTATGAGAGTTCTGGTGGTAACTCTTAACGGGTGCTGAAATTACTCTTCGGCCTTCATTGTCTTCTCTTCTTGAGAATGCCTTTGTAACCATTCTATTGCTTTATTACTTGATAGGGTCAAGGAGAAGCAAACTGAACAATTGGGTCCTAGAGATCAATGCTCAAATTTGGGGTAGGAGTGAGATAGGAGGAGCAGGGATAAGATGGGGAAAGTAGAAAGGTACCAGGAAGCAAAAGAACACACCAGGATTACAAGGAAACCATGGTGGAGAAAGGCAAGACCATATGGGACAAATAAGTTTCAGTAGAGAAAAAGCACAGGGTCTGACTGAACATCCCAACCAGCCCATGGGAAAGGACAATGCAAAGGGGAGGCTGCACATTCTAGGCCACGGGGCTGAAGCAAACTGTGGCAGTTGTTCTCCAAGACAACTTTCACTGCAAATTCTGCAAGGAATATTACACTTCCTTTCATCACCCATCCTTCCTGTAGAGTCCTCAAGTTCAGAAGAGGAAGGACTGGGTATAGCCAGTGTGGCCATCCCCAGTGCAGCCAAGGGGCAGGGCACCACCAGGTCTGGCAAGACAGAGTATACCTGCAATCAACCTAAGACTTTCCAAGCAAAGGTAATGAAATACTGCCTCTTTGAAATACAACCTCCCAGAGATAATCCTTCCATATTTGGAGAAATATAGATTTCATAGGCCTTATAATATTTTCATCAGTGAAATATATTATAATAGCACAGAATCACAGAATCTTCCAACTAAGTAGTATGGTACCAGCAGCCTGTACAGAAATATAGCTGTACATACACATTCATGTGTAGCTCCTATTTTAAGGCACTTTCAATTTTTCAAAAAGAATTAGCCTTTGGGATGGATTTCTTAGGCTCCTTGGCTGAAGGGATGCTTGGGCGGTGAGAAGTTTGGTGAAATCCCATCTGAGTCACCTAAGCATAAAAATACATTCCACTATCCCCACCTCTTCCCTGCTATGATCACATGTGAGCTTTTAATACTAAGATAAATCAAGAACAGCTTCATTTTAAAAACTTCACAACTGTCACACAGCTCAGTGCAGACTGTGGCACATCCTAAGACAAGCAGGTTAATAAGACCAGTAAGCGCACCAGTGACATGGTGCGCTGTGTTACTTGAGGTGATGCTCCTTCTCCCACTGTATTTTGAAAGCAAGATCCAACTACCAGATACACTCAGGAAGGAATGTGTCTGGCTCTCTTAACTGAAAGAATTGCAGATGTGTTTATTTTAGTGACAAGTGAAGAAAAAAACCATCCCTACTGATTTGCCCTCTATGTATCAGGGGGCTAGAAATGAGGAGTGGAGGGAATAGCAGGTGTGAAGGAGGCAGAGGTTAGACTGTTGCTGGGTTTCCCCTCCTGTGATGCCCTGAAGGGGAGGATGCTTAAGCACTGCCACTGGACATAGGAAATCCCTAAATGGGTTCAACAGGCCATGCCAGCAAATCTCCAGGGACACAGAGCAGCCAGGCAGAAAAAGCCACCTGGGTATCATACTGGTGGCCACCAGGTACGTACTGTGAAGAGGGTGCTAAAGGGTGTGTGTAAACAAAAGGAGGGAGAAAAACACACACCCGTGAAAGACACATGCTTGCAGAAGTCATAGGTAGCACAAGGCAATAAGGGTGCCAAGGAAACAGTACAGCAGTAGGTGCCACACTGTTCTCAGGAGATGGTAATTGCTCCAAGTTGGTAGAGGGTGGGGGTGGGGGGGTGGGGATAGTCTGGGGTAAAAGGGGTAAAAGACCCCTGAGTGAAGGGTGGTGCAAGAAGTGCAAGAAGACAGGGGACATTTGAGAGGGTGTGTGAGCCCCGATGCTCAGGCTCAGGAGCCAGACAGACATGTTTAGGGGACTCAGGCTGGAGGCAGTGCTGCAGAGGAAGGGACGGGGGCTTGGACAGACTTCCTAGTAAAGACAGCGTGCTTACAGTCTACTCCACAGGTGATGGCAAGCCACCAGCCTGTCCATATAAGGGAGTGAAGTTACAAAGGTGTCTCCATGGAGAGGCTGATCTGATCTGAATAAACCACATGGGTAGAGAGGGAGCTGTCTAGGCTGGAGGCCAGCAGAGCAGTCCCCAGGTATAAGACAGGCAAGCCTGGCACCCCTGGAAAGCAGGAATGAAAGGATGAGGTAACCGGCCAGACATGCAGATTTAAGAGGAGCAAAGACTGAGGGGAACACACAGGGTTTAGGCCTGAGTCTTTAAAGACAGTGCTCAAGGGCGTCAGGAACCACAGCTGGAAAGGAGCCACTGCGACCCACGGTGTGGAGCTGGAGCTCAGTGCGGGACAGGGCTGTACGTGCAGACGGGAAATCCCTGAGCAAGACACGGGGCACTGCGGGAGCAGCGGCCCAGGGGAAGTGACTGGGAAAGGGGTGGGAGGGCCACAGAGCTGAAATTGGAGGGAAGAGCCAGTGGAGCCCAGTGTCCCCGGCCAGAGAGGCCAGAGTTTCATGAGAGAGTGGGCAGTCCACAAGAATAAGGCCGATAAAAGGCCAGGGCATTTGGTCCCTAGCAATTGAGAGAAACAATTTCAGCAACAGGCTAACAGGCAGTTAGAGAAATGGAGGCAGTGGGGTTAGGTCAGTTCAATATCCCTTTCTGGGTGCATGTTGCATACACAGCAGGGACTGTGTATGTGTGTGGCAGTGGGGGACATTTATGCCACAGGGGCTACTTCTATAGGGCACACTGGCAACAGGAAAAAGGTATAAATATGAAAGGGGAGGATCCCATCTGGCTTAGATGGAATCAAAGTCTTAGATGGGGTGGAAGAATTTCAGTAGGGCCCTGGAGAGTAGGGAAGGCTTAGGCCGTTAAGAGAGGGGGCAGAAAGGAACTCCAGAGAGAAAAGTGAAAGAAAGAAAGGCAGTGATGTCACTAATCAACTTTTTCTTCCTAATATTCCTACGGAAATTTACATACAGATCAGAAAGCCAAACACTTTCAACAGGAACATGTTTTGTAAGCAGGCGAAGGAATTCCCATCGAGTATAGTAACGAGTGAACGTGTGCTCAGAAAGTAATAAATAGGGAAGGTCGTATGAAAAAAGAAGTTTTCAACAGTCCTTTAAAGAAAGGAAAGAAGGGAAGAATGGAGGGCATGGTGCCTGAAGACATGCTATGATCAAGCAGAAACACAGACTTCCTGGTTAAAGCAAAAAGTCCACCGTGAAGAACACAAAACATGAGGTTGCAGAGATGCAGGAGGAAAAGGCAATCATCTATTTGCTGAGAAACCGCAAAAGCTAGCAGTCATGTGGCAGGAATGGGAAATCTTGTACAAAAGAGAGCAGGGCATGAGAGGGTCTTCTCCTCCCTAAAATGTCACTAAGTGCTGGTGGCAGAAGGGCAGAGATGGGACTGCAAACCTGGAGAGCGCAGTTGCCAGACATGCAGTGTTATCTTAGAAGCTCAAGGGATTCTGTCCAAAGAGACGCTGAAACCAACAAGGGACAGGCCAGAGAATCTACTGTACCCCCTACTCCATGTTGTACTTCCCACCACAACTCATTCTTTTATACCTAAACTAAAGGCACTGAAGTCAGGGATATATCAGGGCATTTACTGCTAGGTCTTGTCTGCATGCTCACGCTGTGCCTAGTATGCTCACTGTGAGTCTCTCCAGAAGAAACATACATTGAAATTAATGGGTGATTAATGGAAGATGGGAAAAGCCCGGCATAAAGTATATTTGAAAAATAGGAATTTATGGATGTTGGTCAACTATACTTCTCATAAGCTCATGATGTACTCAAGTTCAATTTAAAAATCACGTAACGTGTATATGCTGATATATGCATAAGATGTATCTACAAAACAAAAACAAACAAACAAAAAAACAACAACCCACAATTGGTAACATGGATTGCTTCAAAGGAGAGGACTTGCATAGGAGGTCATGGACTTAAGGAAGAGGTCTACTTTTGCACCTGACATTTAAATCTTCTATCTCAGGTATATGTTGCTTATCAAAAGATAAGCAGCATATCAAAAGAATCATCCACCAAGATCAAGTGGGATTCATTCCTGGGTTACAGGGCTGGTTCAACATTAGCAAATCAATCAATGTGATAAATCATATCAATAAAAGAAAAGATAAAAACCATACGATCCTGTCAATAGATGCAGAAAAAGCATTTGACAAAATACAGCATCCCTTCTTAATAAAGACTCTAGAGAAAGTTGGGATAGAAGGAACCTACTTAAACATCATCAAAGCCATCTATGAGAAGCCTTCAGCTAACATCATCCTCAACGGGGAAAAACAGAGCTTTCCCCCTGAGATCAGGAACACGACAGGGATGCCCGCTCTCACCACTGTTGTTTAACATAGTGCTGGAAGTCCTAGCATCAGCCATCAGACAACAAAAGGAAATCAAAGGCATCAGAATTGGCAAAGAGGAAGTCAAACTTTCACTCTTCACGGATGACATGATATTCTACATAGAAAACCCGACAGACTCCACCAGAAGCCTACTAGAACTGATCCAAGAATTCAGCCAAGTGGCAGGGTACAAAATCAACGTACAGAAATCGGTTGCATTTTTATACACCAACAATGAAGCAACAGAAAGAGAAATCAAGAAACTGATCCCGTTCACAATTGCACAAAAAACCATAAAATACCTCGGAATAAACCTAACCAAGGATATAAGAGATCTGTATGATGAAACTATAGCAAACTTGTAAAGGAAATTGAGGAAGACACAAAGAAATGGAAAAACATTCCATGCTCATGGATAGGAAGAATAAATATAGTTAAGATGTCATTACTACCCAGAGCACTCTACACATTCAATGCAATTCCAATCAAAATTGCACCAGCATACTTCTCAATGCTAGAGCAAACTATCCAAAAATTTGTATGGAACCACAAAAGACCTCGAATAGCCAAAGTAATACTGAGAAATAAAGCCAAAATGGGAGGGATCACCATCCCAGACTTTAGCCTCTACTACAAAGCTGTCATCATCAAGACAGTATGGTATTGGCACAAAAACAGACCCATAGACCAATGGAACAGAATTGAGAACTCAGAAGTGGACCCAAAAGTATATAGCCAACTAATCTTTGACAAAGCAGGAAAGAATATCCAATGGAAAAAAGATAGCCTTTTTAACAGATGGTGTTGGGAGAACTGGACAGCAACATGCAGAAGAATGAAACTAGATCATTTTCTCACACCATGCACAAAAATAACCTCAAAATGGATAAAGGACCTGAACGTGAGACAGGAAACTATCAACACCCTAGAGGAGAAAGCAGGAAACAACCTCCTTGACCTCCACCGCAGCAACTTCTTACTTGACACATCCCCAAAAGCAAGGGAATCAAGAGCAAAAATAAACTGTTGGGACCTCATCAAGATTAAAAGCTTCTGCACAGCCAAGGAAACAACCCAGAAAATTAATAGGCAACCAACGGAATGGGAAAAGATAGTTGCAAATGACATATCAGATAAAGGGTTGATATCCAGAATCTACAAGGAACTCACCAAACTACACGCCCGAAAAACAAACAACCCAGTGAAGAAATGGGCAGAAGATATGAACAGACACTTCTCCAAAGAGGACATCCAGATGGCCAACAGACACATGAAACGATGCTCAGTATCCCTCCTCATCAGGGAAATACAAATCAAAACCACACTGAGATACCACCTCACGCCAGTCAGAGTGGCTAAAATGAGCAAATCAGAGAACTCTAGATGCTGGCGAGGATGTGGAGAAACGGGTACCCTCCTACACTGTTGGTGGGAATGTAAACTGGTGCAGCCCCTCTGGAAAACAGTGTGGAGGTTCCTCAGGAAACTAACAATAGAACTCCCCTATGACCCAGCAATAGCACTGCTAGGAATTTACCCAAGGGATACAGAAATGCTGAGGCATAGGAGCACATGTACCCCAATGTTCATAGCAGCACTCTCCACAATAGCTAAAACATGGAAAGAGCCTAAGTGTCCAACCATAGATGAATGGATCAAGAAGATGTGGTTTATCTATACCATGGAATACTACATGGCAATGAGAAACAATGAAATCTGGCCATGTGTAGCAACATGGATGGACCTTGAGGGTGTTATGCTGAGCGAAATAAGTCAGGCAGAGAAGGACAAATATCATATGTGTGCACGTATAGGAGGATTAGGAGGAACTTGACAGAGGAACAAGGGGGAGAAGAAGGGCGGAAATGGTGGGGAAAGGGAGAGAGGCAAACCATGAGAGACTCTTGAATGCTGACAAAAACTGAGGACTGATGGATGTGGGGGGGGGAGGGATGGGCATGGAGGAGGAGACTTGTGGGGATGAGCACTGAGTGTTATGTGGAAACTAATTTGACAATAAACTATTTGCAAAAAATAAAAATAAAAAAAATAAGAATCACATAACATGTATATGCTGATATATGCATAAGATGTAGCTATAAAACAAAAACAAAACAAAACAAAAAAAAACAAAAACAACCCACAATTGATAACAGGAATTGCTTCAAAGGAGAGGACTTGCATAGGAGGTCATGGACTTAAGGAAGAGGTCTACTTTTGCACCTGACATTTAAATCTTCTATCTCAGGTATATGTTGCTTATCAAGAAATAATTCATTTTAGGGGTGCTTGGGTGGCTCAGTCGGTTGAGCCTCCAACTTTGGCTCAGGTCATGATCTCGTGGTTTGTGGGTTCAGGCCCTATGTCGGGCTCTGTGCTGAAAGCTTGCTCAGAGCCTTGAGCCTGCTTTGGATTAGGTATCTCCTTCTCTCTTTGCCCCTCCCCTGTTAATGATATGCCTCTGCCTCTCAATTATAAATAAATGTAAAAATCAATCAATCAATCAATCGCTTTAAAGATTCCAATGCCATATTATCTAAAGATACTTCGAATGCCCTGGAAATTGCTAAAAGAAAGGCTGCTTTCCTTCATGATGCCTAAGCACCAAAACCCGTTTCTGTGAGATCTGTAGCACTTAACACAGAAGTGACTGGAAACTTAAAAGACAACACCGAGACGCCAGATATGAAACCCCACATGCCAGCTCTACACAAAGACAAAAATGTAAACTGGGAAATCAAAAATTCCTTCACACATGCCAGCCTGTAGCACAGCCCTTCTGGTTTAATATCTCAGCAACTCTGTGAGAAAAAAAGGACAGAGAAACTGCCCAATTATTTTAAGTCACAGGGCAAAGTGCTGCCAGCAAAATGTAACATGAGTGTTTGCAACGCTGGGAAGCTGTCTCTCTCATCCATAAAACCTGGTCTGTCAGGGTGGTTGGTCGCTTCCCTATCTTTTTCACTGCTCTTTCCCCACCTTTTTCTTCTCTTAATTGTGCATAATCCCCAAAGCTCAGGTCTTTGCCCTGTTGTTCTTCTAAGTTCCAGGGGGAAGTTACTCTTTCCCCTTTGGGAGTTCTCCTACTGTGGGGTGTGTGACAGAAAGGGTTTTCTAGCTGCTCTCCTTCAGTTAGTAGCGTGTGAGCTTTGATCTCATTGGGCATCAGTTCTTTATAAAATACACAGGCAGTAATCTTCCCCACTTGAAGCCAGGGACTAGATCCTCTTACAGTCCTTCCAACTTGAAGACTTTTAGACTAAGTACCAAATGGATACGTCCAATTTATATGATTTCCTGTTTCTCATCCAAACAACATTTTCCTTCCATGTTTTCACCAATAGCAATACTATTAGCTTTTTAATAGGCATTAAACTGCTGCTCTTTTGTGCTCTTAATACTTTATATTCAAGAGTTGTTAGTTCTTCCTTTGAAAAGTCTTTCACTTTCAACCACTGCTCAGTTAACCCTAAGAGCACACTAGGCTAATAACTCATGCACAGACTATTATTACTGTCCTCCGAATAGTCTCTCTGCCCTCAGCTGCCTCCTCTTCAAGCAACATGAATTCTACCACAGGCACACTTGCAGACACAAACCTTTAAGAGGAGACAATCAGGACTTTTACTTCTTCTCTATCCTCCGTAACTAACGTCAGTTACTTTAAAAATATTTCTCACATCCTTTGCCTCCTCAATAAGCTACTACATTTGGCACTGGGAGAAAGAAGACCCACTGAAACTTCTACTAAACCACTATTTACGTATTCTGGCCTCAGCGTGAAGGACAGACGGTGACATCTACAAGGTTGTTTCCAAACACAATATAACAGGAACAACAGCTAAGGAGCACAACTGTACATATTCCTAATGTGCACTTTCCATGCCATGTTATAAAATTATACAATCATTCTCTGAATTGATTTAATTTTTCACTTGCGGGTAAGGGCACTATCTACCACAGTGATAAGTTTCCATAGGAACTAAATCCATTTCAAAGGGTTGGAACACAGAGGCTTAAAAACAAGTACTCATGATTTTATACACAGTGCCTTGCATCTTTGAAACTCAGTATTATAAATATTAACCTCTTAATTCCCTGAAAGTCCCAGAAATGAGGAAAACGAGTATTTGGGAAACGAATTATTTAATGTAACTGGTAGGGAAAAGACCGAACTTGGAAGGCAAGTTGCTGATAATCCATTTCATCTCTAGCATTAAGCACAACTAATCACATACGCTAACACGACTTAGAAGTTTTAGTAGAAAAATACATTATAAATTCAAGTAACTAATATTTCCCTACCTAATAGTCCATAAATTAGAGATACACCTCCAAGCATTTTATAGTTAATGAAAGTGAAAAGTTTATATGGGATGTATAATTACACTGAACTACACGCACACCTATGAAACACCAACATAATTACTCCTTAATTTAAAAATTCTAACATGTTTCTTTTTTTGGTTCTGATTAACTATTCAATACTGATGCCATAAGAAAGCATTAAATTCTAACACATCATATAACCTCAACTCCTTGTGTTACATAAATGGATTTAAGCATTTTTCATAGGGCAGGCAAGATTTAGCAAATTGGCTTAACATTCTAGGCTGCTGCTGAGACTGAAATTAACAAGACCAACCATGAAATAAAGAAAAACAACAGCTTGCCATAGAAATTCTCCAAATGATTCTGATGAGCCTTATACATGAGTATTTCAGAGGTGGAATCTCAATGATTCCTATATAAAGGGATAATGATGTATTACCGCAAGACTAAACAATGCATTTCTCAATTCATGTCCTGGATTGGATTCACCATGCTGAGCTCCATTAGTTTTACATCTCCCTAAGGGTTCCAATTCAGCAGTATTAATCTAAGCCATTACACACAGCCCCAATCTATGAACGTCTGCCTTATGAACGTCTCTTAATACAGCTCTCCAGTTGAGTGTTTTGGAGAAAATCACATAAACCAGGGAAACTCGAATCATTATAAATTCATAAGCCTAAATAAGACACTAAATTCTGCCTGCCACGTTTTTACACTTCTGTGGCAAATTCACTCTTGTCCCCTTTACAATGATCATTTCATCCCATCTCCAACCTCCCCTCAAAGTCTCACACCTTCACTTCCTCTTTCACCATTTTTCTATGTTTTGCTGAGAAAAACTGAAACCAAGAAAGAGAGAACTCCTCTATCTTCCCATGGTAAAAGCTGGATCTGTACTTTTTCAAGTGTTACTTTGGAGGAAGAGTTCCTTCTTCTATAAAAAGAAAGGCAATCCCTACACATGGATCTGGTTCTTACCTTTCCCCTACCCTCTTTTCTAGTGGGATTTCTTCCTCCTCTTATCTTCAATCTCTTTCTTGACTATATCATTGTCACTAGAAATCCAACAGTCTCTACAACAGTGTTATCCAATGGAACGTTCTGTGATGATGGAAATGTCCTATATCTATGTGGTCCAACACAGTGGCCATAGCAACCTGGTGCTAATGTGCACCTGAAATGTGACTAATACAAAGGTAATGCATTTTAAATTCACTTAATTTTAATAAATTTATATCTAAACAGTTACAGTTGGCTAGTGACGATCATATTGTTGAAAGCACAGTTCTGGGAAATACTATGCTTACATCAACTGCCTCCACTGCCCTACTTTCCATTCATTCTCTCCTATTCATACCAAAGTGGCCAAACCCAGTGATTCTTGGTACACATCATACAGGAACACTTGCACAGACTTGTTCATGTAAATCAATCCCCTTTCTTGAAAGGAGCTTCTTGGCTTCTAGAAACACAGTGCTCTCCTACTTTTCCTCCTAGCTCTCTGGCCATTTTCTTCTAATTAATCTCTAAGATGTGGGAGTTCCTCAGGATCATATTTTGGATGTTTCTCTCTGCTCTTCTCTTTACACTCTCTCCGCCATTATCTCAACCATTCTCATGGCTGTAATGCCACTTGTGTGCTGACAGCAATCAAATTTGAATCTCTAGCCCTGCCTACTTACAGGCAACTGCCTACTACTATTTATTTACATTGAAGGTTTTACAGGTGCTGCATGTTTAAAGTTGAAGTTTTAATTCCCTGCTCTATACCCAGTTTGTTCTTTCTTCCCCATCACAACAAATGGACCCTCCAAAATCAGGGAGTCTCCCAATATATAATCTGTGCCCAGGTCTTGTCAATTCAACTTCCAAAATAGGACCTAGAATCAACCTGTTTTTCTGTCCATTTCCCTTGTCATCATTCTAGTTTCAGAATAATGAATACATCAAAAATTTCTTAAGTAGTCACCTGGTTTCCATTCTGAGTCCCCCACCATCATCTCTACTACTGTTTGTTATCAACAACACAACTGGAAGGCCCCTTTTAAACTCGTAAATTCCAGGCTACAACTCGAATTCTTCGAATACATCCTACAGCTCTTGGGATAAACTTCAAAATACTACTTATGACCTTGTAGGTCACAAGATATAGCCACTGCCTCCATCTCCAGACTCAGCTCTGCCCACTATGCTTCTCTACATGCTTTCAGAACCCCAAGCTCCTTGTTCAGAATCTTAACACAGGCTGGTCTTGCTGCTTAAATACCCTTCCTCTGTGCTTCCCCTAAAGCCTGCTACTTTAGCTTTCAGGTCGGAGCCTAGCAGAAGTCACCTCTGATCTCTCACAGTTCATCCTCACGTAATGTACTCTCACAGGACTTGGCAGCACTTTGCATGCCTACAGTCATCAAGTTATGTGAATGACTAGTCATTCCTCCCATTAGATCCCGAGCTGCAAGAGAGCAGGGCTCACATCGGGTTAGTCCACCACTGTGGTCCCCGTGCCCAGTACAGCACTGCCAAACACCATACAGCTCCTGGGCACCCTCCCTGCTCCTCAATGCCACTGTGTTGGCCTGTGTGCATGTGTGGGGATGAGGTAGGCACATGAAGAGTGGCCGAACTATGCCAGGGAGACAAATGTTCCCAACAGCCAAACTGGAATCGAGAATGAGCTTTCCAATAAAGCAGTATATCCAAAGTTAGGTTCCATAATACAGTCCCTGCTTATATTTTAGCTGTTTGTGGTGATAGTTAACACGGGATCTGGTATCTAAGACACATTACGTTCAGATCCAGGCTCCACCTTCTACTTGCTATGAAGCTTAGGCAAAGTGCTTAATCTCTCTAAGAAGTGACTTTTCATTGTTTCCACTATTTAAGATTATTGTAGAGATGAATAAAATAATCTTTAAATACTCAGTGCAAAGCTTGGCACATAGTAAGCTTTTAATAAATATGAATTATTATTATCATTTTGACTTCAAAATGATTAAATCAATCATTTAGACATTGGCAAGTTATTCTGGGAACCTCTTAGTTACCACCTTATTTCCAAAGGAAAACAAGTTTCCAGTTTCAAACGATTAACTTAAAAACAAGTTCTAGAATATAATCAATGGGAGAGCTGCCAACTGTTCACACAACTTGAAGGTGCCCACAAAGTGTTCAGGTGGTGGCAAAATAAGGTTCCTGCATGTATTCTGATAAAGGGATTAAAAAACTGCACTTGTGTTAAAAATCAAACCCCAAGCACGGGGTATATAATTAACATAAACCTATATATCTTTTCTTTTCTCAGCTAAGTTCTCACAGGGAGCAATAGCCCTCCCTTTGAATAAATGGAATTGTATTTGAAGTAATTACACTTGGCACAGATTCGCCCACTGCTGGTGGTAGGGCCACTACTTGTGACTAGGCAGTGAGCGGGAACTCAACGGAATTGATGGCAAACTGCTTTAATAGTAGCAAAAGTGTGTCTAAAACAAATTGGGCATTTCAAGAATAATCAACACCACACAGCTCAAGTTCTATCCCCATTAAACCAGTATTCAAAGAGGCCAGAAACTGGTTTTCAGCCTCTTTCAGTGAGTTTCCGTATCTTTAGTGTCATAAATGTCATTTTGTAAAGTCAAGCTGGCAGTCCTCAGCGGGAAGCCAAGAAGTGCCAGTGTTAATTAAAAATGTTGAATAACTTTTCAGTTTATTCATGCTGTGAGCTCTGTTCCTCCACCCCACCCTCAAAAACTTTAACCACGAAAGGGCACTCAAGACAAGGGAGAATTCGGAAGGTACTATGATTTCATTTTCAAATGGTTTGATATTGACAGACAATGACACTGTTCACTGTTAACAGTGCTGTAGCACAGTCCACAAGCAGGGACGGGGAACAGGATGGACAGATATGTTCTCTTTTCTATAATACTGGACGCAAACAAAGCCCGGATCAGAAATCAGAAATGGTCTTCACTGTGCCTGAATGTGTAGCCCTTGTGAAGGATAAATGAGACACCTGGATCCCTACACGTTAAAAACAAAAACAAAACCAAAAAATCCCCAGACAACTGTAGATTGATTACTGCTCAGAAATTGCACATGACTAACTTATGACGTTAAAAGCTTATAAAACTTAGAGTTTTCTATATATACCATTTCAGATCATGGTAAAAATATAATGGCTATAGTGATAGAGCATGTCATGAAGTAGAAATTTTAGACTTATCTACCTAATTGGTCAATATAAACTGTCAAAAACTGCCTGATTGTGGCCAGCAACTGCAGCTGGAGTTAGGACTGAAGAGTCCTGAAAGAGGAAGATCTTAAGTACCACTCAGGATTATCATTTCAGTTTTAGGTCTGAATAGCTGGTTTGGTTATCCAAACTAGATAAATCAATTAGATGAGTTATTTACAGTCACAGTGAAATAAAGCACTGAGGTCTTTTATCAACACAATGATAAATCAAGTATAATATTAATTTCTACCAAATACCATAGGTTTTTACCAATCTGAGATCTCCAATATTGGCTATAAGTGCCAATATTTAGACTGAAAGGAACAATCATTTAATAGATGGAATTTTACTACTTCCAATATTTAGGAAAGAGGTCATTTGATTGAAGTCTATTTCACTACTTGAAAATTAAGGCTTCTGCCCATGAGACACTAGTTTCAGAAATGCACTGAAGGTTAATATATTTGCATGTATTACAAATGCTAATCAAAGTAGAGTGTTAATGTATTATCTTATTCATTATGAAGAAAGTAGCAGATATGACTGCATATGATGGACATTTTACCAATAGTTGTTTCTGTCCTACTTATTTCTTAGGTCCCTGCAAATACCTTTCATGGCTCCACTGGTGCTCAGGTAGCTGAAATGGGGCAAAAGAAATGGGTTCTCCTACTAGAAGCTACATCAGGACAAGAGACAACAAAATAAAGAGTCCTGTTTTATGGTATTTCATTTCACTAAAACTGCAGATAGGAAAAAAGGTGAAAAAAGAACAGAGGGGAATTCTTTTTTTCTTTTTTTTGAGAAAAGATAATAAAAGTGCAGTCTTCCTTCCTCCCCCCTCCCTCCCCTCATTTTTCCTATTTCTAGTTTAGGCACTCTCAGTCAGGCAGCAAATAGATTTACATATTTGCTTCTAAAGCATGGGTAGCAAATACAAAGAAAAAATGCCAACTTTCTCAATGCTTCTGCCAATGACAGACATCACTAATCAATCACAACACTCCAGGCTGAGCCTTGTCACAGCCTCAGAGTCCTTCTCAACAAAATGTTGCAGGGAGGTCACTACAATCAGCTGGGGCTGATGCCTGAAACCAACTTTGTTTGTGTTCCCTTGCATGAAGTTTGCCCCGGTGCTCTAGCTCTAGCACTGGGCTTGACTCTCCTGGTTTTGCACTCTCCTAGGACCTGCAGCTAAGACTGCATAGCTGGGGATGCTGAAATTCACCAGAGGCCTAGCTTACTTACAGTGAGCACTTTGCCATACAAAATCCCAGGCTTCTGAAAGAAAGCAAGGGACCAGATAATACCCCTTTATGACACATTCCACATCCCTCTAAGCGGTGAGCAAAGCCAGGAAAAACCATATGGGCTTAGCAATCTATTTCTAGAGTAGGCCCCTATTAATGTTAGAGCTGGATCTTAACTATGCTTATTTTTAAGGTTGATAGGAGATTCAGAATCAGCATTTACACTTTTTAAATGTGTACATTTAAAAGAAAGGTTCATGACAGTCACTAGATCACCTGCATGATCATTTTAGGAATACCTTCCCCATACATTAACACACTCGTTCATTTGTCTTCTCATATAATCACTCTCTCTCTCTCCAGAAAGCCCTTAATGACACCACCTCACATCCAACCTTCATAATTTGGCTCCCTCCACCTCAGAGAGTGGGACTTCCTGGGCACAGTCTTCCTGCCTGCCATTGTGGGCCAAATGTGATTTTCCCCAGCTGCTGCTGTGCTTCCTGTTTATGACAGGGGCCTGCCTGATCGCTCAGGGCCATCCAGGAACAGAAGCCTTCCAGGCAGCAAGAAGCTATTAGATGCAGCCTGCTTGGGCCACGGCCACATTCTGCTCCCAAGGGTAACTCAATATGCTTCACCTGTATTCTTTCATTCCATAGCTTAAGAGAGGATCGTCTCCTACACTTGCATGAAGGATCTCTCTGGGTAAGAAAGTCAACAGAGGATCAGAGAATGGCAAAACCTTGCCAAAAGTTCATTTGGTAAATGGCACATAAAGACCTCAGAAATAATTTGGAACGCCAAAATGGAGGTAGGTTCCAATAACTAGAAATGTGGCTACCTGAAAAATGAACAGAAGCCAGAAAAGACAGTGCATCTCTGTCTATATGTGGGAACTGAAGGAAAGGTGGCCATTTCTCCTGTGTGCGTGTTTGTCCCTAGTCCCCCACAGCTGCTGGCTCTAAAGAAAATGCTGGTTGCAGGAGGCAGCCATATAAAGGGCAGCACTTATCTGCTTTACAGAGAATTGAAAAGATTTACGTATTTTTTTCTGGGGTCCCAAGCTTTTTTTTTTTTTTTTTTAATTTGGCATTACCCATAATGTATTTGTCCATGGGATAAACAGAGACGCCTTCCCCCACAATTATATTTGCTTAAAGGAAAACACAGCTGCCTTTCTTGCATATTAAGATGCAACTGGAACTAGAAAGACCAAACAAAGATTTCAAAGGGAAGGAAAGTCTACAGCATAAAAGATACTCCACTATACCAAAGTGGATTGAATCTAAAAAACCAAGGCAAAGTAATGACTATTCTCCTTAGGGACAAAAGTCCTTTTGAGCAAGAAGCTATAGGTGCCATTTTCCAGAAGAGCCACCTGCTACTACTTGGAGCTATTGCAGATATTCAGGAGCCAGAATTTGAGTTCTTCCATCTATTTGTGTGGGAGAGTCTGCATGCACGTGCATCCCGAGGCAAAACCAACAGGTAATTACTCGATGCTGTCACTATGGGATAACTGAACCATCAAGTCGACTACTTAATGATCCCCTCTTAGACGACCAGCATCACACTGCTTGCTACTGTTAAGAGGAAACCTTTGGAGAAACATGATAATCCAACCAAAAGCAGGGAAGATACTGTACTGCTGAGGGCCCACCCCATCAAAAGTACAGAATGTAGCAAGAAGATAATGAACCTAATTAGTTAGTTCTTATTTGCTATACTCACAACTGCATCTAATGCTGCCACCATGGTGCTGTTTTGTGTTGACATCTTCTTCACGTGGCAACCTTTTCATAAATCAAAGCAAAAGCCAAACCAATTTCTTTTATTTCCCCCAGTTTTATTGAGAAATAACTGACATATCACTGTATGGTGGTTTGATTCACATATGTTGTGAAATGATTACTACAACACCTTCAGCTAACATGCATCTTCTCATATCGATACAATAAAAGGAAAGAAGAAAAGAAGGGGGAAAAATGTTTTCTCCTTATGATGAGGACTCTCAGGATCCACCCTCGTAACAGCTGTACTATGTATCATGCAGCAGTGTTAGCTGTAGTCATCACATTGTATTTATTTATCTTGTGACCGGAAGTTTGTACCTTTGACCACCTTCCTCTAGTTTCTCCCTCCCCTACCCCTGGTAACTACAAGTCTGATCTTTTTTTCTATAAATTTGGGGTTTTTAAACAGTCCATATATATGGGAGATCTTTCAGCATTTGTCTTTTTCTGATTTATCTCGCTTATTAGCATAATGCCTGCAGGGCCCATCCATGTTGCCACAAATGGTAGGATTTCCTCTTTTTATACTGAATACTATATATATCACATTACAACTTCTATATCCATTCATCCATTGATGGACACTTAGGCTGTTTCCGTGTCTTAACTATTAAAAATAATCGGCTGCTATGAACACGGGGACCCATATATCTTTCTGAGATAGTGCTTTTGTTTCCTTTGTATATATTCCCAGATGTGGAATTGTTGGATCATATGGTTATTCTATATTTAACTTTTTAAGGAACCTCCATACTGATTTCCACAGTGGCTGCACCATTTGCCATCCCACCAAGAGTGTACAAGGTCCCTTTCCTCCACATCCTCACCTGCATTTTTAATCTCTTGTCTTGTTGGTAATGGCCATTTAAAAAGGCATGAGATGGTATTTCACTGTGGCTTCAATCTGCATGTCCCTGATAATGTTGAGCCTCGTCCACTTTCTTTGAAAAGGTCTATTAGGGTCCTTTGCCAATTTCTTAATTGGGTTATTATTATTATTTTTTTGCTATTGAGTGTATGAGTTCTTTATAGATTTTGGATATTAAGCCCTTATTAGATATACGGTTTGCAAGTATTTTTCCCATTCCATAGACTGTCTTTTCACTTTATTGATGGTTTCTTTTGCTGTGCAGAAGCTTAGGTTGATGGAGGTCCACTAGTTTTTATATTTTGTTGCTTGTCATATGGGTATACTTAAAAAAATCATTATCAAGATCCATCTCAAAGAGATTTGTTCCCATGTTTTCTCCTAGGATTTTCATGAATGAAGGTCTTACATTTAAGTCTTTAATCCATTTTTTGTCAATTTTTGTGAGTGGCATAAGATATAGGTCTAGTTTTTTCTTTAATACGTGAATATCCAATTACCCCAGCACCATTTGTTTTTGTTTTTGTTTTTGTTTTTTTAATGTTTTATTTATTTCTAGGAGAGAGAGAGAGAGAGACACAGTGAGCAGGGGAGGGTCAGAGAGAGAGGGAGTCACAGACTGAAACAGGCTCCAGGCTCTGAGCTGGCAGTCAGCACAGAGCCTGACGTGGGGCTCGAACCCACGAACCGCGAGATCATGACCTGAGCGAAAGTCGGACGCTTAACCAACTATGCCACCCGGGCGCCCCCCCAGCACCATTTGTTAAAGAGACTATCTTTTCTTCACTGAGTATTCTTGGTTCTCTTATCAAATATTAGCTCACCATATATGATTTGGTTTATTTTGGGGCTACTGATACTATTCCATTGGTCTATTTTTCTGTTTTTATGCCAGGACCATACTATTTTGATGCCAGTTTCTTACACAGCCTGCCTGACATTAAAGGTTAACCCTGAACCTTAGCTGTTATCTATCTTAGCAAACGTGTCGGTGATGTGGCAAGACTGTTCCACATTACAGTGGGACTGCCAGTAACCGTAGTTCGTGCAAAGTAGCAACCCACGAAGTCAATGGGACTTGACAATCAGTACAGTTTTAATTGAGTCAGAAAAAGAACTGGCTCTGTTATTCTTTTCTTAAAGTATATCGGAGTTTTCTCCTCTGTGCCTTGGTTCCATCAGCGCCTTAATCAGAAAATACCTATAATCAAGTTTAATACAGACTTGTATAGCAGACAATAGAGACCTCATAGGGAAAGCAGGTAAGTCAGCCTTCATAAGATAACTTCTTATGAAGTATTTAATTGGCTTTCTTGGTAAAGAGCTACCTGACTTGCAGATGTCATGTTTCCAAGTTCAACTAGAAAATGTTAATGAGACATGCTTTAGTTACAGAAAATATATAAATCTATCTACATTCACAGAGGTGAAAAACAGTCCTCAAAAACAGTAAAGAGCAGAAAGTGTTCAAATATTTTCTTTAACAAAAATTCACACTGTACAGAAATCTAAACTGAAGGAATACCCAATTAAGGACAAACCTTAAGTTAATAAATAATACTCTACGATATTTTGAATATAGCTATAATCCTAACTACCTCATTGATACTGTCAAGGGGAAAGCTCATCTTCTCTCTGGCATATTTAGGAGATGAACTCTGGCAGGTAGCTAATATCCCACAAAAATCAGCCCTATATTAAAAGCCTCTAATAAAGAACACCAACAACCAGAGAAATCAACACATTAGGCAAGACAGAGAGATGTCACATAGCCACAGTTCTCTAATTTCCTGAAGGACCTTATTTCAGCATGTTATTTACTAAGTAGAGTATATGTGCTAGGTGCCGGGGGAGATCTATAAACAGAATAAAATACAATTCTTGCCCTCAAGAAGGTTTCATTTCCACTGGGAATGAGCTTCACACACTGTAACTAGATTATACAACCTTTGTATAGACCCTTCAAACTCCCAAGAGTCTATAATTCTTACTTAGCTTTTTACACAAGGGTTTCCTTTAAAGTTTGTTTGTTTAAAAG
Organism: Proteles cristata cristata; assembly: GCA_017311185.1. Classification (NCBI taxonomy): domain Eukaryota; kingdom Metazoa; phylum Chordata; class Mammalia; order Carnivora; family Hyaenidae; genus Proteles; species Proteles cristata. The sequence goes on from JAESUZ010004246.1 coordinate 158,610, forward strand.
ACAGCATGAGCAGGGGAGTGGCAGAGAGTGACAGAGAAAGAGAAAGAGAATTCCAACCAGGCTCTGGGATATCAGTGCAGAGTCTGATGTGCAGCTCAAACCCATGAACCATGAGATTGTGACCTGAGCCAAATTCAAGAGTTGGACACTCAACCCACTGAGCAACCCAGGCGCCCTCACAAGGGGTTCCTTTAATGTAAATTCAAAGTCCCTTCTCCAGTAAAAACATCGAGTAGAAGCTAAAAGCAGGAAAAAGTTTTATAAGAGTTTAAAATCAATTTAGCAAATAACAGTATTGATATTAATTGAACACCTGTTAAGATAAGAGCACTACTCCTATGAAGGTGGCTAAGGCGCAGCTCAGACCTTGCTTTAGAAGGGAGATGGAGGCCCAAGCAACTGTGATATAAATGGCACTATAAAAAGGGCTTGAGTCACACAAACACAGAGGGAGCAATTAATTGTGTTCTTTTATGGGAGGTGGGGGAAAAGGAAGTGTCAAGGAAGACTTCAAAGACACTAACACCTAAGACAGGTCTTGACCATGGAGATTATTAGCAGGAGACGGTGAAGGTGTGCTGTGCTACAGGGCCAATGTGAGCAAGCTGGCAGAAGCATGAAGGTATAAGACATGTTCCCTCTGTAATGAAGAACTCTGGGGTCCATGACAGATTAGGCAAAAGAAGAGGCTGAGGTCACGTCAAAAGTTATTTTTATATTGTGCTTTAATATTGTATGTTTAGGGTGTTTCTCCCAACTTCTATATAATGATTTATTAGATGCTGTCAATTATTCAGCTTTAAAGCAGAAACTTATTTCACTTTTAATCATATGGATCAGACTGATGGATGAGTATCTGGAGATTGCAGGGCAAACAGTTAAAAAAAAATAAAACACTATTATCAGTTGCCGCTACTTATCACTGCAAACCAGGATTATCACAACACTGTGCAACCAAATAAAATTTGGGTGCTGAGGCTGATAGGAGACTGAGGCTACAACCCTTAGCCACTATTTTCAAATGCTGTGTTCATGAAAATAAGTGTCTCTGTTTTCCTGATAATAAGCAGACTGTAGATAAGCTTATAAACTACATTTATGTTTTTAAAAATACCTTTTATCATTTGTAAGTGTTATGATTCCACCCAGGATTTCATTTGAAAACAGAATCCCACTCATGACTCTTCCCTCTTCTTGAAGTCTGAAAGCTATCAAAGAGACTGGGAAAAAGAAAGCTGTTCTTTCCAAGGTTTCTGTGTTCTCACTTGACTCTCTACATTTTTTGTTTTTAAACAGAAACAAGTTATACTCATGATTAGCTTAGCTTTTTTTTTTTTTTTTAAAGATTTTTACTAATTTTTGAGAGACAGAGACAGCATGAGCAGGGGAGGGTCGGAGAGAGAGGGAGACACAGAATCTGAAGCAGGCTCCAGGCTCTGAGCTAGCTGTCAGCACAGAGCCCGACGCGGGGCTTGAACCCACGAATGGTGAGATCATGACCTGAGCTGAAGTCGGCTGCTCAACTGACTGAGCCACCTAGGCGCCCTTAGCTTAGCTTTTAAAATCCAGGATGTAGTTTACTTTTTTTTTTTTTTTTTTAAGTTTATTAATTTATTTTGGGAGAGAGAGAAACAGAGCACATGAGCAGGTAGGGGCAGAGAAAAACAGAGAGAGAATCCCAAGCAGGCTCTGCACTGCCAGCACAGAGCCATGATCTGAGTCAAATTGAGCCATGAAGGCAGCCCTAAAATCCAGGATGTAGTTTAAATACACATACACATACACACACACACACACACACACACACACACACACACACACTATTTTTTTTTTCTTTTTTCTTCTTTTCCTTCCCACACCCCCTAACCTCCAGTCTTTCATTCTACAAATATACAGGGGTTAAATAGGCTTTTGAGGACTCACATAACCACAGGTATCATTTTTACTTCTGGAAAAAATTATAGTCCAAATGCCAAGCAAATGACTTCAGAAGAAACTTCAGAAAGAATTCAGTTAATGCATTATAGACTAGCAACCTATAATTGGCCACAATCTCAAAATAATATTAATATCCTAAAGGTAGAACAAGTTATTAGATAAAAACTATACTATAAACAATAGCTGCATTTATCCAAGCACAGCCTCCCATCTGCGTTCCTTTTTTTTTTTTTTTTTTAATGTTTTATTTATTTCTAGGAGAGAGAGAGAGACAGCGTGAGCAGGGGAGGGTCAGAGAGAGAGGGAGTCACAGACTGAAACAGGCTCCAGGCTCTGAGCTGGCAGTCAGCACAGGGCCCGACATGGGGCTCGAACCCACGAACCGCGAGATCATGACCCAAGCGAAAGTCGGACGCTTAACCGACTAAGCCACCCAGGCGCCGCTCCCATCTGCGTTCCTAACTAAATTATGTACATCCTGGGATGTTAAAACACAAATATTATTTTGAGCAGTGTTGCTGTTAGTTAATGATGTGACAAAAAACATGTCTTTAAACACGTTTTTAGAGGCTTGATATGTTCTCAATTGCAATTTTATATGTCCAGGGATCATCTCCGTGGGAAATATATATCGAATTATATGACAGACATCAATTTAAAAACACACAAATTTCACTCAACAGAAACCTGAACTACTGATGACTATCCCAATTTGCTAACTATTGACAGCTTGGGGTGTGCCCAAAACAAGAAGGGCCTTAATTTAATTCCTATCTAACATCTCTGTGATTATCACCTTCCATAGATATAGAAAACAAACATGGGGGTGGGGGAGAAGGAGAGGTAACTTGCTGAAACAACTCTATTGCATTATGTGAAGGATAAAGATTATACCCAGTAAAATTTCTGCTGACATGGATATTTACTATTCCATTATGGCTATACTGACATTATGGAACATATCAATTATGAGAAGTCCCTAGTGCGGGGAAAAAATGCCAGGGAGACAGTGGGGGGGAAAAAAGCCAGGGAGACCAAGAACCACCAACAAGAGAAAATGAGCATATTTTCTTGGTAGTTGTTATAGCAAAATCTGTAGTATATTAAACATTCTCTTTTCTTAAATCTACTCTGCAGAGACTATATCATACAAAAGGGGAATTTTATGGCATGAGGCACAAAGAGATGTTGCATTAATAACAACAGATCAGCTTTCTGAAGAACATGGCCAAAAGCCTAGCACTGAGATCTTTTAAAGATCTGGCCTTAATACAGTCTCTGGAGCAATGATCCTATTTTCTTTGCATCACCAAGTTCTGAGAGTGTATTTTTCATTTGTCTTGTCATCAGTTAGGAAAGGTGAAGATGTGTATACATTTTGGTTTTCAATTCTCCTATTAAATCAGCTTCTCAGTGCTTCAGTCTCCAAATGCTCCAAAAGAGGTATGGATTGACATTTCTGCCAAAGGACAATTTTTTGCTCTGTAGTTTTTCCCAGAGTTAATGGAAAAAGTTCTACCACTAATCTTTTCAATTCACCTCTAGGGAATTACAAACCAGAAGCAAAAACTCTAAAGGTTGTGCCAAAATGTAATATTTTTAAATTACACAAGTCAAAAAAGATGAAATTTTCACAAAATGGGTTTTCCTTTTCTTAAAGGAGAGACACACACGCACACACTTAGGAGGCCAGATTTAGATTCACATTGTAATAAAACCTCTAACGTTAAGTGACCTAGGCTCTGCCAACTCTAACCCAACTAAATCTGTATAGAAATTGATCCTGTATAGTGTCTTCTATATGCCCAGAATTTTGCCTACATTATTCATCACCCCTTATAGCAACCCCATGAGTTACTGTAGCATATACATTTCCTATATCAGCAAAGAGCAGCCCAATGCCACAGTGTGAGGACTGTCAGGGTTCAAACTTCATCCATTTTACAGGAACAAAAGTAACAGTTCTGAAAGATTTATGTGCAAATTTGTTTCACTGAAGTAGTTTTGTTTTGTGTGTGTGTGTGTGTGTGTGTGTGTGTGTGTGTTTTACACTACTCAAAAAAAAAAAAAGTGAAACGAAACCCAAGTGCCTGTCAGTAGGGGGTGGGCTCCATGAATTCTGGTGGATCAATGCCACAGAATACTATGCAGTTGTTAAAAGAATGAGTTGGATTGGGGCACCTGGGTGGCTTACTTGGTTAAGCGTCTGACTTTCGCTTAGGTCATGATCTCATGGTTCGTGGGTTCAAGCCCCACGTCGGGCTCTGTGCTGACTGCCAGCTCAGAGCCTGGAGCCTATTTCGGAGTCTGTGTCTCCCTCTCTCTCTGACCCTCCCCTGCTCACGACGTCTCTCTCTCTCCTAGAAATAAAAATATTAAAAAAAAAAAAAGAATGAGTTGGAATTATAGGTGGTGAAATTATATATACAAGGAGGATATATCAGTAAATTAAAGTTAAAGAAAATATATATGGCACAATTTCATGTGGGTTTTTTTTTTATATAAAAATAAACTTTTCTTGAAAGACTCTTGAATGTTGAGATCAAACTGAGGACTGATGGGTATGGGGGAGAGGGGAAGATGGGTGATAGGCATGGAGGAGGGCACTTATGGGGATAAGCACTGGGTGCTGTATGGAACCAACATGACAATAAACTATTAAAAAAAAAGAAAAAAAGAAACTTTTCTTAAACTCTCTCTTCCATATCTTTTCAATCAAAACAACTTTTTCCTGTGGCCAAGTCTCTTAAAGCCCTGAACTTTGCTAAGAGACAATATCATGAGTTAATATGTGCTTATTTTTGAGTGGGTATTAATAATATGAAAATAATAGTAATAGGATATAATAACTTGTGATTATAATAAGCACACACACATATATATGCACCAAAGATAACCCTTGTATATTTGATAGAAGATGTCTAAGAACAATGACCAACTCAAAACACATAATCCCATGGTGAGAATTATGGGTGCGAGGGATAGGAGATATAAAACAAAATATTTTGGGCGCACCTGAGTGGCTCAGTTGGTTGAGTGTCTGGACTCTTGGTTTAGGCTCAGGTCATGACCTTAACGGTTTGTGGGATCGAGTGCCGAATCTGGCTCTGTGTTGACAGCATGAAGCCTGCTTAGGATTCTCCCTCCCTCCCTCCCTCTCTCTCTCTCCTCCCCTCTCTCTCTCTCTCTGTCTCTCTCTGCCTGTTCTCTTCCACTCCCACTCATGCTCCTTCACTTTCCCTCTCAAAAGAAATAAATACGTTTAAAAAATATTTTCAAGTAGGTAGAATACTTTGCTGAATTCTCACACCTTATTCACACTGCTTTTCACAACATGGTTTGTAAAGTCTGATTCTAATCTTCCTTCATAGCTTCATATTCTATCACATCTCCCTCCCTATTCAGCACTACCATGTCTAGCATCTGATTCCCTCTTCGTGGAAAGCTATTCTTCCTCTTCTTACCTTTTGAATGTCTCAAAGTGGAAAGACCCAACCTGCACAGGTGACGTCACCTCTTCCTGCAACCCAGATTGCCTTCCTTACTCCTATAGCGTTTTGTTTGTACCTCTCTATTAGTATTTGCCCCATTTTAGTCACTTGTGTATTAATCCATCTCCCCCATTGTACTCTACAAGTGTTCTGAAGTCAGGGATCATGCCCTCTTCATATCTATATGTCCCATTTATAAAAACCATCAGGAATAATGAGATATGAGATACTCAACAATTCTTCTTGAATAAATGTTATAGTTTCTGTATGAGATTTTGACACTCCGTAGCGGAGCTAATAATCCCAACAAGTATAAGACCTCTGAGGGCAGAGACTCAAAGTTATATTTCCCTATTTCCAGTGCCAATAGTGTATGGAGGAGCATCAAAGACCTTTGATGGACAGATCTGTTGATTCTAATGATAATTTAAATTCTCTAAAGCAAAACCGTCATATTAATAATCTTTCAAAATAAATAGATGTCATTGAGCTCTTCACTGGGGAAAGAATCCAAACAAAAGAGGATAGTGTGTCAGAATCCACTAATTGAAAGAAACTCCAGGACAGGGGCGTCGTTGAAATTGGCCTGCCAGCGAAATCCAGTAAGTGTCTCAACTTCAAAGACTTTAAAAATATGCCCAAACCAACACTCAACTAATCAAACCAAAACCACATATTATTTAAGTAGTGACAGAACATTTGATTCCTGCTTCCTGCCAACTAACCAAGGATGTCTGAAAGATGGATTCTACACCCAGTGATGTTATGTTATTCTTTACGTTAGCGTCCTTTGTATTAGAGAAACGCTATCGTGAAAAGAGCTGTTTAATTGTGAGTAGCACCAAATGAGCTGTGATGGAGGTGTTATGAATGTGTATTGGTGAAGCCCGATGCAGAGAACAGCAGCATCTGGGCGTGCAGCTTGCAAAGTAATGAGACTGTGATGATGCGCTGGCACTGGGCTTTGATCGCTTCATCTTGTTCAAGGGCTCTGCTGGGAAACAAAGGTGAGAGGCATTGACCTCATTCCCGCAGCTTGCACGAGCACACAAAATAGTAACGGATCAAGGGTTGAGGCCCTTCTCTCTTCTGCTCCTTGCCAACACACCCCTTTTTTCAGAACTGATGGTTCATAGTTGGGGGCCCAGCATAAAGGAGGCTGAGCAAGCTTCTGCCATATGAAATGTCATGTCTGAACATGTCTACAGTAATTGGCATTTCATTTTTCATCCTGAAAGCAGAAACAGGTGTATGCTACCTACTTCAAAATCCCAATCACAAATCACACTGAATGTGCCTCTCATACAGGCAGCTTTGTTGGGATCTCTACCAGTGGCAGGCTGGTGGACTTCTGAGTCTCCAGGAATGGGGATATCTCACAAATAGGTATGTATGTAATCTCAGAAGCATAAGAGAATAAAACCAAGAGCAAATGGCAGCACATTAAAAAACAAACCCACCACGCAACAGCAGCCCTTCGTCTTTGTTAATACTGTAATTGGCAAATAGCTGACTTCTTTATACTTAAGATCCCTACAAAGCATGTTTAACATACTGCAAACGGAGGTTTGAGCCCTCACAAAGGAGTACAAAGCCAGATGTATCACTGCACAGTATTTCCTGCCAGCTTCATCCAGAAAGAGTAGCTGAGGTGACTTCTGAGAGGAGCCAAGAGCAAGAACGCCCCTTAATGAGCGCATCTATCAATTTTCAAGGGACGCAGTTGATTACCAGCATTTAGACAATTTAACTGTTGGCCACTGAATGAGAAAGCACATAAAACAGCTTAAGGCAGCCATGTGAGCAAGTTGGGTATGCTTGGCGACACTTGAACATGGGAACATGTGTGCTTCCGTTTCAACATGTAGGAAAGGGCCAAGATGCAAGCTTTTACAAGTTCTGAAGCATTTTGCCAGAACGCAATACATACTACGAACAAATTGCTGCCTCAGGTTATTATATTACAAAGTACCAGTGTTACTGTATAAATATTTCATTTATAAATAGTGCCTTCAAAATCCCTTTATCAAAAATAACTTTCAAAATGTAACCAGGTCTATCTACAGACAAGACTCTTGGCTAATGAGGAAAAAAGTATAATAGGCAAATGTAATTAGTAATGGGGAGAAGACTAATTCTTAAGAAAATAAATAAAGTAAAGCATGATTTACTCTTATTTCTACGTATTGAAACATGCTGAATGAATGGTCCAGACTTTGAGATAAGGGACTCTACTTCTAATGAAAAAATATGATTATGGACATAATCAGAAATCATAAGTTTCTTAAGACTGATTAAATTGAAGAAACTTAACTTATTTTATTTAGGGCAAACTACAGTTAGAAGTTGGGCACTCCTAATATTTGGGGCAATTTTTTCCCCTCATTAAAATTAATTAACAATGACTTTAGGGTGTTTAAGTATAATTACTATTAAAAAAAAAACACTGCACCGATCTTAAGTGTTCATAGTGTAGTAAAAATTATATGTATCTGTATAACCATTATTCAGAAAAGAATACTTCTGGCACGTCAGAAAGTTTGTGTCCCGTTCCAAGCAAATGCCTGTCTACTCCCATCAACCATTCTGATTTCGGTCAATATAGACTAATTTCTCCTATGTTTGAATTTCATATATATGGAATCACACAAATGGAAGGACACAGCATTGCTCCGTGCATGGCTTCTTTTTTGCTTCACGTGTTTCTCAGATTCATCCATGTTATCCCATGTATCAAAAGTTTGCCTTTTTTTTTTTTTTAATTGCTGGACAGTATTCTATTCTACTGTATGAATATACCACAATTTGTTTATCCATTCTCTCACAGAGGGCCATTTCAGTTATTAGGTTTTGACTACTATGAATAAGCCTGATACGTACTTATGTGCACAAATCTATTCATGGATGTATATTTTTTTTCCTCCTGGGTAAATACCTAGGACTGGAATTTCACGGTCATAGAGCAAGCGTATATTTAAATTTGTAAGAAACTGCCAAACTTTTTCAAAAGTGGCTGCCATTTTATACCTCTACCAGCAAAGGATAAAAGTTTTGGTTTCTCCACATCCTTGCAAACAATATTATCAGTCCTTTTGGTTTGCAGCATTCTAATGTTTTAAATTCCAATTTAATTCTAATCTGATAACTAATGATGTTATTCGCACCTTTCATGTGCTAATGGCCATCCTTATATCCTCCTTTGAAGTGTCTGTTCAAATTTTTCCCCATTAAAATTTTTTTTCCATGATGGTGTGTTAAGATGAACAGAACTTTTAAATCATGAAAAGGTCAAAATTATCAACTTTTGTATTTTGTATGCTTATGTCTTAGGAAAAATCAAAAGAGGCAGCAATGGGAATCCCTGATAAACTGAAACCATGAGACATCTCACTATAAATTATAATTTCAAATGAACTATAGAAATGTATGCATAAGTAGAATTATCCTAGAAGTTCTGGTTTCAATTTTACTACCATGGTTTGAACCCCGGGCCTGGTTTGAAAGGGCAACCACAGACATCTGTAATTATCTGGCTGAAGGCAAAGAGACTTGATAGTACTTGGAACAGGCTTCCCAAACTATGAGATGATAAAACATAATTGGATCTCACAATATGGCTGAACCTATACAACTTCCCAAAGACTATCCTGGGAGCTATCATTTTTATGTATAGATAGCAGCGTTGATGCAATTTTTAACCATGCTCAAGACGTAAGAAGGTTAACTCTGTAACCTTGACAAAAGGAAAGAATTGAAAACTTATATCCTAGAACTTTCCTGGACATTTTAAAACATGGCAGGTCAGTAAGACAATAATTAACTCTAATTGGCCCTCCTACAAGCTTCTCTCCTTTCTACCTGGAGCTGAGTGGCACTCAAAAAGCAAAATAACTTTTTCTTATCTCTGAAAACATCAAAGGTAAATCAAAAATTACTTTCTACTGGATATTTTAAAACATAAAAGAACTCTAGTTAGAGTCAACAAGAGAAACGAACTTCCTAGTCCCAGTTAGAAATATCTTTTGGGAGCTACAAATTGTACGGTTGGCTAATTACTCAAATAAGCAAGGATCAATGAAGAAATTCCAAAATACCATGCACTCTAGAACTCAAAATGTTCTCATTTCAATATTACAATACAAGGAAAGAAACAAGCTCTCATTTTGGCAGAATCTTCATTTATCTAAGAGTGTCCAATTAATATTTCATATAACCATGTAGGGTATGCTAGATTCTTAATGGATTGTATTGATTAGGGAAGAAAGCTCAATGCTAATGTTCTTGTAGGGAAAAACAGAAACCATTTATTATCTCACATGGAACAAATCATGGATTCAGGAGCTTATAGCCACAAAACTAAGAGCTACAAGGAGGCTGGTTAGGATCATTTACATTTAACACATAAGTAAGTTCCATCAAAGTAAAGAAGATGCCCGAGCAACCCTAACAACCATGACTGCCATAGCTGGGACCCAGAAGGGAGTCCCAGGTCATGGGTAGGATGTGGCTAATGTGGCGGGGCCTTGGGTGGCTCTGTCACCATTCGAGGCTCCTGTACATCCTACATGGATGCGATGAGGAAGTTGCTGCAGTCATCCTCTCGTGGCCTGTGACTAACTCCAGATTCTCAAGTGATGGCTGCAGTTTGGGTTCTTTTCTGTGAAACAGACAATACTGTCTATGCTTTACAGCCCTGCTCTTGCCCTTTAGGGCCCTATGTCCCAAACATCTTGGCCACCCTGCCCTGCTCCTTTCAAATAAAGATGCCCTGAACAGAGTGGAATACTGTGAGGGGCAGTTTAGAAAGCAGAGGGGGGAAAAAATGCAGATAAAAACCTAACTCTCAAGTAGTGTTGATGTTTCTTGCCATTTACTTCTGTTCCCTTAAAAAATAGTGCATAGACTATAAAGATCCAGACCAAGGAATAAAAGGAAACTAAATAACTTAGATCTGACTAGAAGGGTTCCAATCTTAAAGGAATTTTAAAAAGCATTAATCACCTAAAGTTTCTTCACAAAGTTAACCAATTCTAAATACCTATCATAGGAAATGTTTGTCAAAACCTGGTGTTTTCCAAAGCAGATCTCACTTTACGTGGAACTAACGTGCGGTTGGACGCGGGTGGGATCTGGGGGGCAGAAGGGGAGGCAGACTCATAGCTGGAGAGGTGGCAGATTGCTCTGTGCCTACCCCCTGATGAGGACAGAGGGCAGCCACACCATCCAGAACATACTTCAAATAGTAGCCAGTGTCTCAGAACTGAACACAACAGCTATATACAACTCTCTTTAGATGAGGCTCAATGACAACATTTTTTTCTCTTTTTTAACTTTTAAACCTTCTCAGCTTGGATGCCCTAAAGAGACTGGAGGTTATAGTTTACATTTTACAGATGCAAGAGACAAGCCAAAGATGTAATAAATAACCTGCCTGAGGAACCGGTTGTTCTAAATAACCAAGACTATGTTTCAGCCAAATGTTTACTTGTCATTAGCTTCATATAGAAAGTATATTCTTAAGCTCATAAACATTGTTTTTCAACTTCCGAATTGAAATCCTCTACCAGTTACATATCCACAAACTCTAGAGGGTACATGAAATACTGTGCAAGTTACCAGAGGTGAGCTGATGTTTTTTTTTTTTTTTTTTAAACAACAACAACAACAACAAATAAGCCTAAAGTTCTAAATAGGCTATTGTAACCAAGTTTATACACAAAGGATACAGGTATATTTATTTTATCTAGAATTTTGCCTCTTCAATTACTAAGTCTCTTACAGAATAATCAAGATGTTACTTGGCTCCAAGGTCCTTGGGGAATAAAATGTCACCACTGCAGCTGCTATATTTCCTGCTCACGGCCTTTCAAATTAAAAAAAGGGACAGGAGAGCCCAATACAAATGCAGAATTTAATTAGTTAGTAAAAGCCCAAATCCTTGCTCAAAGCCCTGTTCTTCCTGCAATATCGCATTCTTTTCTTCTTCTGTAAACTTTTCATTATGAAGGAGACATCTTTATAATATAATAACTCTAGTTATAATGTAACTTCTGGTAACATAACTCCTGCATTAGAAAAGACAGCATGTTCAAGTAATGTTGTTTTAATACAATTTGTGTTCAGCAGAAACCAAGTCAACTTGGTCATTTAGAATTTGATCAATGTGAATTAGTGTCTCACTGAGATAAACCATTTGATCATTTAGAAATTGATCAATGAGAATCAGAGATAAAACATTTATCATGTACATTTGGTCTATCAGAGCCATTCACGCAGCACTAAAGTAGGTTATAAGTAGACATCAATAAGTGTTACAGACGATGTGCAGGGTACCTGTCAGCTGCAGATACAAATATAAGTACAACAGTATATAATTTTAATCCTTTTGATAAGGCAAGTTATTCAATAAGGCAGCTGGAGTCACTGAAAAATTACTGGAGCTCAACTTTGGAGAAACCAGAAAGAACACCACAGCAAAAGTAAACAGCTCAAACTTTTGAAATAAGTTTTAATTAAAAGTAAAAGGTAAGTAACATAAATTTACTTGGCTAAACTTCTAGAAGAGTTTGAGACTCCTCATCAGAGTAAACTTTGTACCTGCGGTACCATTAGTTCTATTAATCTAGTATTTCCAAACTGAAGTCACATTGACATTCAGGCGCACTGGCTTATGCATCTAACAGAATTATAAATTTGCCAGTCAAAACCTTATTTAATTATTTTACAGCCAATTAAGCAGGATCTTTAAACACTGTTGCTTAAAACTGTCCATGATCCCATGTGTAATTATAGAGAACATAAGAAACACCTGCTGATACCACTGGCCTGTCATCCTCAGATTCACGAATTCATTCCAGTATAGCTATTAAAATCATCCACCCAAAAGAGAAACAAAACAGTACTGCCAATGTAGAGGAGCAGAAAACTTGCCACCCCAAAATATGTCCCTCTGGCATAGGATTATATTTGGTTGATTATTAAAAATAAAAACAAAAACAACAAACCTGTCAACACATGAGAAGCTCTGGAAACCAAGCAGAAGTTACACTTTTACAAGAGACCTGCCCATGCATAAGGGAAACCTCTGTTTGTAAGGGAGGTCTCCCTTGCTGTACCAGGAAGAGGAGGGATGACTCAATCTCTAGAAACTCCTATCAATGGAGAAAAGAATGACTTAAGTCTGCATCACCACCTCACACGTGTTGACTGTGCTCCCATCACTGATACTATACCTCTAACATCTTTTGTCTTAAGCTGAAGATGGTATTTAAGGTGACGGTTTTGGCCATTTTAGAGAGTTACTCAGTTTTTCCAGGTCTCTGCCATATACACATGTTACTACTCTTTGAGTTGTTTTCTCCTATTATTTGGTTTTACACCAATTTAATTATTCAACCAGCCAAGGGACCCAGAGGAAGGGAAAACTTTTCCACCCCTGCATCAGTCAAAGTGAAAACCCAATAAAACCAAACATATTTTAAAGTTAAATGATTTTACATTGAAGAAAACTTTGAATATATGGTAATACTTGCAAAATCCATTTTATCTCTAAGAGTTCTGCATAGCACTCCTCAGATACTCTAAAATTACCTAAACTTCTTTCACAGGGTGACTAATCTTTTAATACTTTGTAAGGATAGCCCCGGCTTCTTCCATGAGCTAAATTTATAAGTCAGGTTTCAACAACTTCGTTCAAGGATAAAAGTGAAAACCCCTTCTAAAGTCAGGCACACAAAGGAGTATTACTAGTGCTCACATATGATCTCACAGAATCACACTCCTTCACAAGGGCTTCGCCTTTCAAAGAAACTGAAGCCATGCTGAAAAGTTACACCTCTAACAAAAGGATTCCAGAACTATTTTCCACAGACCTACGTCGCTTCTCACATACACATTTTCTCCTTTCTGGAAGATAGAAATGGGCCACTTTGTTATCTAAGACAGCATGAGAAAGAAATATCAGTCTTCTTCAAAATGCTTTTCATGTGGTTGATAATGCATGACTTCATTGGGTTTTTCACTGCCTTCAAAATATTCTATATTTCTTAGATATGTGCTTTTACATTTGCTTGATATTAGCTTTTATATTAACACAACAACAACAACTCATGGAGCGACTGAATGGCTCAGTTGGTTAAGCATCCTACTCTTGATTTTTGGCTCAGGTCATGATCTCCCGTTGATGGGACAGAGCCCAGCGTTGGGCTTTGCAACAACAGCATGGAGCCTGCTTGGGATTCTCTGTGTCTCTGCCCCTCCCCTGCTCGTGTGCTCTCTTATGTACAAAATACACTGTTAAGGGTGTTTCAGTTTTGTGGGTGTGGTAGGCAGGCTCTACTCTACCCTCTGACAGGGATCCTGAAATAGGGCGCCTGCAGCACTCTTTCCCTACAGCTCTGCCACATCCCTCACTGTGTCCTCGGTCCCCAGGGCTTCACACGTGGTCTCCTGCTGGGCCGGGGGCTTCCTGAAGATAAAAACTCTTCTATTATCTTTTTTGTTTAATATCATGTCGATTTTGCCTGAAAACACATAGAAATTTCTCCTGTGGTGAGCAGCTGAACTGGACATAACAATAAAATTATATTATCACAATATATATATAACAATAAAAACTGATAAAATCAAATATGCACTGAGCGTTTACCTTGTGCTAGACCTATGCACAGCACCATCAATGTAGCATTATTTGATGTATTATTTTGTTTAATTAATGACCTATCAGGTGGAAAATAAGGAATTATATATATATATTAATATATAAGGAACGTAATTCTTGGTATGCTGAGCTATTTGACACAATACTAGCTCCATGTAGCTAGGAACTAGCACCATACATGGCTCTATTTAACAGATATTAACAAAGGGTGATAAAAGGTGATTGGAACTGCTAGCAGTGACTTTTTAGTTGGACTGGGAAAAGTAATGGTTATCTTTTGAATAAAGGCTAGATATAAAAAAAAAACTGCTGGATTTGCTAAGTGATTTGGGTTTTATAGCTAAAATTTTAACGCTGTTGTGGTCAGGAAAAGTTCTTGCTGGAAAATAAACACACATTCTTAATCTCCAAATTGATTCTTACTGAAAGAAACGTAAACAGTATTTTAAATAACTTATTAGGGGCACAATTATCCCATTACAGTAGAACTAATCTTGGATTTTTCAAATGTTCTTTATGGGAAAGTCCTGTCTTCCTCCTGCTCTCTGGGGACTCTGAGTTCCACACTCTGGAGTCCCTACCTCTCTCCTCATAGCTGTGTTCTCAGAGCTCGGAGGGCAGGTCACATAGGAGCTCTCTGAATGAATGATGCGATGATAAAATAGGAGGAAAAATCCCATTAAATCTAAAGTGTTTCAATGGGTTTCTGCCAAAACTATAAACTGAGGACTGAAGGGTGAGTTAATATTTAAGCATCCCTAAAATAATACCATTAGCTATCCTGGCAGGATGCATCGATGTGACTGGTGTTTATCATGTGCCACCTCAAATGCTCTTAGGTTTCTTTCTCTATATAATGATTTTGTGTGACCCCTTATCAGGTAAGTAATAAAGCACTTGAAATTTAAAAAGCTTCCATCTCCTGTAACCAAGATGCACCCAAATGAATTCTTCCATCAGATAAAATTAAGTAAATCCTCCTCAAATTTCGTCAGAGCTTGTTGAGATCAACAATGCTGAAATCAACAGTGTCATGCAATGAAAAGGATATAGCATACTGCCTTGCAAAAGACTGAAGCTGCCAGCATTACCTGAGATGGTCTGATCTGTAAGGAAAAACAAAGTTCCACTGAGTAACTTCAGTGCCTTCAAAGATGGTAAGCATCTCTCATACTCAAGGCACTATCACTTCCTAGGTATGAGGCTACCAAACTCACCACGAATCAAAATACAAACTTTCTAAGAAGTTCCGTGTAGCAGGTAGTACTGGGGGGAGGGGGAGGGGGGACCTAATATAATGAAAGTCACTCTCTGAAAAACTAGCTCTTAAAATACCTTCAGAGTATGTAAAAACCTGGGGTTTTGTTTGTACCAGAGTTGGCCAAACTGTAAAGTCTAAGGGCAGAGTCTCCAAGACTGTCCTCACCCTAGCATCATCTACAAGTTCAAGGGGTTCCCAAAACTGCTCTAGCCTTAATAATTCACTAAAAGTATCCACAGAACTCATAGAAAGCTATTAAACTCATGGTTATGGCTTATCATGGGAAATGATAGAGAGTTAGCCAAAAAAAAGAGATAGGATGGAGAGGATAGAGTCTGGGAGAGTTCTAAATGCAAAATTTCCACTCTCCTTAAGATGCTCTACTCCCCTGGCATTCACCTGTGACAATCTGCAGAGATTCAACCAGAGAAGCTGGCTCAAAGTTCCATGTCCAGAGTTTCACTGGGGCCTCATTGCATAGTTTTGCTTGACTGATTGCTCATGTGGCTGAATTCAGTCTCCAGCACCACTTCCCCAGAGGTTGGTTTGACAGTACACAGCCCGAAGGGCCCATCATGACTAATGACACACTTCTATCAATTGGGAAATTCCAAAGAGTTAGAGGTTCCCTCTCCCCGAAGATGAGCATACAGGCCAGACCTCTCCTTGGGAAAGGTTAAATTCTTTACCACACCAAATGAGAGTAGAATTTAATAAAGAATAATATCTTACAAAGGTAATAGAATGAAGCTGCTGAGGCTCTGAATAAAATTAAGCCTAGGGGCACCCGGGTGGCTCAGTTTGTTGAGTGACAACTCTTGATTTGGCCTAGGTCATGATCTCATGGTTTTGTGGGTTAAAGCCCCATGTCAGGCTCTGCATGCTGACCATCTGTGGAACCTGCTTGGGATTCTCTCTCTGTCCCTCCCCTACTCGTACTCTTTCTGTCTCTCTCAAAATAAATAAATAAACTTAAAAAAAAAAATACAACCACTAAGTTTAACCTACAGTTTCATGTTGTCTTGGAGAAAGTCAGTCAACAGGACATTTATTTCTGTGTTCCCCATAGCCTCTCATTTGTCAGCAGGCTAGCCCAGGCTGAATGACATGGCAGCTGCACAGGGCTTTCAGAAGAGTGATTCTTTTCATCTAAAACCAGATTCATCTCTCTCTATAAATATCCAGACTCCATCAATTTTCTGATATGTTAAACTTCTATTTCTGGTTCTCCCTGGTCCCTATCTCCAGGTGTTAGGGGCTGGATTGGGACCCCTCCCCAACCAAATTCATATGTTGGAGACCTAATGACAAGCAGCAGAAAGTATATTTGGACAAACGGTTTTCAAAGTGGTAATCATATTAAAATGAAGTCATTAGGGTGAGCCCTAATGCACTGTGATTTATAAAAGGAGACTGAGACATGGAAGTGGAGGAGGAAGACAGGCCAACCATGTAGGGACCCTGATTTCAGACTTGCAGCCTCCAGACTGTGAGGAAATCAACTTCTGTGGAACCGCTCAGTCTGTGGTTCTGTTATGGCAACCCTAGTGAATGAATATGCCACTCACTCACTAGTTCATGTCTAGACTTTCAATGACTTGCTTGCACCCATCTCTTTTTCTCACACAGTCCTCCCATATACTACTTCTGCTTTTTATTCCTCACACCTCTGATCAGGCCTCACATCCACTGTCTGATTAATATTACGGAAGGAGCAAGAAATCAAGTGCTTACCTGGTGATCAAAGATCTTCCAAAGACTTTTTGCTACCTGAAGACCAACTTCTCAGCCCAGCAGTTATCAAAGGACCCTACTGGCCTTTCCAACTTCACCTTGCACAAGAGTGTCTCTGAGTAAGACCACTGATCTTGTACTTGACACCCACCAATTATAAAACATGATTTTCCTTCTGAATACTTTCCTTTCCACCGATTCACTATTCTTCTCCAAGCCTCAACTGAATTATTGTTTTCTTTATGATAACTTCATAGATCATTCTAGTCAGAACTGATCTCCTTTGATTTATCTTAAATTTTACTTACCTGAATGAATAGCTATCCTCTTACAATAGAGAAATACTCAGGATACTAAGTCAAAGATTTGCATGGCATAGAGATAGAAAGATTAACAAATGTCACTTTATCATTAGGGAGAAAGATAAAACTATAACATGAAAAATACATATTTAGAGTACCTTTTAAAATCAAGTCCAGATGCATTTTTGTATCTAAATACTTAAGAGAGCACATTAACCATTAAAAGTGAGATTTGTGGCCCATTCTTCGAAGGTCTCTCCCTGCTGACCTAAAAAGACAATTCACTAACAAAGACAAAGAGGTTTGTCTAAATATACTTCAAACTACCTTAAAAAAAGATTTTTTTATTACATTAAAGAACACTATTATCCATTACCACACAAATTATACCACAGCAGAAAGTAATAATGTTACACCTTAGGGTTTAATCATTTTATCAAAAGCTTATAAACATGCACCAGGAAGAAGGTCAGAGCTCAATTCGATCTTTCAACTAAACCTGTCACAATACCTTTTTTTGCTTCACTAATTTACACATGTGCTACTAACAGAGGTTATACAATACAACTATTTATACTCTCAGGAAAATTCTGAATGATGTCTTCTTACCTAATGTGAGAACTGGCAGCAAAGGGAAAGTACAGGGCTATGGGTCACGGACACTTTGATCCATCAATTAGAACATTCATTTAAACATTCCAAGGATTAATAGAGGCAGCAATTTAACACCACCTTCATAATCAAGGGCAAGGTAAAGTCTGTGATTTAAATGCTTTCAAGGTACATGGGAAGAAATGAAAACAGCTTAAACATGAGAAAAGTGGTTACTCAAATTTGGACATGCCTGTCATTTTATTATATAAAACAGAATAGTCTCTATGATTCTATTATTAACAGAGGTAGCCATTTCACGTCACCTTTATAATCAAGGGCATCCTGTCTTATATAATATTATTCCAAATGAAAATTCTATTAGCATTCCTTTCAACTTCCTCTTACTTCATAAAATTGAGTTGCAACAGGCTCTCATCAAATGCCCTTTCCTTGTATTTGAATTCCACTCCATCCCACTAATGGAGAACATGGATACATCTCCACCACCCAAATATATATACTCCAAGTATTCCAGAGGGCCCACAACAAACTATCCACTCTTCAAAAAGCAAGAAAGTTGTACTTTGATCTTGTCATGAACAGTAAATAATTACAGTGTTATGTGTTAAAAACTTACTTGAATTTTGCTTCTACCTCTTCAGCTGCTTTCTGATATTGTTCAGTGGTGACTTTGTAGAATTCTGAGCTCTGTGGAAAAAGATTGATAGTACACTTTTCACTATTCAAGAGAACAAAATGTGCACAAGACTTTTAATTACAACAAAAACCACATTAAATCTTTTTTCAGTCATTCAAACAGTAGGACAAAGATTTCTTGCCTAAGTGACATAAATACTTATAAAAGTCCAAGTAAAGGTATCCATTTAAATAATAGTATATCTGCTGGTATACAAGTTGTAATTAGAGTAAACCTTCATTGTTATAATCCATTATTTGATCCTTGTGAGAAAATTCTTCACATTCTTAGCCTATTATTCCAATGTTCTACCTAGGATATTAAAGTTTCATTTCTTTTTATACAGTATTTTGGTCCTCAAGATGGATTCTTTACAGAGTAGACTGTGTTCTATCACCCTCACATGACCACAAGAAGATCAATATTTATAACAAATTAATCAGTAAGAACAGAGTATGGATTTAGGTAATTTCTGTACCAAAAAAAAAAATGTGTTTCCAGTATTATGTAAATGAACACATAAGCAACATATATCAAGCTGCAATAGGAAAGGAATGCCTTTCCTGAGGCAGAAAAATTTAAAACTATATACTCTGGCTGGCTACTTTGAAAACTGTCTTACTTCAGGGGGTGGTCTAAATGACCCCATGAGCCTTCAGACTCAATGAAATATCCTGCAAAATGTGTCCCAGTACAAAAGAATACTACACAATATAGTGGTCTATTGTGCACCTACAATCCCTAATCATTCAGGTTGCACATGCATGACTTGGAGTAGTTTATTTTTTAATAAATCATTGTTGGTTGGTGAGAAAATGAAAATGAAATCCTCTTCACACCAGTGACCCCTCTGCATTTAACAATCTGGGTTGCCCAATGACAGTCACATCCAGGTTTCTTGGATATAGATAAAATCAATACATATGTGATTAGACAGCAGACTCAGGGTGGCTGGTGCAATGGACAGGTCACCATTTGAGATGATGAATGGCCCTCTATCAACCTAGAGTCCCCTACGATGCTAACATTTACTATAATCTTATTTGGGCTGCGATTTATCTTTCTTGCACCTGATCAATAAAGATGAACAGAACAGTTGTAAGGATCGATTGTAATTTTTTATCATTTTCAAGCACGAAGGTGCATTTCTGACATGAAGACAATATTCTAAGTGTACTGCTTCTGCATTTTTTAAAATTACAATGCAAGTGACCAACTTTATCAGTCTATGTGCGGAAAGGTTTTAATTCATCTGTAGGTCGCAAACTACCAAAAGGCCATTTGTCTTCTCAGATATTATAACCTTACATCGTGTCACACCTTCCTTTCAGTTTTATTTTATAAGATTTTTCTTTCCTTTAAAATACACACTGGTCACTACATGCTCTTTTGCAATGTTTGGTGTAAGCTGTGTGTGTGTGTGTGTGTGTGTGTCTGTGTGTCTGTGTGTGTGTGAGAGACAGAGACAGAGAGACAGAGAGAGACAGAGAGAGAGAGAGAGAGAGAGACAGAGAGAGAGAGAATCCTTCTAACAAAGAGGGCAGTAAAAAGGCAGTGACTGACCTACCACTAACACTGATGAGAAACTCCCCATTCTGCTATGATAATGTCAAGGGGGTGTTATGATACTGAATTTTCAAAATGCTGGCAAAGCTAAACATCTTGACTAATACTTCCAATTATTTTAAGCATTGTAATTTTTCTCATCACGAAAGGGTGGAGTCTGTTTCTCCCCTCTTCAATCTGGGCGGGGCCTGTGAGTTGCTCTGTCCAACAGAATGTGACAGGAGTGACAATGTGCCAGTTGCAAACATAAGCCTCTCTCTTGGAACACTGGCCTAGTGCCACATATATATAAGTCCAGGCTGAAGAGGGAGAGACTCTAAGTCACCCCAGCTGAAGCCATCATAGACCAGCCAAACCTTAGTATAAGTGAAGTATAAGTGAAGGCAGTCAAATCCAGAAATGTCCAACTGGGTGACCTGAAGGATCATGAAGTAAATAAATGGTTGTATTAAGCCATTGAGTTTGGGGTAGTTGGTTATACAGTGAAAGCTAATTGATTTATCCCCTTTGTCTGTGTTCTCATAGCCCCATGGACTTCTAGCAAAGCACTTAACGCACTTACCGACCATGTGTTTTTTACATGTGGCCTTTCCAAGTAGTCCATAAGACCTCTAAAGGCGAGTATTTCATCCCATTCATCAATATACTTAGAGCATTCGGCAAAGTACATGATACACAAAACTTACTAAAATCATGTTAGAGTGACACCATTAATTCTAAGTTACATTCCAAAGTTTACTTTTATTTAAAACAGGCTGGAATACACAGAAATTTAAGGTAAATGAAATACTATAACATGGAAAAGTGGAACATTTATTATACGTCTCTTACAAACTAACCAACACTGCAGTCTGCTATGCCACAAAAACTGCAAATGGCTATTGCTTAAGATTGTGTTCAATTACAGTAAGATACAATTAACAGTTCAAGGGACAAACAGTAGCTTGAACAGGTAAGGGGTTTATTTTTCTCATATCATAAGTAGTCTGGTTGCTGGAAACTCGGAGCTGATGTAGGTGCCAAGGATTTTATCAAATGACTAGGCCCTTTTCTCTCAATTCCTTTGCAGCCACCCTTAGCATTTGGCTTTTATTCTCACAATTTCAAGATAGCTAGTGCACCTTCGTTTATCAAGCCCAAGCTCTAAGCAAGTAAGCGGAGGGAGGTAAAACGAAGGGAAGAAAAGCCCTCTCCAGAGATCCGTGCTTACATCTCTCTGGCCAGACTTCTATATCATGCACGGCCCTGGCTGCAAAGATTTTTGTTCTCTCACTTCTACAGTAAGAAAGAGAAGGCAGGAGTTTGGAACTGGTGTCTATTGAGCCAATTTATCATACCTGCCACAGACGGTTGAAGTGATAGCACAAAATCATGCACAAAACTATGTGGTTGATTTTAGATACAAGTATTCCAGTATTTCTTTCCAGATGCTCTTAAACCTTGAATCTGGGTGTGGGGGGATTTACACATCTGGTATTCTAATACTCAAGAACAAAGTTTTTAGACAAGATAGGAAGGAAATGGGAATCAACAAGAGTGGGCATCATTCCCACTTTTTGGGTTAGCCATGGCCCACGTTTTTGAATATGTGATACTGCCATTTTCCATTTTCAGAAAGTTTCCCTTTAAAAGTATATTTTAAAATGCACCTGCACAGACACACATTATTGCTAGGTTTGAAAAGTATCTGTTTTTAAGTTCTAAATTAAATCAAAAGAAAACATGCACACACAGTATCCTCTCAGGATCTGAATCTCATTTCTGTTCTATTATCATACCTCCAGTATGTAAGAAATGAACAAAGCAAAAAAGTCACAAGAAAAATTTGTTAATGAGCTCTCATCAGTTCTTTTACCAAATGCTTCATATGATGATTTGGGCAAAACTACATAAGACATCATACTCAGGTATAATGTAAATTCTGGTAATCTTACACTTTTTCTCAGAGGTGAGTGAGACGACTCCTCACTGTCCATTTGAAGAGTGTGGCAGCTCAGCAGGCATTTAGCAACAGCGAGTGGGAGAAGGACTAGGTCTGACCCGTACTGGGAACGGTCTAGCTGAAGGTGTGGATCTCCTCTTTCCAAGTTGATCTGTAATTACCACTAACAACTGTAGGTCTCTATCCCTCTTACAACCCACGCAAATACAAATGTTAACTCTACCTGGTTTGTTTTTTTAAACAAAGGTTTAGTGTGTACAAGTACCAATGAAAGCCTTCCTACTGACAGTATCATTATGAGCATTCCTATGTTAAGTAGCTGGATTCAAAACAGACTTGTACTCATATCACTTGCTAGGAGCTATGTTACAATATGCAGTCAGCTAGATGCAGGTAAGTATGTTTCCCCCAAGATGACCCAGCGCTAAGCATTTGGGGACCTGACTGCACATGCAGCAGGGTTACAATTCCAGGCACAGAATCCCTGAAACAGTCATATACTAAATGGCATCAGGTGGCCAGAAAGAGTTCAATGCTTCCTCACCCATCCTGTCTTTTTGTAGACTTACACAGAATCAAGAGACTCCCTGCAACATAACTCAATTTTCTGCACAAGAATTTTAAGAACTATAGAATTCTTAGAGATTAAAAAAAATCACTAAGGGTCTCAATTTAGGTTATCTAGTGGCTTCAGTTATTTCTCCTGATAAACCTTCCATCAGAACACCTAACAGCTGGTTTGAATTCTGCCTTCTGTGTGCTCCTGTGTACGTTGAAGTCTGTTACAGGTGGGCAGATGAGCCATGGAAGGAAATTGATCATATTCATTGAGAAAAGTGGCCCTTGAATAAAGTAGTTGGCATCGTAAGAACTCTTTCATTTTTGGCACTTTTTAAATCCATGGCCTTGAGTCCATTGTCTCTCTACTCTCTACTTTCATGTCTTTCCCTCCAACCTCCTGCCCCAGAGAATGCTATGTAAATAAATATACTGCCTATTTAAATAGCATTGTTTCAAATGCATGGTATATCAGATTCAGTATTCTGTTTCTAAGAGGTACATCAAGGAATGGATTTGGTTACTTAAACTGAGTCTCACTTTTTAACATCTAAATACGAGGACCTTATCTTTCAGAATGACTGTATCAACCGGGCCCTTGTAGGCTCAGCAATAGGCCTGGCTCCTCATTCTCCACCAGGACACCACGCCTTAGCCCCCTAGCTGACTCACCAGATCCTGGGTCTCCATTAATTTGCCTGCATGACTCCACAACCTGAAGAATGATCATCAAGTAGATGCATAAGTAGCTATCCTGAGTAGCCTCCCATTTCTGCTAATAACAATTTGGGTACACATATAAGTGTATTTTAATTATGCTCAGCCCTATTTTTTTCAAATTCGTATCAACAGTGAGGGACAATAAATTATTAATTTAGCAGTTTCTCACAAACCAGAAGTTCTGACCATTAAGTTCCGTGGTAAAGACAAATGAAGATTTCCTGATGGAAAAAGCCTAGCAGTGAATTATCCCAACATCTGTCCTTCCTACTTACTTAGTTAAATCCCAGTTTTAAGCTACATACATGGTCAACCCAACTAAAATTTCCAGCCTGCTTCTAGTTCGGCTGCACTGTAAGCAGAACTGCATGGGGACTTCCAGGTTCGGCTGCTTAAAGACAGCTGACCTCAACTGGTAAAGAATCTTTTCAGCATAGCCCTTTTCTCATTTTTCCAGTCTTTAAGTGGTTGTGATGGCCAGAGCCCCAATATGAGCTTGACCTTAAAGAGAGAACACCTTGTGCCAGAAGGCTGGAGAGAAACCATAGGTTCTTGGGGCTCTAACATTCTTGAAGCCAGCATGCCAGCCCTGGATCGCCCACCTCTAGACTTTTATTAAATAAGAAAAAAAATAAACTTCTAATTTAAGCCATTCCATCTTTATGATACATTGAGTCACAATAACCCGGAAGAGACCTTAAGCCCTGATATGTTTGCTTTTTGTACACCTCAAGAATGACTTTAATAAAGTCCAATGATACGACACTCTAGGAGTAAACCTTTGTCCTCTGCAGTAATGCTATGCGTCCTCTTGTCAGAAATCTGTTTCTATCTGCCTCTCCTTTCCTGACAAAGGACAGGAGGAACTGAAAAATTTCAGAGCCATGTTTAACTCTAGCATCGAATCTCACCATCCCTAAGAAACCACATTTCATGAAAACACCACGATCTCCGAGGCACCTTGGCAAAGTTAATGAACTGCTTTTGTACCTCCATTTTTCTTCCATCTCTACTATTTCTCATAAAAATCACCAGAGCTATTCAGAGCTGTTTCTGGCATTTCTAGTTTTATTCCAGGCACTTTAGAAACTTCACTAATTAGAGTCTCAGGTTTTTCCTTTCTTGATTTAGTTTTCTAATTAGAATAGAAATCATAGATTCACTGACGCCCTTGCCACTACATGCGTTATATTAATTATGGATGAGTTATGTTGCCTCATGCCTCAGTTTCTCATCTGGACAATTTAAATAAACCATACCAAACACTCACTTGGCATTCTAAGTTTCCTTCATCTGCTCATTTCTTCATTCTACAGATACTTAAGGTCTGTGCCAGACCCTAGGCCAGGAACTTGGACTATAATAGAGAGTAAACAGAGGCTTGGCCCTACTTCTATAAAGCTTATAACATACAGGGGGAGACAGACACAAATTCAAAAATCACACAAATTATAATGAACAAAGAATAATAGTGCCACAGGATCATTATATAGAAATTTTTTATTTCTAGTTTTTCTAGTGAGTCTCTAAAGCTCTATTTTTTCTAAAGTGGCTAGCTACCCTTCATATTCAGCTCTTAAGTAACTTTTTTTATGTCCTTTCAATTTCTCCAGTTCTTCCTGTCAGACAATTCAAGCTTCATAGAAGAATTCTCTCCACCTGTAAAAACTTTCTTCTAACGCCTTAGAAATAAGGGGGATCTACTTGAACCCATATGGATAGAAAGAGGTCCAGAAAGTTGTAAAATACTTTGAAGAGTATATTTTCCAAAATGGTGAGTCTACATACATGTACACATATACTCTGAAATAATCTGCAAGCAATATTTGTCACCCCTGAAAAGGGGACATGAAAAGGAGACACTTTTCCCTTTTAATTTAATAGCCTTCTATAACAATTGAAGTTTTTTTTACCATGGGATCATATTATTTTCATAAGAAAATTAACCATGTTGCAATTTCTAACAGGCATTATACCTATACTTGTATCATGCCAGAAAAGTAACTTATCTAGATATTATTGGGAAAGTGACTCTCTGACCCCTTCCTACCGACAGCTCCGTTTAACCATTCTTATAGTGAGACTTCTCATTTACCCTAAGTATAAGGTATGAACTTTTCTATTACCCTTTTCTATAATAATGTCGATAAAAGGTCTTCAATCATTATACTGTTTGTAACTCTTCTGAGATAAAACCGTACTCCCCCTTCTACACTCACCTTTTAGACTTCTATATTATACACCTGAGACCTTTCTACTTTTGACATGCTTGTGTGTCTCACTGTTCCTTCAATAATGGTGAGACAAAGCAATTTCACAGTTATCAGAAGAGTTATCATGAGAATTTACCATGATGTCTTGCAAGACCTATACAGAATCTTTTAAATTACTGCGTGTTACCAGCACAGGAATCTCTGGTTCTCTTGAGGGCTGTGTAACATGACACAGTCAATTCTCAAGGTTGTAAGTCTTGTGAAGGGCTCACTGGAGTGATGCTACACGCACATTTAACAGCATACCCACTGGATGGCTCTATACAGAAGGTGTCACATTTCTATTGCCAACACATCTCAGGCATGCACTCCATTTTACCCTAACTGGTCTCATTATTATCTCCTGTAGAAGGGAACTCTAGAAGTCAAACTCTCTTGTAATTGCTCAGCACATGCACTGGTGTACACACATGCTCAGCGTCCTCTTGAAAACCATGGACTAAAAAGAAAACTGGAAACAATAATCCTTACAGCAGAGAAGGAGGCAAGCATTAGCTTATTTATCATCAGCTCTGCTGAGTTCTTCATTCATTCATAATTTTATACTAATAATCTGAAGAATCTTTAGCACAAGCCCTCCTTGATGTTACTGGCTGACCCATTCACCTTCATGTCTTCCTGTCTAGCCCTTAGGCCAACCTAAGATTCACACATTTAAAAGGGTTTATTACTGAAAAGTTAATGTGGGCCATGCCCACAGGGGTGAGCCCATTGGCTAGGAGGGCGAAGACCTCTTTATACGCTAATGGCGAGAAAAATCTAAACAACTAACTCATTACACTAAACAAAGGTAATTGCTTTCAGTTTTATAGCCTTTCAGCCTCCAAGAGACACTTTTCACACTGAAAATGCCAAGGGAGGAGGTAAGCTGTCATCCAGCCTACTGACATCAAATACGATTCTACTAATCACATAAAAAGAAGAGAAAACACAAATTTTAAAAACTCTCACAGAGATTAGAAGACCTTCTGAGATTATTTCCTTGGAATCCAGATTGAGAAACTCTAAACTAATCCATTTACTGCCCT
Source organism: Proteles cristata cristata (assembly GCA_017311185.1). Taxonomy (NCBI): domain Eukaryota; kingdom Metazoa; phylum Chordata; class Mammalia; order Carnivora; family Hyaenidae; genus Proteles; species Proteles cristata. The sequence goes on from JAESUZ010004246.1 coordinate 185,373, forward strand.
GTAACTTATTATAAGGTGAGCTCCTCAGAGGGCATCCTAACGAAATAAATGGGGGAAGATTACTGTTTCCCAAGGCAAGAGAGGTGTGTAGAGTAAAACTGCATCCCTGAGAGGAAGGAGAAGTGTCAGAAAAAAGGGGGTCCTGACACAGCAGGCTGGCGAGGTCAACACAGAGCCTGTCTTCTTCCTAGAACCTGAATTTAGAGGCCAACACCAGTAACTCATTCTTATCCAAAAAATCTATTCAGGACAACCTTTCATGAAAACTGAGCAAACCTTTGAGCCTGCTTTCACAGACACGACACTTGGTTTCTCTGCTCCTCTGGCACCAGCTGAGTGGCAACCCCAAAGTGAATCAAATATTTGTTCAGAGGTCATACCTTTCCAACACTACATAAAAAGGAGCCGCTTCCATAAAAGGGAGAGGGACACAGACAAGCTCAGATTCCCAGACTGAGTGCATCTTTTCATGGGAAGAAGATAGGATTCTGAATGACCTGGGCACAGTTATGACCAACAACCTTAATGAGGGTGCCCCCAACATGCAGATATGGGAAAACATTCCAAAGCCTACAAGACAATTATCACTCTGCTTAGAAAGCTATTTGTCACCTTGAGATTTACTCACTAAGAAGATAGGGTGCTAACCCTCTAACGTATACATTTCATACCCATATTCAATAGTCTTGGTGTGGTGCAGGTAAGGGGCACGGAACCATCACCCAGAGCAGTTTCTCATTAGTGGATTTGCTTTGGTTCCTGGCATTCTATACAATCAGATGGTTGGAGAAAAACTATGCCCAACCCAACCAAAGCCAACATTTTCATTATTGCCAATAATCTCATTATTTTCTAAGTAAAACATAGAAAAGTGCCATTCTTCAAAATCTCCTGCCCGGGGGTGGGGTGGGGGGGAGGGGGGGTGTCCGGGGTACAAGTATTTGCCACATCCATTTCCCTAAAAGTAGTATTTGGTAGGGTATAGGAAAATTGGTCAGAGTGAGATTGGTAAAATCATTTCACTTTATCCTTATCAAATCAGCTGGGTTTTCTGTCTGCTTTTTGTTGTTTATACATGTGGATGACACTGATGAGTATATGAAGAAATGGGCTCCCCTCTTAATTTGCTAATGAAAGTATAAATTGGTACAGTTTAGAGCAACAGGTCCCAAATGACTTTGACTCAGCTTCATTTCTAGATATATCTGAAAAAATCATGGGCGTGTATAAAAATTTAGGTAAAATATTTTTCATCCAAGAGTTTATAACACTGAAAAATGAAAAGCAATGTAAATATTCAACCATAGAGGGAAGCTAAAATAAGTAATAGATCACCCAAACAATGGAAAGATGGAGTTGTTTCAGCTTGCTTCACTCCTGAAGATGGAAAATGAGAGAAGAAATATTTAAATTCCTTTACGTTTTGGTCCTCGGTGATTAGACAGAAGAATAAGGACAGTTTTACAATTTCTTACAATGTCCCCAAGTGGTACCAGCTCTCCTCCAGAGAGGAAAAAATAAAAACAAACAGCTGGCATCTTCACAAGCTACAAAGTATGTATCCATCCAAGAGGCCAATACTGATGAGACAGTACAGATTAATCTGAAAAGAGGAGGGAAACCAATTTTAAATTACAAAGGTCAAAACCCTAGTTACTCCTAGTGTCTCTGAAATTCTTCTGCCATTTGCTAAGTGGGTGAAACGCTCATTTTTTATTCACTCAAATATTTACTGCCCAACCATCTCCTAAGAGCAAAGTGCTAGGAGCTGAGGAAAATACTGTTCTTTTCTTCTCCTTCTTTTTTTAAAGGTAGGCATATGATTCCAATGTTTATAATCTACAGGGATGTGATATTCATATGACGAAGTCCTAGAAAGAGCAGAGGCTCTGGGAATCCCATCTCTACAACTGTACACAATCCCATTGGGCCAACACTTGAAACTGCAGGGAGGCTGGTAAGGACCTGGCCCCCCAACGGCAAATACGGTGAGGAAGCAATCATTTATCTCAATGGATTCTATGATAGAAACCAGCTAAAGAAGCAGCAAAGTCAGAGGCTATGCCTTCATTTTACCTACCAGGAATGGTATGTTCAACCGAAGTTACACGCCTACCTGATATGCCATAGGTAGTAAGCACTGTAACCAGTTCAGCCCAGGTCTGATGCTCTAAGTACACGACTCTAACTTAGGTCTTGAGATTTAAAAATACTGTAGCCTCTTCAATACAAAACAAAAGACAGTATACTGTAAACACTTTACAGATTTACTTTTTTTTTTTGTTTTAACCATAGAAGGTATTAAATTTATTTAACAGTCATGTAAGAATGAACTGCAACATCCAAGCAAAATAAGATCCAATGCAGGTGAAACACGTATCCCAAGTTTTAATTGCCTTTCATCGGTTTTGAGCCCAAACTCAGTTGTTAATATTAACTGCGGCATGGTTCTCTCAAGCGCTGGAACAGGTATAAAGCTTCTCAAGTGAATAGAAAACTCAGCCTTAATTTTAAGGGTTAAAAATCTCAGCTATGAAATGGAGAAAGATTTCAAGTGGCAAAGGGATCACCTATCCATTTCAAAGACATGTTTATCTTTTTGTATTTCAAAGGAAAGGCCTTTTGAAAGATCTGGCACAGAAATATGCATGTGAATAGAAGCACATTGAAAAGTCTTAGCTTTCAGGTATAATGGCTCTTCCTCAGAAAGCTCTGTGCACGATTCCTCCATCTGGAAAGCAAAGGAGCATTTCACATGCTGCCGAGTACACAAGGGCCCTGCAGTGTCGCTTCTGTCCAGTTTTTATCTGATGACTCATTAACATTTCCCTTCATTATGTGCCTAAATCCTACTACTACTTGAAAGTTTTACTCCCCAACTACAGAAATGCATTCATTCATGTGGTAGTGAAACATACCAGAATGTTAAAAAAAAAAAAAAAAAAAAAGCTGTGCAGGGGGAGGTGGGGGACGAGGGGGGCGGAGAGGAAGATGGGGAAGAAAAGATAATTATGGAAGACCCAGTAAGCAAATTTGATAAGTCTTCTTCTAGAAATATTCATGAAAATCTGTTCTTGAAAACTGCTGGTATTTAGTAGCCAATCTTTTCCACATGACTTTACTGAGAAATGTTCTTAGAAAGATCACAGAGAGGGGTGATAACAAAATGCGTGTCATCAAATGATCTTTTGGTCTGGCATGGAGTCTCTGTCGCACATCCTCTGTGTGGATTGCAACTCCTTCCAAGGCCTATCCTATTCACTCCGTCTTAATCACACTGTGCATTCTGCCTAGTGCAAGTCCCTCCAAACACCACAAGCGAGAATGCAGCCATCCACCAGGGACAAAGCATACTGTATTCTGTTAGTTTCCACAAAGGCGGACCCTGGGGATTTAGAGAGTTGAGATCTACAAAAGCACTTTAAAGAAAAGCATACTCACCCATAGGAAAGAGTTTCTTGTAAAACCCCTGTGGTCTGAACACATCTCAGGGGAAAGGGAGCGGTTCTTTACTTTTGAAAAAGGTCTTTATGAAAAAGACAAACGTGAAATATAAACGTTAATCTGGGGTAAGTAATGTGAATTAGGCCCTGAAATCACTGCTCTTCCCAGCCCATATTCACAGAAATTACACAGCAAAGCAAGTCTGCAATAAGCAGGCTCCATTGGCATCATGGCTTATTGTTCAGTGTGACCCAATGTAACCAAATCCCTTAGCAGCTAGATGGAAATGGCCTTGTGCTATAGGTTTACTCTCTGCCTGGTGAAAGCCCTCTCTTCCAACTAGAGGACAAGTTATTAAGAACCCGGTTGTCATCTTAGATCAGATAGATCATTCGTTTCCCTGAATTCTTTTTCTCATCATTTACTCATTACACGCCTCCTCCTGATGTAAGTAGACATTTATTAGCTTCTGCATTTATTGCATTGGCAAACAGAAACATTCTGCTGCATTTCCTGGGGGGTTCACTCATTTATCTATTGGATAAGAGACTGAAGTTTTCTACAGGGCAGAAAAATTAAAATATCAGTCAGGTTGACAGCCAGGAAAATGAGAGTCTTTCTGCAGTAAGAAGCTTTCTTGAGCTTCGGGTTTAGCGAGGAACTGCCATGTTATTTTCACCAAACTACTGCTTCATATGGAACTAAAGCCGTGGGCCACTGGCTAGTGAACTAATACTCTGAATGAATGATACACAGGGTACCCAGTAAAGTATCTGAGATGCAAAGCTAATTGGTATTTTAAATAGAAAATGTACAAAATGCTTTCAAAGATCCATTTCTATAAGGAGCTAGGGAGAGAGTACTTCTCAAACCAATGAAACTAGAACAAGAATCATAGGACGTAAAGCTGTAGGGGACCTTACAGGTTATGGAATCCTTTTCCAAGAATCTTCTTTACAGCATCCCTGACAAGTGAGCATTCTCATCCTGCCTGAAACACTGCCAGTGCCAAGGAGATTGTCATACCCCACAAGGCGGCTTATTTTAGAGCTGAAGACCTCTGGTTGACAGGAGGTCACCTCCTAAAGGTAGCCTGAATGAATGCATGTGACCTTTAGCAAGTCATCTGACCTCTCTGGGCCTCGGGGTGCTTGTTTTAAAATTTAGGCTACCCTTATGTTGAAAGAACCAGAGTTGAAGGAGGGGGAGTCATTCAGAGATGCAACTGCCACATATCAGCCAGAAGACTATTAGATTCAGCAGGTCATGGGATATATACCACATTGTCCTGGGAGGCAGTATCATACCATAAGCAGAGCCACCACTCTGGTCTCTAATTCTCTACACTGAGTCTTGGCCATCCCAGGCAGGACATGGGAGCTCATTTAGGGCACAGCTGTCTTCAACTATTTATCAATTCCTTCTTCAATTCTTGTTGCCTACTTCTTTTCTGGCTTTACTTCCCCTGAACCAACTTTGTTATACACCTTTCATTCTTGACAAAAAACAGTATCCAAAACACAATGGAAAGTTCTGTTGAAGCCGGCAACTACTAACACAACCCTGCAAGCAGCTGGTCTATGCCAACTGTGCCCTGACCTTCCTGTTTCTCTGATAACAACTTTCTGGGGTTTAGTCCTCTGCTGAACAAAGCATGAACAGGCTAGTATTGTGCCAGCACTGATTATACACAGAAAATTGATTTTTAGTGTTTTTCCCAGTTGAGTTTGTATATTAGAGAATGCCAACCTTCCTTATAGAATTATAGCTCAAAATATTGCTCAGGTCCCACCCAATCATTTTGGGGATAAGAAAGAATAGAGGGCCGCCTGGGTGGCTTAGTCGGTTAAGCATCCGACTTTCACTTAGGTCATGATCTTGCGGTTCGTGGGTTCGAGCCCTACATCAGGCCCTGTGCTGACTGCTGGCTCAGAGTCTGGAGCCTATTTCAGAGTCTGTATCTCCCTCTCTCTCTGACCCTCCCCTGCTCACGCTCTCTCTCTCTCTCTTTCTCTCTCTCTCCTAGAAGTAAAGAAAAAGAAAAAAAGAAAAAAAAAAGAAAGAATAGAAAAGCCGGTAAGAATATTAACTTCACAAATCAGTACCATCTTTTAGGTGTTCATACAGCCATTTTTCCTACACAGCTCTCAAATCCAATGAGGAGAGCAGCCTGGGTAACTACCCTGCTCTGCATGCTACTGCAGCACTGATGAGCAGCTCCACTGGTGCCATGGAGCCTCAGTTTACCGGCTGGAAGAGATTCCCACTCATGACTATGAAACGCTTAGGCACAGTCTGTGAGCACCCTGGAAGGATGTGATGCAGCCTATACTTGATGTTAACTTCATTAAAACCCCCCTTACATGTTCAACCATGGCTTAGAAACCTATGGAACATGGCAGTACATAATGCTCCAAAGATTCATGTTCTTCCTCCCAAAAGAGTTAATGTCAACATAAAGCTAGGGGACACTTCATTAAAATACAAAATTATACCCGCGCTATAATGCCTAGCAGCTGGAGTCACCCTTACTTGTGGTATCTTTCATAGAATCAGCTTGGATAAGGAGCAACAGAGATTCTTCAGGGGAGTTCACAGTTTTACAAGATGTGATATGCCACTAGGTGACACAGGATGGTAAGATTTTTCAATTTAGTTTCAGCATTTCTTTTATCCAAGTAAGAGTATTCCTGAAGATGTCCTTAACTCATAAATTCCTTACAAAAACACCAATTCAAAGGGATACATGCACTCCTATGTTTACTGCATTATTATTCACAATAGCCAAGATATGGAAGCAACCCAAGTGTCCATTGACTGATGAATGGATAAAGATGTGGTATATACACACAATGGACTATTACTAAGCCATAAAAAAGAATGAAATCTTGCCATTTGCCATGACATGGATGGAACTAGAGGGTATTATGCTAAGTGAAATAAGTCAGTCAGAGAAAGACAAATACCATATGATTTCAATCATATGTAGAATTTAACAAACAAACAAAGGGGGGGGAAGGACAAGCCAAAAAAAAAACAAAAAAAACCAGACTCATATCTATAGAGAACAAAGGATGGTTACCAGAGGGGAGGAGGATGGGGGATGGGTGAAATGGGTGATAGGATTAAAGAGTACACTTACAGTGAGGAGCACTGAGTAATGTATGGAACTGTTGAATCACTATATTGTACAGCTGAAACTAATACAATGCTGTATGTTAACTACATTGGAATTAAAACAAAATCAAATAAAAATAAATTCTTTCAAATGCTTCACAACATGTAAGGAACAGTAAGAGGAACACAAAAATCACAACCTCTATCCTCAACTAATCAACCTGCCAGAGAGTTTACATATGTTAATATTTAACATCCACTGATAAAAACCTATGTGCCAGGCACTATAGTATGTGTTTTACACAGTTATCTGATTTAAACCATACAACACTACCATCAGGTTGGTATTATTATTTCTATTTCCCAGAGGAGGAAACTGAGGCCTAAGGCAGTTGAGTAGTTAACAGATGGTCTGAGCTGGTCAGTGGCACTACCAGAAAAGAATCCAAGCAGGCTGGCCCCAGAGATGATATTCTTAACAGCTCTGCTATAGTGACTTCCAAACAGCTATATAAAAACTGAAATGTCTTATGTAAAGAAGTCACATCTGGACAGAAGGATCAGAAGGCTTTATGCAAAAGGTAGCACTTAGCCTCTAATTAAATCCTAGTTCTTTCCTCAATTTACTATTAGATATTTAATGTATCATATTAAAAAATTACATATTTCACTTAGCTTTAAAAAGGGAGGAGGGGTCGGGGCGCCTGGGTAGCTTAGTCGGTTAAGCGTCCGACTTTCGCTTAGGTCATGATCTCACGGTTCGTGGGTTCGGGCCTCGCATCGGGCTCTGCACTGACTGCCAGCTCAGAGCTTGGAGCCTGTTTCAGTCTGTGACTCTCTCTCTCTCTGACCCTCCCCTGCTCATGCTGTCTCTCTCTCTCTCTCCTAGAAATAAATTAAAAAACATTTAAAAAAAAAAAAAGGGAGGAGGGGTGATAAGTCAATTGTAATTACAAACAAAAGCAGATACAGTTGCTAAGAGGCTGTGATGATTTTGTGGATATCTAGATACTTGTTTTTAAATCTCTGCAGCACAAACTGAAACCAAAAAAAACAAAAAACAGAAAAATACTCAGAGGGAAACTGGTTAACAAGTCAAAGAACATGAGCTTTCTCTGACATAGCTATTACAAAGTCAAAACTTATTTTCCCTCTATACATATTAAATTAAAATTTACTCCTTGAGTTAAATTTTGACTAGTCATATTTTTCTAATAGATAATGCTCTTAATAGTCTTTTGCTTTTTTCTAGTCCAAATTCACATTCTCTCCATGATGATGGAGAACCACATTTCCCTGTATAAATCAGCACAGGTCATATACTATCCCACACCATCCAAAATAGTCCTGCACCAACCAGCCCCAATGGAAGACTCCCTCTGCCAGACTTTGTCCTCTCCAAAGGGTTAACCACCAATTCAGCCTCAAGGCTTGGTCATGGTCCTCCCTCCTTCTGAGTCTCTAAGGGAGCTCCTCCCGTCCAGTAGCTCTAAAATTTTCCCCCATTCACTTGACGAATTTATATATCCAGCCCAGACCTTGCCTCTGACGACACGCTCACTGGTCCAAATATTTTGCTGACATCTCAGCTGGCTATCAGAGAGGCAACCCAAAATTAAATGGATAAAAACACAATTTGTGATTTGCACTCCACAGACATTTCCTTGTTTCAAAGAGTTAACTCACTCACCCTCCTGGGCTTCCCAGTCTCAATAAACCAGATGATGACGCCCCAAACACAGGAATCCCATCTCCCTTCTTTCTTTCTTTTCTCTTTCCTCATCTTATATCTAGTGCACCACATCACATGTTCTCACTCCCTACTTTCAGGCCAGACTGCCTCGTTTCTTCTTCTTTAACAGACAGGTAACTGGTCTGGATTTTACTCTAAGAGCAGTGGGGAAGCAACAACAGTTTTGTAAGCAAAGAATGATGCAATATTAACTCAAGTGCTTAAAAGATCACTGTAGCTCTTGGTTGGGGAATAGGCTGATGGTGGGTGGGGCACATAACAGAGTTAAGGTGACAAGTGAGTGCAAGAGTTTAGGTGAGAAATGATGGAGGCCTGCTTGACTGGTCTTTGTTGGTAACAGAATTAGAGAGGAGACAAAATTGAGCTGTGTTTTGGGAGAAGTATCAACAGAGCTTTCTCATATTCAAAAGGAAAAAGGGCACGTGAGGAAACATAAGAATCAATACTGTGTCATGAGTTTTTCGCTTTAGCCCTTGAACAGATGATGGTGCCACTCACTTGGGAGGAAGCCTGGTGTCTAGAACACCTCAAAACCTCTATGTCTGCTACTGTGAGAGAGAGAGGGAGTGAGAGGAGCATGTGCATGTGTGCACATGTATGAGATTCCACACGAGATTGGGCCCCCACACCCAATCTTCTCCCCAGAGTGTTCTTGCTCTGCCTCATTCTCAGATCACAGCATCTGAAACAGCACCTCTCCAATCTATTTTCTCTCACAGTATCCATGTTTCCTTAATCGTACTTCATTCACTGTCTGATTTTCTGGCTTTTTTGCCTTCTTAATGGTCTCCCACTCATTAGATTATGAACTTGATTAGGGCAAGTATGTCCTTCATATCTATCCTTGCCTCCTGGGTGCCAAGCACAGGTCCTGACCCATAACTGCAACTCAATAAACATTTACTCAATCAACTATCCTCAGGAATTTCTAGGGAGAGGAGGAAAATATGCCTCAAAGACAGCTTAACCAACTGTTTTCATAAAGGGCCAGATAGTAAATATTTTTAAGTTTTGAGAGCTACACAGTCTCTTATAACTACCCAACTTACTTGGAGTATTAAAGTAGCCACAGAGAATATGCCAACAAATGAGTGTAGCTGTGTTCCACTAAAACTATATTTATAGAGACTGAAATTTGAATTTCATAAAATTTTTGTGTGTCATGAAATTATTCTTTTGGCTTATTTTCAACCATTTAAAAATGTAATAAGCATTCTTGGCATGTGAGCCACAGTTTGCTGACCCCTGGTCTAGCCAAAATTCACACATTTAATGTCAAGGAAGGAGAGAATGAGGAAATGATAGGCTAGATGATCAGTGTTAACTTCCACTGAAGAATTTATACTGTAAAATAATTGGTGTAATCAGGAAAGATTCCCACTAGCCTACTGGTTCCTTAAGAAAAAGAAACCAGGTCCATGAATCTTGTCACCATATACTTAGTTTTTTGATCGAAAAAGAAGAAGGAAAGAAAGGAGGAAGAAAATAGCAGAAACGTATCCCAACTCTGAAACAAAGACAAAGCTTATTTTCTCTTGATTCTTGTACTATCTGGCCATGAGAAATACAGCAATTTCCAAAGATGAGTGGCCATACAATAAACCTCAATTTCAAACTACAATAATGACTTTAACTGAAAGACCCTTAAAAAAATGTAAAAGATTCTAAGAACTCTCCTATTATCCTGTAGGTCATCCTGCTCAGAACAAACATTATTTTCAAATACAAGGTCAGCAATCTCTCTATTAATTACAAAACTGTCCTCCAACCATATACCTCTGTCATTAAAACTGCATTTTCTATAGTCAAAAATGGTTAAGACAGACCATTAAAATGAATTTGAATTTATCAGATAAAGAAGGTTATGGTACAAAGACGCCTTTAAATATCTAATAAAATTATGCCAAATACATTGTAAGGCAATATCCTGTAACTGAGTGCCTTGAAAAAAATCTAATGGGAGGGGGTAGAAAAGAAAGTGATGGCAGCCTTGCTAAGGATGAGGCACAAACATGTGTCCCCAAGCTCCAGCATGGCCACTCCAATGTTTACACTGTGCTTTAGCAGACCGTCCACTGAACAGAAACTACCGGGGGTGGGGGGGTCGGGGGGGCGCTAATCTTTTTTTTTTTTTTTTTTAAAGATGGAAAAGAGGGCAGGAGGGGCATTAGGAACCTAAAAGTGGGGAAGGGAATTCCTCAAAAAGGGGGCACAAAATGGAGGTGCAAATAGTAACTATCAAGCCCTTTCTGTTCTGATAGGATCAATGAAAGCCAGAAAGGGAACAGACGGATCATGAAAGGGAAAGGGAACATAGGGTCAGAGAAGAAATTTCTGTCTAACTCATATTACCACATACATGGGTAATCCACATATTGTTTGGCTTTGGTTAGGGACACTGAGTCAAAGAGGCGTGCTTAACTCTTCTATATCTAATCCAATGCCATCCCAACTCCGGTTTCCCAAGAATCTAGGCAGTACAGAGACTGAGAATGTGGGCTTCCCCTGCCAGGTTTCCAATCCTGGCTCTGTCACTTACTGTATCTCTACAAGCTTGAACAGAGTACACATTTTTACTCTGCCACTCTCTCCTCCAAGGAAAAATGAGGATACAGTCCTGCACATGAATGCATGTGAAGTGTGTGGCACAGTGCTGGCAAATGGTAAACTCACAATAAATATTATTCTTCCTTTCAAATAACGAGGTAGGATTATTCCTGTTGACCTGGATTTGGGGGAGAGTGATGTGAGCTTGAGGAAAGGAATGTGAGGGCACAGAGAGACCTATGGGCACATTTCTACTTGCTAAGTAGAATACTTTTAAATACTTGAGTATTTACTTACCAGATCCATAGTACCTATTTACTATTCCTCTAGGAGAACAAGGATTAGAATCACCCTTGAAGTTAGAGTGCCATCTGAACTCAACATAAAACTGATCTGCTAACAAAGTACAGACCGAAATAAGCAACGTCTGCCGGGATTGGCAAGGCAGATACTGTATTTGAAAAGCAAACCTGGCACTTGTTGAAAAGATAGTGAAGAATGAGCTAGAGCAATAAATGGCATGGAATCAAGGCAAGAGATGTGGGCAACTGATGTGCAATGGGACCTGGCAGGAGGCTCTTCCCCAATATGCATGGTTCATGCCCGGGGCTCAGGTCCCTGCTCAAGTGGCACCTAATCAAAGGCCTTTCAGTATAAAACAGCATCTGCACCTAGTCTCACTCCCAACACACACACGCTTGTCATTTTCTCTTCTCTTATTATGAGTTATTTTCCTTCACAGAACTCATTACCACCTCACCTATATTTGTTATATATTGTCAATACCAAAAGAATGTTAACTCTACAAAACCACTCATTTTTGTCTATTTTGCTCTCTGGTATACTCCTGGAGCCTAACATGGAATCCGCCACTTCGTTTGTTCTAAAGAAATATTAAATGAATGATCCAGTCTGGTGGAGAGCTCACCGTGACAAAGCAAATTAAAAAAAAAACCAAAAAACAGTGAGCAGAAGTTCTAAACTGTAACAGGGAACTGAACTGCTTGTTAAAAAAAATTTAATATGGCCAGTTAAAGCAATAATGACTTCTGACATTCATGCAAATCCAACAAACTATCTAAAAGCATTTTAAATCACAGATGGGACCAAGAAATTTGGAGGACAGTCATTCTTGAAACCAAGAAAAATGAATGAGGAACACACAAGGTAGGTTTATGAGAATGTGTATTTTAGAAAGTATTTATTTCACTTGTTAACTAAAACCAGCACACATTTCTCTCTCTTAAAAATGTCCACAGATAAAGTGACTAGATGTATGTTAAGTAAAAGTCAATATTTCTGTTCCTTAAAATACTTACCAAGAACATACAGTATTTTATTGCCATTACTGATTTTTGGATAAATGAATAATGAAAACTATAATACACAAAGAATATCTACCTATCCCCATTTTTCTATGTGGATAAACTTTAAGAGCAGTAATTTTCTCAAAAGAAAAATGATTTTCTTCAGCTAATGGGAAGATCCAAAAAGTACATTATATAAAATAAGCTGTAGGAAATTTTTCAAACTGCAGTGTGGGTGTGCAAGGTGGCAAGTTGCTGTGTTTTATACTACAGAGAAAATGGGTAAGAAAAATACAATTTGTCACAGATACTTATGCCTTTATCTTTAAATTATAGCATATTCAAATAAAAAAAAGACATTCACCAATGACAGAGAAACTAGGTTTAATCCTAATAACGCCCATAATTTATACTATTATAACTGCATACTTAAGTCATTAAAATATACTTGGATTCAAGGGACTGAAAATACAAGATCTGCATATATAAAAGATAATTTAAGGAGCCTAAGCAGTATTTGTTGTTTTGGGGTTTTCTGAGGCTCAAGCAATAAAGACAATAGGAAGCTGTGGGAGAGACATAAAAATGAGTTTAAATTACAGGAGAACAACACAGAGGTTCCTACAAACAGATCTTTTGAAAAGGTTACTGCTAGGTAATTTTGTTTTTTAGATGTAGTATTTAGTCATTTATTTTCATGCAAATTCTCTAATCTCAGAATGCCTCTGGAGAAATCTAGTCAAAAAAGGTATATTCTTAAGAAAGTTAATACAACCTAGTGTGATTTTTTTTTTCCTGAGCAAATACAACCTAGTGTGATTTTTTTTTTCCTGAGCAGCCCAACAATATGCTGAGATTGTTAGTTTTATAATTAAAAGGACTTCAGTGATTTTGCTCTTTGTAACAAACTCTCGCATGAACTGCGCAAAATGATGAGACATTGCCAGAATTAAGTCTGACCTAATATACTTTTCTGTAGAAATGAAATTTACGATTTGATATCAACATCCCACTGGTCACTTCCCCAAAGCCATGACTGCAACAGAAATGTTTTCTGCCTCTCAGTAAAATAACCAAAATAAAAGCCACATTTATGGCAAAACAAAACAAAACAAAATGACCCTTGTAAACCAGGAATCATACTCTTGATTCTGGAATCCATCATTAAAGCGCCCAAGGAATCACCCTTCTGTGGTTTTGGTTTTGGTTTTGGTTTCACCACAGATCTCCTTGCTCCTGCCCAACACAGCCCTATGACTTGTCTTCACCCATGCTTTCTCCTTCCTTAATGGATAATATAGGAATGGAATATGAAATGGAATATGAAAACATAACGCATTATGTACTACTTGTTAAAGAAAAGCTCCCTAAGAATGACCCAACAATTCACAATGAAAAGCCAATTCTTATTCTGCACTGATATCCCAAATCAGAGACTTCAAATGGAAGATTAAAATAAAAAATATTCAAGTAAAAGACATGTAATCACAGCACATTTAATTACTCTACAAATTCTACAGTCTCCTCCAGCCCTGTGCTCCTCATACCCCTGCTACTTCCTTATTCTCCCCAACTCTGCAACCGCACGCCTCTAGAACCCAGTCTCCGGTGTCAGTCCCTGCGTGTGGGGGCAGTGGCACTCCAGAATCACAATTGTCTCAGTGTTTCATAAACAAACCATTCTTAAGCTGGAGAACTGAGAGTTCAACCAGCTCTATTTTGTTGTTGTTTTTAATTTCCCACCCATTGGCTGGCCTTACAGTCATAAATGAACAAAGATTCTGACCAGTCTCTCCTCAAAAGATGGAGGATGAAAGAAAAGACCTAAGCTTAAATACACTGGAGTGTCCACACTGGATCTCTCTCCCTGTCTCTCTAGTACACACACACACACACACACACACACACACACACACACAGAGTCTATCAAATTTGAAGGGATACACATACAAAAGAAGTCTCATTTTATCAAATAAAAAAGTATTTACAGAGCTCTGAAAACCTAAAAGATTGGGTAGGCCTAACTGTAGTTTTCTTTCTTTTCTGCATTACAAAATGGTTTTACAATTGAGCTAACCACTGTTTCTGGCAAAATTCAATATAACATTTCAACATAACAAATAATGGATAAATATTTTTTCCTAGAGTTTTTGTCCCCAAAAAGTTACCTCAAACTGTGTGTAATTATCATCCTCCTAGATGTTGGAGACTGAGGTGTTTGGCAATAGCTGCTATCCTAATTTAATATCCATACAAATTCACATAAAGTATTTTATTTCATCTCTACACCCTCAAGCCATTGTGAAAGCCACTTTACCGATGAGGCACTGGTGTGAAACAGGTGACGTGATGCTCCTAAGGACAAAGAGTCAAAAAGGAGGTCTGACATGACTGATCTTTGGCGTCATTATGTTTACCTTGTGGTCCTTTGAGAGAGAGGTCCCAAGCCTTTGAGGCATACTAGAATCATCTAAGACCATCTCCTTAACTTGCTGAGGCCTGGGGTTATTAAATATCTCAGGTAATTATGAACTAACCGAGAGACAAGCATTTGGGAATTACTGCTTTATGTGAAAATTAGCAATTAGAACAAATCAGCAAGTTAGTTGTCCTTTCCTCTGTTAGAAGAAATCAGGCAAGTTCTACCGGAACCTTCTTTTGTTCAGCACAACAATTAAGTAAAAAAACTATTGCATGGCTAGTTTGTACCACTAGTGAAGTTTTGTCTGAATTTCATAAAACATATAAGGAATAGTATCCAAGTACTCAATATATTTCAGTCACCTTTGCAGTAATTGGGATGACCACTCTAACACAAATCAGTTCTAAGAGCCAAAATAAATAGTCATTTACTTACTTAGAACCTATTTGGTAAGATGATGATGATGATAATAATAATAATAATACTGCCAGCATTCTGCCAACTATATAAAACCAATTTTTAAACCTCCAGGTTTCTGTTTCTTTGTCTGAAAAAGTATACTTCCATACCAGACAAATGCTAAAGTTCCAGGGAGCAGTAAAATTTTATGTCTATAAAATATTCCCTTTCATTAATTCAGAATCCAGGTTGTTGTATGAATAATGGTTTTAATTGTCAGTCAGCATAGGCTTCAAATATCGGCAATCTTGTTTTGTTGCCTTGGCAAGGCTTGAAATCCAGAATTCCATCATAATCACTGTTTCCATTTGGCTACTCCTAAAGTGATATTCATTCAAATACTATCTTTGCATAATCACTCTTAAATAGCTAGAGTACAACTGATATTTCTGTAAATGTAGTTACTCAATTTAACTTGTGCCTTTATTTAGACTAAAACACTCTTTTTTTGTCCTTCTGGCACTATTCTATTGGGCACCAAGTTCAGGGTCACATCCAAACGATACATAATTTTTTAATGTACCCAACAAAGAAATGACAATCTTTGTCTTTAAATGCATGCTACTGAATTTTAACAAACAATTCTAGGAATGTCTGCCAAACTTCTACAATTTAGAGCAAATATATCATGAAAGAATAGACAATTCATAATTTAAACTAAGCAGGGTCAGGCCTGGTTAGTACTTAGATGGGAGACAATTCACAATTTATTATGTATTATTTTTCTTGAACTACGGGAAATAGTCACTG
The DNA here is from genome assembly GCA_017311185.1 of Proteles cristata cristata. Classification (NCBI taxonomy): domain Eukaryota; kingdom Metazoa; phylum Chordata; class Mammalia; order Carnivora; family Hyaenidae; genus Proteles; species Proteles cristata. The sequence goes on from JAESUZ010004246.1 coordinate 201,172, forward strand.
TAGTGCTAGTTACATTTTTATGTGAAGGATACTGAGATAAGCAGAAAAACAGATCTCAACACCCAGATTACCTACTGGAGGAGACAATCTGAGGATCTCAATTCTCTGCCTTAAACCACCCTTCTCCTGCCTATGCCTGCATTCTCTATTCGACATCACATACTGTCCACCTGGGCAAGGCAGAAGTACACTGGGATTAAGCTCTAGAAACACTGATATTAACAAGAGGTAACAGGCAAGGAGGAGAGACGAGAGAAGAACTGTGTCGGATTCAGTCACTCAGTGTATCTCAGGTGCCTACAATGCATGGTACCTGGACACAGAGTAGGTGGCTGACACCCTCCAAAAGGGGGATGTCTAACACAGGGTAGAGAAATGCACAGAGAGACAGCAAGCTTGGAGACTTCCTAGTGAGCAACGCTGAAGCGGCAGATGCAGACCATCATGAGAGGTGAAATGAAGAAATGGCTTCCAGGTAGTTGACTGAGTGGTTTATTTCTGAGATGTATAAATTACTCAGGTTAATTCTGAGGAAGAGTCTAGGGAAGCTACTGAGTTGGAAGTTCAAACAGCTCTAGGATAGGAGGACTATCTCTGGCCTTAAATTAGAGAAAGGAAACTGACAGTAAGGAGTAAACTCCTATTTGTGTGACCATGATCCAAATTTGCAAGAAGTTTATGCCCCAAGATTCTATGTATACAATCTACCCAGCAGGCAAATAAGAAGGCTGGGCTATTGTGGGGACAGGGTTCGAGGGCGACTTCACCAGAGATGTACCAGCAAGAAATGATTCTGCAAAGTGAGCTATGGCAAAGGAAGACGGCGGGGGCAAAAGTGTCCAAGTGCGAGCTGGCAGGGGGCAACACATCCATTCTCTCCTTGCTGTCTGCACACTGAGTCTCACCATTACACAGCTGATCCAGCTTGGCGTGTAACTTTGATTTCTGGATGCTTCTCCCCACAGTATTTCTCAGACCACCTTCTTTCTCTCTATCCTCCCAGAGGGGTAAGGCCCAATCTGCAGACCTTTTGCCATCTCTCCTATCGATCTAGCCTGTGTATTTCACCAGACGGATTGTATCCAGCATCTGATCAGGCCCTGTAAAAGAAGCTGGTGCAATCTCTCTTTACTGTGGAACATGATCCACTATTAAGTAGGCCTACTGGTGCAGAGTTTATATAAGAAGCCAAGTACAAAAGATGCTAGGGGAGACTCAGCTGAGAACCTGCTCCTTAACTCTAGTGGCTCTAAAAATGTCATGCCCACTTCCACTAAAAATCTTCTGAAAACAGGGGAAATGGGACTGGAACTACATAATGAATGTAAGGCCAGAAAGCAGAGGTCACATAGAAGGAAAGGCTATTAATGAGGATAAGACAGAGGCCTGGCTGCACCAGCTGGGAAACACAGAACAAGTTACTTGAGGACTCTGAACCTCAACAACAAAAATCAACAACAGACTGGGTGACGAAGAGAGAAAATACCTTCCCTGAGAGGTCTGTGCTGGCATTAAAAGGATGGTGTTAAGTCCTTTCATACACTGCCTGCCTGGCTAATAATAACTCCTCAGTAGACGGCAGCTGTTTCAATGCTACTGCTGCTGCTACCAACATGGATACCATATTTCTTGGCCAATAGCCTTGAATAGCAAGGCTGTCCACAGGGCAAGAGACCAGAGAGCATTTTCACCCCAAGCCAAGTTTGGGGATAATACATGAAGTTAGGCATTCTATTTAGGACAGGGCTTATGGATTAAAATGTTTACCTCCTCTTCAAAGCCATGTAAAAAGTAGTGGCTAAGAACATTGTTTAGGCAGTATGATTTAATTTACTTCAAAACTTTGCTCAAAAAGTAGTATGTACACTGGTGTTTAATTTTATATAAATAAGATATGCAGTTGCATTAATATCAGCAGTTAGTGTGGCTGGACCATAAGGACCCTCACCCATATCTCTGGGAAAACCTGCAGGATAAGGTGTAACCTGAGGTAAGCTGGAAGTTGAATATCTTAATTATGTAGATCATTTTTAAGATTAAAGCCTTTTACCTGCTGAAAACTCATTCATTCATTTATTCAACAAAGATTTGCAAAGCACCTACTATGTGTTAGGCACTGTTCCAGGGACTGGGGATACAACAATGAACAGACAAGGTTCCTGCTCTTATAGATCTTCAGTGAGAACTATAAATAGTGAGGGCACAGTACTGTGGCCACATTATTCTCCCTGCATCTCTTGTTTTCAAGAGCTGTCTCTGAAAGCAACTGAAATTAAGAGCACATGACTACTGACCTTCATTCAGCTTAACTCAATGATACAAAGACTACATTTTCCGAGGAGGCAAGCAAACCCTACAGTTTCTCATCAAATACTAGCCAGTCCTATAAACTCGCAAGGGTCACAGAAAACTCAAGGCTCTGAAGGAAAGGAAGGTGTTAATACATCTTGTCCTTAGTCCTCTAGCTCTACATCTTGGTAAACAATTGTGGGAAGAGTTTTAAAGGCTTGCAATGGTAATTAAATATTTATCTAATTTGATTACCATCCTACTTCATTTTATGAAAGAGAAGAAAATTCCTATTTGGACCTTGATTCTTGGTGGCATCAGCCCCCCTGCCTGATGCTTCACCCAAGGAGATACATACAAGTTCTGGGTTATAGGCATGATTCTGTGTCCAGAGACGGAAGGGCTCTTGCGAAACCCTACTACCCTTCACTCCCAAGTCTGCAGAACTGGAATAATGCAACCCCAGATAAGGAACATGAATATAAATACAACACTGTGAATTACAGGCATAGTTTTCTAAAGATTCTTAGAAAGACTAAAGATTATAAAGAGACTTAAAAGTGTGAACAACTCCCACTCCAGAGGACTTTAAGAATCCTCAGGCCTCTTTGTCATCTGTCTCCTCTTTTGCAACACAGTGCAACAGCAGACCATTCTGGCATGGGTGCGGGTCCTCAGAAGTCTTCAAATTAAAAACTCTACTAATGAAACTACGGCTCTTGGACCTCAACGTCCTACGATGGAAATCAGGAAGGACTCAGAACTGTAGGAAGCGGCATTGTGCAGGGCACAGCAAATCTCAGATGGTGTGCTGGGGTAAGCTACTATTTACTGAAATAAGATACCATGGCTTGAGTGTAATGCTGAAACATGGCACACAGCATCCTCATCTTGGAAGCTCTGAATGTATATAAACTCTGACAAGGCCTACAGTAAAGAAATCTGTTCAGCTAGTTAAACTTAACATTCTTCAAAATTATTTGGCCATGGAACCCGTCCCACTTCCTGACAAACACGTTAATTTTTAAGCGTTCTCTAGTGCCTACTATGTGCCATGGTGATTAAAGGGGAAATATTTCTGGTCTTCATGTAACTTACATATTTAATATTTATTTTCAAAGACAGCTATTTATGGAAACCAGTTCACTGGGTCTTTATCTGAGCCTTTAACCTGATAGATCACTCCAACTCACTAAACTCCCCTCTAAATCCCATGATCTTTAGCTGTCTGGGACAAAAATGGCAGCTACTCCTTACAGAACATTTCTGCTCTGGAAAATAATAGTCTGGCATAGTCCCCATGGATCTACTGTGGCAATTAAAAGCTCTGTACCAGATGCCAAAGGGTGTTTGCCATTTGTATTTGTCACTATACCTACATACACTGCCTCACTGGAGGAGTTTAACAAAGGTGTTTTTGAATAAATAGTAAATGACAAGGACTCCTTCTAGCCGCTGAAAATTCAGACTAAGAATAACCCAGATCAAAATCCTATCTTAGTCTCTGTGGCCAAATTGGATTTAGGTTCCCTTTATTGAATGCTGCCCTTACTGTGCCAACCTGCTTTATATGCCAAGTTCAGATGTGGGCACTTCTTTTTTGATGATGTTATGAGCTAATATTATTTGCAAATGTTTTTAATGACCAAATACATCTTTCTAACTGAAGCTAATGTGTTGAAATGTAATCCCTTAGAGAGGCACAGCTGGCTCATGGTCTCAACATAAAACTGGGATTCAAGAGCATTTTCTACACCAGCCCTGCAATTTTCTTTAAAAAAATTAATATTCGTGTATTTTAATTCCTCAATCAGTGAAACAGGAAAATAAACATTGGCTGGTATGCCTAAATGGAGTACATTTGAAATTTATAAATAAACAAGATATCAAGAAACAAAGAAATCACTAATTACGAGGTTGGATGCAAAGAAGATTCAGAGATCCAGCCCATTTTCAATCACATACACCGGAAACACGGGATGACTTCCTGGCTGCAGCGAAAAGATCCCAAACAAAGGAAAAGGGATGTTCATTGTTTTACAAATAAAAAACAGCCTGGCTGAGCCTTCTCACACAAAACAGAAATCTTTAAAAGTGAAATTAATTTCCCCTGGATTTCCTAACACTTTACTTCTTACCTTGTCTTTACACATCCAAGTGGCATACTGTTTTAAAATAACTGTTATGGTAAACAGCATTTAATTATTTTACAGTACGGTCTTTCACAAGGTAAAGGAGATGTGAGGAGTTGAGAAAGTATGCATCCCATATGGCTGGCGTCTTAGCACTTATGATCATTACAAGCACTCACAGAAAGGCAAAACTGGGCTTTAAAGCTGAACTCTGTATTATCTCTTTCTCAGAGCCCTGGGGCTATCACTGCAAAGCACAGTGGTCCATTCTAAGCCCTGAATAGAGAAAAGGAAGAGATCATTAAATTATAATTTCCATGCACAATTGGTACAAGTATTTCCTACCAACAGGATTAATATGAAAGCAAGATCCCAGAATAAAGCTGCTCAGCAGAGAGGATGGCAGTTTAGTGTCTTGTAAATTTGATTTCACTGAAAGCCCTGACACATCATAATGGTGAAATCCTATTTACTGTAGCAAGCAGGATGGATAATGCTATTTAATACCTGGTGTACTGTGTGCCATCAGCTCATAGCTTTGTACTCCATGCTCTCATCTTACCTTCAGGTTAATACTTCTTGACAGCCTACATGGTAAATAGAGCCCCAAATTAAGTGCTGATCCCATGATTTGCAAATCTTTCCTCTAAAGTTAGGCACAGAAAAACTGGCTCCAGTTAAAAGGATAATATTCACGGGATGCACTTTTAACAGGCTCACCCCAGAAAAGAATGTAAGTCGCATATCCGTAAAGCCAGATTTAAAAAGCATTTCAAGGTTACCCAAATCACATTTCCCATTAGGAAATTCAAAGAGGTTAAAAGAAAAGCCAATGTGCTTGAAGGACTTGTTGAATAATAAATTAAGGATAAGACCCCCATACCCACTATATTGTGTGGATCACTCCCTTCCCCCCAAGGAGAACAAAATAGGGGGGGAAAAAAACCTCCATTCCCGCTTGCTGCTTTTGGAGTATCTGCAACAATAAGCTTCCTTTAGGGAGGTAGTCTGGAGGGTAAAAGGGTTTAGTCTTTGAACGTACGTTATAAATAACTATGTCAATTATATTAGCAAAAGTTATAATGATACTGGCCCTTATTAACTTCTCTACCTAATAATTAAAACCTAAGTATATTTATTTGAACTGTCATTACTTGTTAATGAGGAAAAAAAAAAGAGCAAGTCAAGGTACATGCTGCAAACCACCACTAAAACCTCCGTTGTGTGTGGTGTCATTACAATTAAAAGTGTCGCTGGCTCCCAATGCCTTCAGTGTCCAACTGGTGAAACAGAGAACTCTGTTTCTGCAACTGTGGATCACTTCAGACCACAGGGAATCTGTCTTGATTTCAAGATGAATGAGGAAGGCAGTACAACAATTCAGAGTGTCAAAGGAATAACAGATCTGTAGGTTGACAAATGCAAACTAGTTAGTTATGTACCACAAAGTTATGCTTGCTTTTAACTACTGTGTTACATTTGCTATGTCACCCTGAACGGCCAAAGCAGCACACACAATAAATAAAATTTAGTGTATGTGAATGAACGACCCATATGACCTAGAATCACCAACGACTGTTTAGAGAGCATTTTAGGGGAAAATATCAAAGAATTTTTTATCCCTTAAATTGACTTTATTAAATTATCTCCCTACCCAAGAAACAGTGCTTATGTTTTAGTGTCCCAGATGGCAGTGATCTCGGATTCTATCCTATATTAATCCCTTCAAAAGGCTGACTGAGTTTCGCTCAATGAAGTATTTTTATAATGACAGACTTCATCTGGTAGTAAAAATACGTTATAATTTCTTGCCATAAGGAGCACACTGGGATGACAATAGTCTGTTCTATTGTTGTTTCTCTTTAATATCATCGTTGGCATTATTTCCCCCCAAGCTTTGCACATGGGAAAAGAGAAACTAAGGTACTAATTGACAAAGAAGTCAAGCAATCAAAAAATCCAATTAATCATACAGATGAGCCCAACACTTTATGATGCAATGGAAGATATGCCACCCACTATAAGTAAAAGGCTTTTAAAAATTGCTCATTTGATGTAAGTAAGCACGACCTTAGAATTTAATTAGTAACTCTCTCCACAGGTGACGAACTAGTGAAGTACTTTTCTTCTTAATGACAATTTATTTTTCACCATTCTCTTTGCATTGCTCTCTTTTGCCCAGCTTGTACAATTCCCTCTCCTTAATTGTATGGGATTGACTGCAGTGTGTATGCAAATAGCTGCTGAAATCCAGAGGAGCCTATAAACCGAAAGCAATACAGATCCCACTACCCTGTTGATCTGAACATTATGACTGTAGCTAACTAAGCCCTCTGATCTCCCTCAGCTCCTCAACTCACCAGGGCTTTTATAGCTCTCTTCACACTGTGCCAAACCCCGCCATTCTTATGAGTGCCAGGAGCAAAGTGGATTCAGTAGAGCAAATCAATTCAAGTTCATAACTGAGAAGTTAGACACACAAGACACATTAATCATCAAAGAACTCACATCTCCAAAATGTCCTGGGCAGAAGGAGGTCCTTCATCCTGGAAAATCTCTGGGAGAATCTGGACTCTGCCCTCTCATACTATGGCCTGGCCTTGCTTTTCGCTTCCCTCCCCTAAGGGTAATAGGACTATTGGAAAATACACATTTTCCTGAAGAACATGAAGACAGGCAATCCAGACTCTGATGAAATGACCATCGGAGCAGCTTACCAACAATAACAGAAAGTCTGTCTTCTTTCTAGAGATGGAATGAGATGACTCTCCTATAGCAACACAATGAACATATGGATGAATGGTTCAAAAGCATTTTTAAACTGTTTGAATGACTATGAATTCCTTACTTCAAAGTAGAAGAAGCAGAACTAGGTGTTAAAAAACTGTTAGAGGTATCATGCTGTAGTTGGTAGGTAATAATACTAACTTTATATATTTCCTTTTGGCCAAATGTCCCCAGGAAGTACCAAATCCTGGGGAGAAGTTTCTACATTTTGAATGCTTAACATTCTTGCAGTTTATAAAGCAGCATTAATCACATTTTAACATCAGAATCAAAAAAGTTGTATTAGATGCCAAAAAGAATGAATTTACCACCCAAAGAACAAACAAACAACCAGCAGGATTTAACTCATGAGTGCAGAACTAACAAATATTAAAGCCAGTACTGGCTAATGGCTAAAAGGGCAGCTTCTCAGATTGAGAAGCTTTAAGCTATATGTTCTTTAGCAAATTATTTGAAGCCTTAGGGCCTTCATTTAAAGCACAGGACTGACAGCCTCATAGTGCTGTTTGTGTGAATAAAATGACAGAGTCTAGCAAACTATCTAGCACATGTAAATGCTCAATAAATATTATTGTGAGTTATTACAATGATGATGCTACAAATAATATCAATGTAGTCAAACTTAAACTTGATTCTCAGAGAACAGGTATATACTACTAATTTAAATGACTAATGAAGAAGATACCAGGCACTTTATGGATAGTTTAAGACTATACATGAATTGCTTAGACATAATTTTATGGTATAAGCTTAGTAATTCTAGGATTCATTCACTCAACTCCTATAGGAACTGTGGAATATACAAGGACAAGAAAGCTACCTCTGACCTGAAGGAATTTGCAAGATACACACAAATAACTTACCACAATTATCACAAATATGGCACCTTGAAGAGAGGTATGTAAAACACTATGGATAATTCCCTTAGCAATTTGTCGAAAGCTTCCTAAAAACACTTAAGAACCTTCACTTGGAAAGCTGCCCTGGGCTTCCTCTTATCAAATCACCAATCAGGAATTCATATTCTCCAAGTCTCTGGCATCAACAATCAGAGACAGTGTTCATGTCTCTTTCAATTATGTGACACACCTAAATGTGACCCCTTTCATGTTCTTTTAACACAGAAGTTCAATTCACATCTATGTCAATGTTGCTTGACAAAGCCAGCAACCTTTCCAATGAAATAAGGACCTGAAAGACTTTTCAAATGGCTTTGGCTTTCTTTCTTAGTAAAGAGTTGCTGTTTATGGAATACTGGCTCTAAGAACGGTGAACTGGTGTCCAGTTAAATTATACTTATTCTGGGGTTCCTAGGTGGCTCAGTTGGTTAAGCATCTGACTTGATTTCAGCTCAGGTCACAATCTCACAGTTCCTGCGATTGACCCTGCTTGAGATTCATTCTCATTCTCATTCTCAATCTCTCTGTCTCTCTCTCTGTCTCCCTCTCTCTCTCTCCCCCCCTGCTCAAAAAAATAACATTTTAAAAAAAATTCTTATTATTTTTTTTAACTTATTCCTCCCCATAAGTTAGTGATAGGAGAAAGTTATCTCCTGGTGAACTAACCACTATGAATATGTGCAAGGAAAAAGCTCCATTCACACATGAGAATTATAAAATATAAAATTGACAGAATTTATTGAAATAGATCTAAGAGGCAAGCTGTATTTGAATCAAGTCCATGAAAATGAACAATTCAAGTAATAAGATGATGAGTCATCAAAAAGTAATAATGTATACAATTATGATGCTCATCTAGTTGAATGGTAGGTGGCAAAGTGATCTTAGGGGATCATTTTTGGAATGATTCTGTGAGAGACTAGTCAGTATTCTCTCTTCAGTAATGATACACCACCTGGTATCTAATCTATTGATTCATCATTTCATTTCATTAGAATAAGGACATGTGCTTAAACCACAGGCAGTCTGGATTTCATATAGTAAGTTAAATGATTCTGCGAGTCATCATAGCATCAAAATCATTTTTCTTACATTATGCACTATTGGATTCAGTACTTTTGTATCTTTTAACCCAAAACGTATGTAGACTTTGTAATAGACATGGTTAGACGTTGCACTTTTCACTGTCATCACAATACAAGGGGGACTCTTTTCATAGTCTTCTGCACTAAGCCTAGAAAATACTTCATCATTGGAGACCTAAATGCCTTTCAAATATTCCTGGAAGAAATCCAGTTGAATGAAATTAATATAGGTTACTTCAAGAACGGCAGTAATAAACAGGATTTTATAGAGATGGGGAGAAGACAGCAGAAAGTTGAATAATACTAAAGTAATTTTAGGATTTTTAGTATTTTGTACACAATGGAAAGTAAATAGCTTTCTTTAATGGCAACAGCTTTTGCTTATCATTTTCCAGTTTTCAAAGAGCTTTTATATACATCATTTTATCTGATCCCCCCAATAACTCACAAGTATGAGCAAGTAACAGAATATTATCCCCACTTCATAGATGAAGAACCAGAACCAGAGACCAGAAGAATTAGGTGACTTGTCAAATAATAATATTATAGAGCACCCATGCCTTCTGGCTCCTAGTCTAGCCTGGAGTTAATTTATTAAGTATTAACTAGTAGTAATGTGATTATTCGACCCCAAGGTTTTTCTAAGCTCACTGAAACTTGTTTTCAGTTAAAATTCCTAAACAACTTTCCAGCCTTATCTTCAAAAAGAAATATACATATTGCCTATATAAGAAACTGCTGACCGCAATGATTTGACACCATCATAACATATCCATCCGATCTACCACTGCTTGTCCCAACCTGAGGCCAAAACAACAGTTACATGCTAAGCAGATCAGTTTCACCCATGAAGAGTAAATCCTCTTAGTACTTCACACTAATCACTGAATTATCTCCATCAAATTGGTGGACTTAAGAGAAATGGGTGAATATTTTTCAGGGCCTTTTCTTCTACCTGACAGCGATCAATGACAAATTCAAAAGGGACCTAGCATAGTAAAACCTGATAGCAAAGGAAACTGTCACTAGGTGGGGAAAAAGGAAATGCTAGGTAAATTACATCAAAAACTATGAGTGGTTCGTTTTACCCTGCTAACACAGACTATTAAGTATGGTGCTCTGGAAATACGGGAAGTAAAATAAGAATTACCACTGACCGAGTGGTTACTCCATGCTGGATTGTACTATAGGTGCTTTATGAGAATTAGCTCATCTACCAAATCAGTGAGATAAGTAATGTTACATCCTCATTTTACTGCTAAAGAAACTGAAATTCTAAGTAACATGCCCCCCAAAACTCAGCAGGTAAATGTCCACTCAGTGAATTCAATCCAAGTTATCTGGTATCAAAGGCTGTGCTCTAAACCAGGGTTCCGTAGACTGTTAACTCATGGGACAAATCCAGCCTGCTCTCTATTTTATATAGCCTTAGGAGTGGTTTCAGGTTTTTAAATGGTTGGGAGTGGAGGAATCAAAGAAAGAGTATTTAATGACATACAAAAGTTACATGAAATTCAAACTCCAATGTCCATAAACTGGAATACAGTCACACTTGTTCACTGACACACTGGCTGTGGCTGCTGTCACATTGCAATGGCAGAGGTGAGTAGTTGAACCGAGAGTTAAGTAGTCGTGACAAACCATGACATGGCCAGCAAAGCCTAAAATATTTCCTACCTGGCCCTTCACAGAAAAATCTACTGACTCCTGCTGTAAGCCATTCCACTCTATGCTTATTTAACATCTCTACTTGGATGTCTTAACAAATATCTCCAAACTTTAAGTATTTAAAATCAAAGTCCTGATTTTCTCCACTAGTGACATCCAAGTCCATATTTGGTTAGTCTTCCCCTGTGGAAAATCCATCCCTCTAGGTATAAAAGCCATAGTTTGAGAGTATCCTTGAGTTCTTTCCTTCACTATGTTCAAAACCATCAGCAAACCTGACCAGCTTTGCCTGTGAAATATCCAATCCCATTTCATTCCGTCCACTGCTAATGGCCTGGCCCAAGCCATCAGTACCCCTTTTCTGAATTATTACCATTGCATCTTACTAGGTCTCTCTTGTTTCGGTTCTTGCCCAAGACAGCAGCCAGCAGAGGCTCCCGCACTCACAAACCCTCTAGCTTTTTCAAACATGCCACACATACCCCTGGCGTAGTGCTAGCTTACTCCCCATTACTGCAGACCCCCTATTAGATAGGCCTTCCCTCTCCATGAGACCCACCTATACTTCTAGCCCCTGGGACCCCTTTTTCTCTGCTTTATTGTTCATCCATACTATTGCAACCTGCCATTCAAAAGATATACTGGATTCTAACTGAATTTAAGCTACCCGAGGCAGAAGTTTAGTTCATTTTCTTTACTAGAATATCTCTAGCACTGGGCGACGGCCTGACATATATTAGGTCCTTAAGAAGATATCTGCTCGGGACACCTGGGTGGCTCAGTTGGTTGAGCATCCAACTTCGGCTCAGGTCATGATCTCACAGCTCATGGGCTCGAACCCCATGTCGGGCTCTGTGCTGACAGCTCAGAGCCTGGAACCTGCTTCAGATTCTGTGTCTGATTCTGTCTTCAGATTCCCCATCTCCCTGCACCTCCCATGCTTATACTCTGTCTCTTTCTGTCTGTCTCTGAACAATAAATTTAAAAAGTTAAAACAAAAATTTAAAAAAAAAGAAGATATCTGTTCAATGAATGAGGAAATGATCCCTGCATGCAAGAAGCACTCAGATTAGTGACACACAGAGATGGGTGAACATACTTAATATGCCAATAATTGTACTGAATGGTGCTTAATAGTGTGTTTCTTATCTATTTTCTTATTAAACACCTTTCTAAACAAATCAAATTTTAGAAGTCTCAATCAAAGGGAAGGGAAAGACAGCTTTGTAAGACCTATGTATGGAATTATTCTAGATAAATCTACATTCCTGAACAAGGGCACTGATAAGGTGCTCAAACTCCCATTCTTAAACCCACAGTCTCCTTCTGTTTTAGCCTTTATTCCCATCATTGCATCTCTGTCCAACTCTGGGGCCATGTTGACTAGAGGTACTGCCTCAACTACTCCTCTTAACTTTTCTCCCCAAGTCCTACTATTCAACTCATGCCCACCACTATTTTTTTTTAACTCTCTAAATGTTTATCTATTTTTAAGAGAGGAACAGAGACACAGCATGAGCAGAAAAGGGGCAGAGAAGGGGGACACAGAACCTAAAGCAGGCTCCAGGCTCTGAGCTTCCAGCACAGAGCCCAGTGCAGGGCCCAAATCCATGAATTGCGAGACTATGACCTGAGCCAAACTTGAACACTCAACCAACTAAACTACCCAGGTAACCCATCTTGCCTACCACTCTTAAAAGAGATATTCATTTCTTAGCCACAAATGCAGTGAAACTGAGATTTTATAAAGACAATAATACTTCTTACCCCTTAAAACACTACCATTTCTAAGAACCTATTCAACTTTCCCAATGTTTGGGATAGACAAGAGAAGCACTCTACTATCTGACCTGGAGGCAGTGCAGGTCCTAAAAACTTAAGAAAAAAGATGAGGGAGGGGCGCCTGGGTGGCTTAGTCGGTTAAGCGTCCGACTTTCGCTTGGGTCACGATCTCGCGGTTCGTGGGTTCGAGCCCCGCGTCAGGCTCTGTGCTGACTGCCAGCTCGGAGCCTGGAGCCTGTTTCAGTCTGTGACTCCCTCTCTCTCTGACCCTCCCTGCTCACTCTCTCTCTCTCTCTCTCTCCTAGAAAAAAAAAAAAAAAAAAAAAAAAGGTGAGGGAGTTTGCAGAGTGGTAAATGCCCCACTGAACCAATAACATGACCACACCCAAGACAACCAAAGAAGGAATGGTATTTTCTGTGACAATGATCTACCTGCTTCACTTCTTCACTTCCTGGCCACTTGGTAACTAGGAAAAGCAGTTATAGTTCTAATTATTGATGTTTAAATAAATCATATGGGAAAGCTGCAGATGTGGTTCGAGAAGAGAATCAATGACGAGAAATAGTCATACCCTCTCTTCCAGTCTAGCCAGCTGCTCTTTGTAGAATGCATCCTGCTTCTTTATCACTCGATCTTTCTCTTCCAGCTGCTTAGCCTAAAAAAAGAAATGAAGAATATACTATATCAAGAAAAAGCAGTAACAGCAAAGCAAAAGTCAAGTATAAATTACATTAGAAATAAGTACACAAAGCTGGAGATTTTTGCAATCTATTAGGGCTCTGCCACAGAACAATATTAATAAGATGATGATTGCTGTATTTAAATGTAAAGGAGTCTACATTGTATTTTTTTTTTTTTACTATAACAGCTGTGTCCTACTTAGTCCAAAAGTATCAGAATACAGCAGACAATTTTATTTAACTTCTTTCGAAGAGTAATTTCAAGGATTAATATATTCTACAATAAAACTTAGATTTTATTCCCAGCATAAGCTACATGGTTATTAACCCTTTTTCTTTTTTTCTGAACAAGAAAAATGACTGTATGACATTTCCTACAAATCTTATGTTTGAGAATCCTTAAATTACACACTGAAACCTGCACATAAATACATGTATTGGTCTATTTTCGTCTTTATGAAGCAGTCGTCTTTGGAGGAAGGGGCAAAAACTACTATAAATGTTCATTTGAATAACTGAAAATTTAAAGTGATAAATAAAAACAGTGAAAGTAATTTTAAAACTTGGTCATCCCATTTCTAATTTACAAGATTTTTTTAAATTAAAAAAATGTAATAAAACATTTTTATTACCTGAAAAAACAACAATAAAAATAGTTACTTATGGATGTTTTTCAAGTTTAGCTAAAAAAATGCATTTTTCAAACTGTTGTTTGTATCTTGATCATTACATTTCAAGTGATCTTTATCTCTGAGAACAGACCTCCCTATCTCACCCCAAGTTAGATGAATGCTGAACACACAACTGACTAGGAATTTTAAGATATTAAGCAAGTATGTATTCTGGCGTTCCCACCCTTGTGCTGTGTACCACATTATTTTGCCCAGTGATCAAGTGACACCTGGCTCAGCCTGTGTAAGTGTGACTTCCACTATCTGCTTACTTTCAGTGTATCCATTTTGCACATTTGTAGGTCACTGCTTTGCTACTTACTTTGTCTTCAATGTCCTGCAGCATGTTTAAAACAAACAAATTAACAATGGTTATTTGACAATATAAGTCATATTTTTTTCTAATGTTACAAAGAAATCTGATAGATAATATCTGAGATGCAAACCAAAGAAAGCAATGAGGGAAAAACTTGGAGAACTTGCTTAACTTGGAATACATTTAAATGTCACTGTGCTGTTACAGTCTGAATAGATTTCAATGAAAAGTTCATGCTACTTGAGCATATGAATAAATAAATAAAAAAATACAAAGACTGCATTAAAATATACTAATATGCAAGTCCATAATCTATGGTTCCTTGGTACAACATAGTAAAAAGCTGACTAGTTTATCAGGAATATAAAAAAAAAAAGGTAAAGAGAGAAAGAATTTTTAACAAAGCTAATTGTGAAGAAAACACGCATGACTACAGGACCTAAAAAGAAAAGATCTTAAATTCAACACACACACACACACACACACACACACACACTCAACTAATCCAGAATATGTAAAAGAATGGATTTGAGACCCCCGCGTTAAAACAAAAAAACATGAAATCAAATGAATAAGCAAATGACAAAAAGAGGAAAAGAAACTCCAACATGTAACTGTGAGAGTTAAAGATATTAAAACACAGAACACTTTCTAAAAGTACTGTTCCCCTCCACCCCAAACAAATGACATACACTGGTAATTCACACACAAAAATACAAATAATAAACACATGGGGGAAAACCAAAGCCTAAGGGAAGTCAAAGAAAGAAAATTAAAATGAAATACTATTATTCATCTACTGAACTGACAAAAATATAAAACAATAATAATAATGTCAAGGATACAGGAAAACAGGCTCTTCTATACACTACTGGTCAAAATGTAATGTGATATAACCACTTTTTAAGTCAATTTGACAAAATGTAATGTTTTAAAAATATACATATTCACTGAGATCTAAACTCTATTTTTAGGACTTAAGTAATGACAATATACAAAGATGTTCATAATAGGATTGTACAGGATAGCAAAGAAGCAAAAAAAAAAAAAAAACCAATTTAATAGTTAAATAAAAATAACCTCAAAATATGCTAGGTAAAAAAAGAAACTGATTATAAACAGAAAGGACAGTATAATCTTTTTTTTGTAGGGAAGAAAAAAATACGACACTCAACAAAATGTCAACAAAACTTACATGGTAGGCTTATGAGTGGTTTCCAGTTACTCTTGCTTCTTAGTATTTTCCAAATTAAAAAGAAAACATACTTGATAGTCAAAGGACACTAGAGAGAATTTTCTGAGGTGAGAGAAGTAGTCTTCTTGTTTATGGTTGGTTACCCAACTGCATGTGTTCGTCAAAACTCATAGAACAATGTATCATAAAGGATGAATTTAACTACATAAATATCATAAAGTGTACACAAGTTAAGTACACCAAACCTTATGAAAACAGCTGCATATAAACATATGGATGGATATGTGCATGTCTTAACTATTATTAATCTGCTTATCACTTGGCTGATTTTATTCTAGGCATTTAATTCCAAGAAATATTAAGAAAAGCACACAAGGATTTATATCTAAGAAAATACAGCCAACATTATTTGAAGCAACAAATAACTGGGACCAAAAGAAGTTTGTGTAAATAAGATTTGATCAAACAAAAAGACATTGATTATAAAGATTTTGTCCAGCCATAATGACCAAACATGGAGAGCCACTAAAAATTAATGTTTTAGTAGAATGGTTAATTTTTTTTAACTCAAAATCTTATGTGGGGAGAAAAGCAGGTCATAAAAAAGCATGTACAGGAAATTCCTAATTTTGGTTAAGGAAGGAACAAGGAAAGTTGAGTGCCTTGTTATAGACACTTGGAAAAAAGTATCCACCTTAGTATGCTAAGATGTTAATAGTGAATATGATATTTTCTTATGTGGACTGTCCTGTACTTTCCAAAATTTCTGTAATAAACAATTATTACTTCTATAATCAGAAAAATACTTCTTAAACATTAATATCATATACATTTATCCCTAACTAGGAGACGGAAAAATATGATAGAGAAGCTCAAAGAGTGAGATATTAAGTAATTATATTAACAACTAATTTTTTTAACAACTTGAACAATTATTTATAGCTTGGAAATTATTTTACCTACAAAATCCTTAATGTACTAGCACTTGATTTTCTCTCCTACTCAATCTTTGACAGTACCCACCATGGTTCTTAAAAACACTTGCACTAAATGTTTCTTTTGTTCACATATAGTGCACAGTGAGACTTTTATTTTTAAAAAACACACACAAAAAAGCAATAGATATTCCATTCTGGTTATTCAGAAAACACTAAAGAATTCAATACTACAAATATATTGCTTGAACCTGAGGACTACATATACCAACAAATTTAATTTTGAGAAGCAACATAAATAATGTATAGTAATATCCTCATTCGCTTTTCTTTTTTTTTTTTTTAAATGTTTTTATTTAGGAGAGAGAGACAGGTGAGCAGGGGAGGGGGGAGAGAGAGGGAGTCACAGACTTGAAACAGGCTCCAGGCTCCGAGCTGGCAGTCAGCACAGAGCCCGACGCGGGGCTCGAACCCACGAACCGCGAGATCATGACCTAAGCACAAGTCGGACGTTTAACCGACTAAGCCACCCAGGTGCCCCCTCATTCGCTTTTCTAAGATATGTAATCTTTGAAAAAATTTAAAGCAACACGTGAAAAGGTCAGATATGCACACTAAAAAGGAACTACTTCCAAAGGGCCGAAAACACCAAACTATGGTCTAACATCACAAATCTTTCCCTAGACAGCCAACAGAATCAATAGCTTGCGATCCACTGGGGAGAATAAGAAAGCAGGAAACATGGCCACAACCCCCGAACAGCACGTTGCTTTGAAACAGTTAATGTGATGCTGGGAGGGAAAGTCACACAATATGAATCCTGAAACCCAAATAATCATGGAATACATTGACTAAACTAATAGCTACTAAGGATGAAGAGTCACACTCAACTTACAAAAAAGCAGTAAACCAAGTGCAAAGAAATAAAACTTCTATGTGTAACTCTCTAACGGAGAATCACTGTAAATGAACAAATCACTGTAAAAAAACAAAGAGGATTATAACGTTGTTACAGAATTATTTCTTAGGGGAAAAAATGAATATAAAAAGTTTCCCCTCATTTCTTGTTTGCTATTATTCCTCTCAGTACAAGAAATGTGCGCTGATTAGTTTTCAGATCCTGTTGGATTTGGGATAACGTGATTGGGCTTGAAAACATGACAGAATTCATTATGGAAAACTACAGCACCCCACATGCAAGAGAAACAAAGA
The DNA here is from genome assembly GCA_017311185.1 of Proteles cristata cristata. Taxonomy (NCBI): domain Eukaryota; kingdom Metazoa; phylum Chordata; class Mammalia; order Carnivora; family Hyaenidae; genus Proteles; species Proteles cristata. The sequence goes on from JAESUZ010004246.1 coordinate 218,824, forward strand.
AAATAAGGAAATCAAGTTTTCCTTCAGAAACCTAACACATAAATATTTCAATGTTTTAAACTCAGTGGTGCTAGTTTCACGATGAAGTACTCATATATTATCTTCCTTAAGACTTGCTTCTTATCAGAAAGGATTTGAAGGTACTATGACTAAGAATATAATGAGATCAACTAAAGTGAAAACTGGGATTATGGATAAGACATATTGTGGTGGTGGGAACTTTACCTTCCCACGTACATTCCTAGGTAACTCTTCATACCGAAAGCTTTTGGGCATATTAGTTCAGCCTTCTTAGGCCTGGCAGCTCCTGAGGATTGAGATGTGTCGCAAGGTGCATGGTATTGAGAACCCAGTGACATCACAATCACTTAGCTCAGAGGTTGTACTTTTACTTTGGACATCAAGTATAAGGCATGTTAAGAAAAGATTTGGGACTACGGGCAAGCTCATACGTTTTAAATGACAACATACTTTGAAATGTCAGTGTTCAATTTTAACAGCTCAAGGGAAAAAACAAAGCAGGTACCTGTTCAATTTTCCATGGGATGATACTAAGAAGCCAAAGAGTATTAGGATTGAGAAAAGGCAACAACTGTAAATCAATCCACCTATGAAATCCCTATAATTATATTTCCTATCATTCTAAATCTTGTAAAAAGTCTGAAACACATATAATGGCTGGAGAAAGATTTAGTCTTTCACAATGATACGGATAATCTGTGGCACAGATCAATCTCTATCTAATAACTCACATAGGCAAATAGGAGCAAAGAGCTTTTTTATTCCTCTTCAAAACTACATAGAACGCAAAATATATAGGAACCTAATAAAATTATATGCTGACATAAAACACAGAACTGAAATATCTAATGGGGCCAAACCATAAACTTGTAAGGTAATAATACATTTAGAAGCTGTAAACATGATCATTGTGAATATCAATTATGACATGAGAAATTACATAGGATTTACTGAGCCTTTATCAAGTGGCATTAATAAACAAAGAATTAAATTCAAAATGCTGTTTTCCGAACCACATTAGAAGATGACTTTCAAAAGGGTAACTCATCCAGGTGAATTTGAATGCTCCCCAACCTATTATCAACTTTAGCATACTTTTCAATGACTACTTAGAGGCATGAGCTATGAGGAAACTCCAGCTTGATATGTTAAACTGCACTTATATCCATTAACATAAGTTGAATACAGACCAGGGCTTTCAAGTGACTTCTTAATCCTCAATCTGGAACTCATTTCAGGTTTTTCATGCTGATAACATACTGAAAACAGCCTACTGAATAAGTCCTCTTCCACTTTTGGGCATATCTGCTTATATTCTTGAAAAAGCCAGCAAAGTGGTTTTTGAAATTAAAAAGTAAAGCCAACAATTAATGAAGAGAGGACACTGTTAGGTACATAAATGTAGAATAGAAAACAGCCTAGTGTTGCTTGGCTTTCAGTGTTTCCAGTTCTCTCCTAGTATTTGTGCAGAACATGGTATTTGACAAAAGAAGCACAATTAAGTGCTAGATGAAGTCAGAAAAAACTTTACAAGCTTTCTTCCATAGCTTTAGAGAGGAAAAATAAGTCTTTGCTTATACATTTACTTGTAAAATTTTCTAGTTTCAGAACTTACCACCACTATAACATAGTAGGAAGTCTACTTGGTAAGGAGTCAGGAAATTCAGATACCCTTTCCAACTCTGCTAAATCACCATGGCCATCCCATGCCTCATCCATCTTCTTAAATCCGTCTCTAATATTACTTCCTTCATGTAGCTTTTCCCAAGTCATACCCCACTTCCTCTCCCACTTTTGCACCTAATAAAACTTTCACCAGGTCTCTTACGGCACCTGTTGTTATTTTTAAGATTTTACTTTTAAGTAATCTCTACACACAATGTGGGGCTTGAACTCACAACCTTGAGATTAAAAGTCACATGTTCCACTGACTGAACTAGTCAGGTGTCCCTTACAGCCCTTGTTTTTTACTTTGTCTTGTATCATGTATGTTTACTTAGCCACTGTCCCTCTCTCAACTGTAAACCCCCCTCCCTGTCTAGGAAGAGATTTACTCCTCTGTAGATCTCTGGCGCAACCTAGGTCTGGAGCTTCCACAAAGGAAACACTCAGGACATGGTAGCTCAAATGAAAAAAAAAAAGTGGTTTAAGGTGAAGAGACTGTAGGAAGTAAGTAGATACAACTTCTTGGGAGCAATTCTGTCACAGCATCTGTGATTTACTTCAAAATGCACAGCTTGACATTATGTGTCCATGTTCCTTAGGTAAAGCCCTGAACCAGGCGCTGCCAGTATGCTATTTAAGAAAATAAAAACAGGAACACTCAGCAAATATTCTTACTGGAAGTGCAAAATTGGAAGCTGAAAAAGTAGAAGTGGCTACTACAAGGGCTTCACTCATGCATGCTTTGATCAATAATGATGTTTTGCTAGTTAGCAGAATATCCGGTGGAAATGAGGTTTTATTAATGAAAATGGTTCATTAACTAGCATGATAGATGTCAGATTTAGGTTCTTTTTAGTTAACAAAATAAACATTCAAAAAGACACAAGGGTTAGCTAATGGAAGGACACTCCTACATCTGCAATATGACCAGTTATGAGATGGTGCGAGATTATGAGAATAAAGCATACAACTCCGACTTTAGGGGTGGTGTCTTAGGCTTAATCGCTTACACAGTCTTGTATCCAGCCATTGGCTGAAGACAGAGATTCTCACCTTTGGCACTACTGACATTCTGAGCCAGATCACTCTTTTGTTGTGGAGAGCTGCCCTATGTATTGCAGAATGTTTAGTAGCATACCTGGCCTCTATGATGCCAACAGTACCATACCAACTCTGAGCTGTGACAACCAAAGATGTTTGCAGGCATTGCCAAAATGGCCCCGGTTGAGAACCATTGGTTTAAGAAGATTGTTGGCTGTCTGAAGCCAACCATAAGCAGCCTTGTCTGCCCCCAGGTAACCCCTGTCCTGAAAATAAAACAACTTAAAAAAACAGACAACTGGGACCACTGAGTTTTACTAAATGACTTGTACCAATCATTGCTAATAAATTTTTCTTCAATAAATATCTGTTTGTATTATAAAACTGAGGTGGAGACTTGCTCACATTATAACATGGCACGATTGCACCGCAAATGTGTAATGTATAAAAGCAGTAAGAGTGGCTCACATGCATGTAATGAATAATATCCCAGTGAAAGAGGAAACTGGGAATGTACATCTTTATTTGTGAGGTATGCAAAGTATAAAATACATATGTAATTCTATAGTTCCCTGTTTAAATAGAATCAATGCCTGTATAACCTAAGATTTTTGAATCCATGTAACTGATGTTCAGTTCAGGCAGAACAGATATCCAGTTAACATGAACTGGTACTAGTTGTTTAACATGTATTCTGCTTGGGCAATGGCAACAGTAGACGTGATGTTAAATATTTTATAGATCATTCTTGAGAATAGGCATAAATGATTCCATTATAATTTACAACTTTTAACATGACAGTTCAACATGAAAGGTACTGAAATATACCACCTCCTCAGTTCAGGGTTGTATATTCCATGCTGGTCCCTCAACATCCATTTGAAAAAAGAACGCTCATCATGATATCCAGCACGTAAGAAACATTAACTAAATGCTGAATCAAAAGTGAAATGAACTGTCAGGGTTTCAGAGTTCTCAAATAAGCAGCTTTATTTTCTCTAATGACACTAACTTTAGCTACCACATGTTTACGAAATACACAAGTGAATGCAAACACGCACAAGTCTAAAAGACCATCTGAATCAAATTTGGCAACGGAATAGAAAACAATGTTCCAGAAGACCAAGTTCTATAAACAAATAAGAACCCTATGTCACAGAATCATTAGTAAGCTTGGAAACTTTAAGAATAAGAATGATCAGGGGCGCCTGGGTGGCTTAGTCGGTTAAGCGTCCGACTTTCGCTTAGGTCATGATCTCACGGCTCGTGGGTTCGAGCCTCGTGTCGGGCTCTGTGCTGACTGCCAGCTCAGAGTTTGAGCTTTCGAGCTCTTAGTTCAGGATTTCTCTGACTTCCTTCAGCCTCACGCTGTCTCTCTTCTGAAATAATAAACATTAAAAATAAAAAAAAAAAAAAAAAAAGAAGAAGAATGATCACCAAAAGAGGAAAAGGCAGTTTATGAAAGGGGCCATATTCAAGAACACTACTGGGCTCAGAGTAGGAAGAGGCTCTTATCAAATCCAGCTGCAGAACAGATGGGCATTATACACCACTAAGTATTACCATCACATGTAAGAACAGCGTGGTCTTAACTCCAGACCACATGTGACAGGGTCCAGAGTGGAAAGGGGCAAGGTGCAGTTACACTACAATGTCTTGATCTCCGTATTCCACACTGTGGGGAACAATACTTCCATTTCCAGGCACTTAAGTATAATCCTGTTTTACCATGGAGCTTAAAAATTCTCAGAAGTACTCTATCACAGAGATGCTGCTTAAGCCATACTATTTGTGCCCAAGACACTTCGTGGCCCTGATCTGACATCCAAGTTGGAACACAACATGGAAGAAAGTACTGCACAACATCTGAGTTCCTTTTCTTTGTATTAACTTGTGTTTGTTCGATTTAAACCTAGATTTAATGTGTACACTACTGGGACCAATTGGCCAGAGTCAACCTCTCCTCCTACAATCTATTTCACATTTGGAGGTGGGAAAAAACTCCAGAGATTATTCACCTCCTTTTATAGGAAGCAAGCATGCCGCAAGTTCCTTGCTGACTGAGGGAATTCTCAAGGTCTGGGGGAGAGTTGGCTCTGGGACCCTGGCCTGTTAATAGCAGACATCATTCACTGACTGGATTTCTTTTCATTTTGGTTTGACATTAAGGGAAGACAATGTAAAAGTGACTAATCAACAATTTGTAGTTATTTTCAACCCTACTCAACATAAAGAGATTTTAAAGACTTGCTGTAAGGCTAATGCAGAATATTCTAAAATTGTCTTCAAAACCACCAACATGCCAACCATGACAACATGCCATGTCAGCTCAGGTCCACCCAGATGCAGATGCTGAGACAGAATCAGAAGTACAAGAGATGTACTGGAGGAAGGATAAAGGAGAGAGGGAACAGCAGTGGCAGAGGGAGCCTCTGACTATGCTGTAGGTCTGATACCTGTGGTGCGAGATGAGGTTGGAAGAAGACATCCCTGTAGCTCTGAGAAAAGCTCTGAAAAGGACAGGACACAGAGGAGCCCCAGGGTGATGACTGACCATTAGAAGAATCCTGTGGCAGGCAAGATGGCGGAGCTCTAGACCGCCTGCTGTGTAGTATCAGCCTGGCCGGGGCCTGGCCTGGGGATGAATCCCTGCAATGGGTTCCAGAGTTGCAGCAGCTTGAGGCTTGCAACCAACTGCACCCTTGGCAGCATGTTCTCTCTGAGACAGACAGACAGACAGACAGAGAACTGAAGGGCACACTCCCATGGCTACCACATAACCTAATTTGCAAATTAACGCAAAATACTGGATGACAAAAACAAACTTTGAGGAGATCTTAAACTTTAGCTTCCAGTTCAAACAAAGGTAAACCAGCAAACAAGAGTGGGTTCATATCTGTTTGTATATATCAGTTCCCTTCGGAATTGCTCCACTTATGCAGGCCAGGATGTGTATTTCCAGTTGGACCTAAGGAAAACAATTTGATCCAGAAATGCTGCATAGCAAGAAAAGCAACAAAACAGTCATTAGACAATTAAAGCTTCAAATCCAGTTTAGCTGCTAACTCATGAAGTTGGGTAAGTTCCTTTACCTCTTGGGGGCTGTTTCCTTTTCTGTAAAAATAAGGGGATGGTCTAAACAATATCTAAGATATCTCTAACATTCACCACAATTCTGTTATTCAGTCTGAATCTACTCTCTAGCTAGTCTAGAGGAAATACAGCGAATGCATATGCCAAACTGCTAGGATGCTACAAGTACACATTAAACAACATTTGGAAATAACTGTGTATATGTGACACCTGGATGCTAGGGGCAGACGCTGCATGGCAGCCGTGATGCTCCCTCTCTGTCTGACATGGCACTGGTGCTGGGTGTCCAGCTACTAGAGAAGTGATATGTCCTTTCCCTGCTCTCTGTCTCTCAGCAATATTCACAGGCCCGTTTCTTGAACCTAATGCTACCTGTCAGATTCAAGCAGGTAAGAGTGACTATAAAATGGGCCCGTTTCTAAAACAAGTTCAGCTCACTGCTGCTCACCAAATCATACTAGCTCTCATTTTCTACCAACAGATATGACTAAGTACAGAAAATAACTGGATATCCTTCTCTCATTTACAATGCTTTAAGCAGGATGGTACGGTAGAATTACATCACATGCACATTTAATTTATGCAAATACAACTACTCACTGAAGGAAGGGACAGAGGAATTTAAGCAGCTCACGGGATTCTACCTACCCCATCGGGAAGCCTGGAATGGCCTGTGCACTCTAGGTGCCCCTCATTTCCTGCCCAATGAATGGAATTATAGTGATTCAAAACCATAGAGTTTTCATTCACAAATCCTTAAATAAAAGCCAACATTTTATCCACTGCTCAACTAAACAAACCTAGTGACTCAATAACAGAAGAAAAATAGCATGGCGGACTCTTAAGAACAAATTTGAACAAAAAGAAATCTTTGCCTCATACACTGGTTTGGTTTTCGGGGTTGGGGTATTTTTGGTTTTGGTTTTTTCTTTTTTTCTCAGTCTTACTGAGATGTAATTGACAAATAAAATTCCCATGATGATTTTAAAACTAAATCCTTACGTAAAATGTGACTCCACTGTATTCACAGAAAAACTGGAATTGGGAAAGTATTACAAGGATAAAGTTTATTTTTAAAATTTTCCTCAGCAATGGCCCTGGTAATGAACGTATGAAGAGGTACCTGGCCCTCTGTATAATGCCTCTAGCTTACCTTACCAAGGAAAAGATGTTAAGATATGAGATCATGGGAATAACAAATGATAAACTCAAGCTTCAACAAAACAAAAATGGAAAGAAGTCTCAGAGAGGAGGAATGGAAAGAAGTGAATGCATCCAAACCATGAATCATCCAAATGGAAAGCAACAGAGTAGACCAGATAGAATGTAAATAAGCACTTCTATTCCTGGATCAAGCTGGCTGTAGAGGGATGAGAAGGCAGCCTTTATCTGCCCGTGGTGGAACCATACCTCTTATATTTCTCTGAGCTCGCTAGCTTTGATTTAGCATGGTTCTCAACCCTGTTTGTACACTGGTGTGGAAGCACCATAATAATGCAGAGATTCTCAAATTTCAGCATCCCTTGGTACACTGGGGGGAGGGAGGAGTGCTTTTCATCCAAGGTTTGCTGAATAAGGAATTCAGGAATGCACATAACCAAAATGTCCACTTAACATCCTTACCATTTTTTAAGACCTAAAACTACAAAACATGTTAAAAAGCCTCACTCCACAGCAATGTGAAGTAAGGAACACAGTTTTATACCCATTTCTTTCTTTCTTTCTTTTTTTTTTTTTTTTTTCCCTTACAGTTAAGGAAACAGTTGCAGACAAGAGACTTGCCTGAAATCTACAGCTGGAAGAGCGGTCTCCTGAAAACAGAATTTCTGATTCTCCCTCTACTCCTACAGCTCAGCAGGCAGACACTTCTATAGTTTGGACCCAAGAATGAGAAGCAGCTTTTTGATTCTGACTTGGTTTTGCCTGCTGGGAAGTCAGTCAGAATATTATTAACTATTTGACATGATATCCTGCTTGCCTTAGAGTTATGGATATCATATTATATGTTATCTTTCTGGCTTAAAAATCATCCTCCTGTGAGTATGATTTTCATTCATCCATCATTTGATCAGATGCCAGAAAACCCCTAGCAGCTGTTCTGACCAAGGAACTAAGTGATAAGACTCCAGCCCCCCAAAATATGACCCCCACCTTCAAGCCTCTTAAACCAAGTGCAAGTACAATGCAAGTAAACAGATGATCTTAATGACATACCATGAATGATAAGTGATGTCATATTTATCAGCTATCAAAAACACTCAGGCAAAAAGAGAAAGGATCATATACATTTGAAGCAGAAATGTGCCTTAGAAACCAAGGTCTTTAGGTGTTAAAGAAATAATTCTGGGACAGCTCTATTCACATAAAATCATAAAGCGAGTTAGTCATGAGTTAAAAACAGAATACAGGTTATCTTAACTCACATTTAGAGTTGACATACTAAACAGTATCTAAAAAATAGCAACTACCTGCCTGTGAATAAGAAAAAAGAGTCCAAAAATAAAAATTCTTGCTATACCAAACATAACATGACTCCTTACCCCCTCTACCACCCACCAGGCACGTACACAATAAAAAGGCACGCATTTGCATGGGTGATCATCTACAGAGCTGCTAAGGGGTGTTCACAATCTGGGATGAGCACTAAAGAAGTGAACAAAGATATTAGAGATCACAAATCAAAAGAGGTGCGTGAAAACATATTCACTGAAAGCAATAGATATAAATGTTAAGCATAAATACCATCATGTGTAAGTCATTTAGTATGGCAAAAGAAATATTTTTGCCAAAAGCTCTGGCTTGATTCTTTAAAATCTTAACAATATTAGCCAGCTCTTCTATTTTAAAATGCTGGATGTTTTGTGATCCTTGTCCTGTCACCTAGCACAGAATATTCCAGGCTCAGTAAAGAATTAGTGCTTTTTTCCAACTGAACTAAAAAGGCAGCCTGTTTGCTCTGAAAAATGGCTACCACCTGCTATTAATCTGTGGCTGAAAACAAGCAGTGTAATGACATTTAGCAAGTTAACACCTCCTCCCCTACCCTCAAAGAAGAGCAGAAGTGACATATCATAATCTTCTCAAAAATTTTACAAAAAGTTCTGAGATGCGGATTTGTATTTTACTAATAATAAACTGCAAATGATATATGAGATTATTAAAACCAGGTACTGTGTCCCTGTGGTGTGACAAGCTTGGTTTAAGCGCTGAAGGAATTCCCTCCCAAGTCCCTCTCTCTTTTTCCTTTATTCTTTTTGTCTGGTGTCAGATGAATACGAGCAGTAATGATGACATGATCAAGGAAGAGCTGACAACTGGCAGAATATTTGTAAAAAGACTGCATAACTGATCTTTAGAACAAGCTATATTTTGTCCTACGGGTGCTTTCTGGCTCCTGAGGCAGTCTGCATCCTCAAGAGCTGAAATGCAACATAAAGCAGTTAATTTATGTATTTTCCAAATGATTTCTGGAACACTTGGGAGAACTTTTCCAATTTGGCTGGTAGAAAAAACTGGCCACCAACTAACTCGGCTCTAAGCAAGCATATAACCATGATCTAAACAGAATGCACAACACACAACAGCCCATGAAGCACTCTGGGGCCACTGTGAACATGTCTGTTACTATACCAAACCTTACACACCTGCAAAGATGTTAAGTTAAATGCTAAAATAATTTACCCACCTGGACAACAAAATCAACCTAACATATCTATTCATTTATTCAACAAGCGTTCAGTGAAACCCATTTTATGAAGATCCTCCAAAACTGCACTAGACATGGTAGAATACGATAGCCAAATACATCTCAGTGACCATAAACCACAAGCCTAAACCTCCGATTTGCATAGAGCTATAAAAGGAGCAACAACACATTCTTGTCTACTAACACTGTGTTCTTCATGAATTCACAAACTGGGGTAAAGGGCAGTGCGTAGGTTGTATAAACAACAAACCATAATAAAAGATAATATATGATAAGAATGGTGAATGCTGCACAGAAAATAAAGGATTCGATCAGCTGGACTAGAACTTGAAAGCTCCATGAGGAGGATTTAGATGGGCAGAGACAGAGTCAAAGGCCACTGCAAGAAAGGGCACAGTAATCAACGGTACACAGGAGAGAAGACAGGAGGCCTCGGCACGTGCAGCAGTTAAGAGGGAATTACAGAAGGAGGGTCAGAAAGTAAGTGGGAACTAGTCTGCAGGAAGACATAACTGCGTGGCTAAGAGGTCCGGACTTCATCCTGCAGGCCATGGGGGGGCTCTAAAGGTTTTGGAGTGGGATGAAAACGGTATTTTAGGAAGATTAATCTTGGTGTATAGGATGGATTAGAAAGAGGGGAGAATGCCAGTGGGGAAACCACTAAGGGGGCTGTTGAAAGGATCCAGGTGTGAGATAATAGAGGCCTACATGTGCTGAATGGCAGTTATGTTTCCACCAGCACTTTCTAAATACCATCTAAAGTAAATATATAAATTCCAGGGAGAGGACAACGGACCGCAAAACTGAAAGAACAAACCATTCTCCAAAACACAGGGGAGACATGTAAGTGTGAACACAATGCGTCCCGTCAGCCACGCCATGAAGATCTCCAGACAGAAATAACCACTGCAACCATGTGATTTGGAGATAGGCCACGGATCTATTTGAGGTCAAGCACGCCATTCTAAAATAAAATTAACTAGTGAAGAAAATATAATTAATGAAAGGATGAAAATTGGGATATGTAACCATGAGATATTAGGCATTATTTTCTTTAACCACCAATGGCAGTCGTAGGTTAAAAATCTGGGGTTTAAGAGAATTTTGCTGACATCACCTGGGAAAATACAACTGAGAGCACTCTCCAGATCCAGCTTAACACACAAGTACCAATGTCATTCCATCAAGATGTTCAAATTCACGAAAGTCTAACACTAAATTTCAAGTCCTTTATCTTGAACAAAGGACTACTACATAAAATCCATTACCTTAGAAAAAGCATGATGGCTCTAGATAAAGTTTTAAATACCCTAATTTTAATATTTCCTCAGATATTTCACAGAGATATTGTTTTGTATGCCACTTTTAAAATGGGAGTCAAGGAAATCTGTATTCCATCCTTAATTTGTAATTTAACTAGCTTTCTGATCTTAAAACCATTTTTAATGGTTTCTAAGGTATGGTCAAAGAGCTAAAACTCTAGACCCTCCTCCAATGAATTTCAATAGATGGCTAAGATGCCCCAAAAAGAAGGTCAGAAGTGAAAGACCTCATCCTGTGTGCTGGGTCCAGAATAGGCTGGATCCGTTAGGCATCTGTGGACACTTCAACAGAGCAGAAAACAAACCAAAGGGAAAACCACTTTTAATAACAAAATTAATAAAAACTAATAGTTGTACAGCACTCAAGAGTTTATAAAGTTCTTTCATATTTATTACATCATTTAATTCTCAAAACAATGCTAGGACTAAATTAAATTCTCTATACAATGCCTAGGGAACAGCATAGCACAAAACCAGTCAAATAAACCCTGGGAAAATTATCACCCCAATTTTATACTAGAGTACACTAAGGGTCACAGAAGTGAAAAGAAACGGTCAAGTTACATATCCAATAAATGGTCAAGATGTATGAAGTACCTTTACCACCTTCTCTACAAAGTCATGCCCAGGTTCTACTGACCATTCTCTGTTATGAACTCCCACGGCGCCTGCAGCCAGCAGCCCCCAATTCATTCAGCAGAAGTTATGAGAAAACTTCTGTGTTATGAGGCATCGTACAGAGTATCGTTGCTTAGGGGTGTATTAGTCAGATTTCTCCAGAGACACAGAACCAGCCGGCTATGTGGAGAGATATATATATGAGGAGATTTATTATAGGAATTGGCTTGCGCAGTTATGGAAGCCAAGAAGTCCCCAAATCTGCCGTCTGCAAACTGGAGAACCAGGAAAGCCAGTTGATTAATTCAGTCCGGATCTGTAGGCCTAAGAATCAGAGGGGCTGAGGGCAGGACAACCAGTCTGAGGCCACTGGTTTCAGTCCTGGAGTTCAAAGGCCCAAGAACCAGGAGCTTCAACGTTCAAGGGCAGGAGAACTGGACACCCCTGGTGAAGAGACAGAATTCACCCTTCCTTTGTCTTTTTTTGTTCCATTCAGGATCCCAACAGATTGGATGATGCCTGCCCACACCGGTGAGGACAGATCTCTTTACCCAGTGTACTGAATCAAATATGTTCATCTCTTCCAGAAACACCCTCACAGATACACTCGGAAATGTGTTACTAGTTAGTTATCTGGCTATCCTTCAGACCAGACAAGTTGAAACGTAAAATTAACCAGCAGAGGCCGGAACAAGAATGAGAAAATAATCAGGTATGGGTTTTCCTCTGAAACACTCCCCATGCTTTAATAAAATCATCTTTTTGCACCAAAAGAGAGAGAGAGAGAGAAAGAGAGAGAGAGAGAGAGAGAGAGAGGAGGGAGAGAGGGAGGGAACAAGCATACAAATAACTATAAAAATAAAAGTAAAATTTGTAGACCGTGACCTCCTCAGGGGCAGGGTGTATGTCTTTTGATCACTGCATGAACAGAGTCTAGCAGGTACGTAAAAGAAGTGCCATGTAGTTTGGAGGATGAATAATGAGGCTTCCTCATACACTTACCTACATTGTTCAGGTTGTTAATGGACATGGAGTGGTTTAACTGAATGCATACTCTTTATTCCTCAACTTTCTTATTGACTATTGGAATTTTGAGGAGTGTATTTTTGAGAGAGAAAGATGAGTAAGAAAAAGTGTATTTCTGAAATTCCCCTTTGTAGATCTCTCTCCCAATTTAATACTGTGCATTTATCTAGGCGTCATTTTCTCCACCTCTCTTCTTCCAAGAGATGGGCCTAAGCAGGCAGCTTACGATTTCCATTTCCCTTGATCCAATGTGACCTCCTCTACTTTATCACACGGAACACAGCAGTGCATTCTGATCAGTAAATAACTAGCAATTACATGCTTCCAAGACACCTCTCCAGGACACCTCTCCAGGATGGCAGATAGAAGCAAGTATGTCACCACCTTTCTCCCATGCCCATGGCAGACATCGCTCGGCCATCACTGCCCTTTACTCACAGAGTCTAAAGGGGGCCACAGAACTTCCTCAACTCAGTGCTCTAGGCAGGCAGTCCAATCAACTGGAGTTGGCTGACAGTTTGCCAGAGCACTATCCTGGCTGTCAGATATGCTTCGAGTCAAAGAAAAAGCAGAAGAAAGATGTACAGAATACTAAGAGCAGTAAAGGAGAATAAATAAGGTGCAGGAGGTGCAATCATAGATTAGGCCCCAAAAGAAGCACACACCGGGCTGAACCATAACCAAGAGTAAAGGGGCATGAAGACAGTGGACAGAAAAGCTGGAGGAGATGAGAGTTGCACAAATACACAACAGTGATCCCAAGGCCCCAGGAGCATGTCCAGTCCCTAAACGAACACATCTAAGTAGAAACACGTAGAAAAGAGAGCAGGCCACATTCTGGGAATCAGGGACTGATGGGGACAATTTGGGAAGAGGTCCCAGCCAGGAGGGGATCAAAAGCTGACTTGACACGACTATCCAAAAAAACTAGAGGCCACCACAGAGCATCACTGGGGTGATGTCACCTTCCAGCAGAGAGTAGTAGAGACTCCTTTCGGATCACATGGGTAGAAAGGACAAGGGCTGTTTATACGGTGTCCTGTTGTGCCCAGCAACCACCAGAATGGAAAGGAATCATGGCAGATACTGACAAGAAACCCATAAAAGGGCGCAGGGAACCCAAAGGTGAGGACAGCTCAAATTATTTTCATGTTCCTTCTTCCCAGAGACGTCCTGTGAGAAACCAAAAGTTTGTTGTAGAGGTGCATAGAAAGTGATATGGGAAAAGAGAACTCGTGTGCGGTACTGCATACAGAACTTAGCCTGGCTCAGCCTGCTTGCTCCCTGCCTTGCTCTCCTACCTCCTGATTTCGTGCCTTCGAACTGACCTCACAGGACTGATTTTTGGCTCTCGGTACCCTTCCTTTCTAAACTTTTCTAAACCACTTCCCAAGCAGGTTAAATGTTTAAAACCATAAATTATACAGGAGAACACTTTTGGCATGAGTGAGTTTTTACTTATAAACCCAATCTGACAAAAGAACTGAATATACGCAGTATGAGTGAACTAATAATTGGACAACTGTGTCCTCCCATGTCCTTTTTATTCCCTTTTCCCTCCAATTACTGTTAATATTTTCTTTGGTAACAGGATAAAAGTCAATTACATCAGTCAAACTAGAAACCTGTCATACCCATAACTCTTCTTCACCTTCTACATTCAACTAGTCACAATATCCTATCAATTAGTAGTTCATGTGCCACTCTTAGGACTTTTATGATATTAATTTACCACCATTAAGACCTATTATTATCCACTCAGTATTTTTCTTTAACTCACTTTTAAAAGTTGAATAATTGTAAAACTTCATATAACTACCATAATTAGAAAACCAGATTCAACTGTCATAAATAGAATATAATAGAGAAAATATAAGAAAAACAATTTCTGGTCAGAAATTATTGCCCAACCCAAGACTCTGAGCTGAGACATGTCCCATTCCCTTTGTTAAAAAGGCAGGTTAACCATGCTAGTGTTTAAAGACAAAGTATCACCAATGATATAGACAGTAAACTGCAGGAGTAAATTATATGTAATCCACAGCCAGAACTCCTGGGTTGTGATATTAGGCAAGTTATTTTTTTTTTAATGTTTTATTTATTTCCAGTAGAGAGAGAGAGACAGCGTGAGCAGGGGAGGGTCAGAGAGAGAGGGAGTCACAGACTGAAACAGGCTCCAGGCTCTGAGCTGGCAGTCAGCACAGAGCCCGACGCGGGGCTCGAACCCACGAACCGCGAGATCATGACCTAAGCGAAAGTCGGACGCTTAACTGACTAAGCCACCCAGGTGCCCCTAGGCAAGTTATTTTAACCTCTCTGTGCATTAGTTTCCTCATCTTACGAAGTTAAATGAATTAGTATTTGCAAAACACTAATCTTCACTATATGTTACACAGAGTATAACCACCACAATGAAAAAACTAGGTTCTGCTGAAGAGCACACATGCACAGCAACTACTCACAAATCACAACAAATAACACTATCATGTGACGAACATTCCAGAACACGAGTAAATCAAGGCTCCAGGTGTGTCAAGGACACATACCAAAAGATGCCAAAGAAAACGTAGAGATTTCAACCAAAGTGAAGGAAATGAGCCCTGCATTTCCTCTGTTTGAACTAGATCAGAGATTCGGCTGCTCCCCAAGTTCAACAACTTCAGGTTACTGCAGTTGGCTTATCAATGATGACAAAACCGTGCTTCAAGGATCTAGAAATCTAAAGAGGGACAGGTGATTTTTAAAAATCACAACGTAAGATGATAAAGGTGGTGGCATGGAAATCAAAGGGTAAAATTATGCCAGTGGAGTCAGGAAAGGCTTTACCAAGGAAGTCAACATTGAGATGGGGCCTAGAGACTGAGTAGCGATTCATCCACCAGACAAGAGAAAGGGTACACCAGGCTCAGAATGCATGAAGCCTAAAGGTGGGAAAGCAGGCTGCATTCAAGGACTGGCAACACATGTGAGAACCTGAACAGCGTCCTCTACATTGTCCACGCCAACAAAACCCAAATACACAAGACCTTGAAAACAAGTGAGGTCTAGGACACAATGCTTTCTTGCCACTTCATGCCCAGACTGAACGAATGTGAAGAATCACTGGCACAGTGGGCTGTGGCCAGCAGCACCACGAAGGGAAGAAAGATAGGAATATTAATAGATTTTAAAGAATATTAAAATTAATAGATTTTAAAGATGGCCTGAAGGATAACTGAAAACAATGTGACACCACTGTGACCCGCTTGGAAGCAACTACAAGGCGAGATCACACCGATGAGCAGCAAACCAAGCCAAACAGGTGTTGGTGAACAGTGTATTTAGAATGACATCTGGATGAAAATCAAGGCTATAAATACCTAAAGTTCTCTAACTTCTGATTAATTTGGGATATAGAATCCAACCAAAGAAAGGGGTTCGGCACATCAGTTTTCTTGAACAGTGATCTCTTCTTAGGACTCAAACATGAAGAAATGATGTTATATCTCAACCATCTAGGCCTGGGCATACAATTGTGTTCACCTAAATTAGTATCACTATGCGAGCAACCAGTAAGAAATATATTTCACCACGGGGGGGGAGGGGGGGAGTATGGTCTGGTTTATCTATTTATTGTGATAGATACATCCTAAATTTCAACGAAATACAAACACTTTCTTTTTCCAGGCAACAAGCCTTCAAATGTTCTCAACCACAGAGTGTAAAAAGGGGGAAAAGTGGTGCAGCTGTGCCAAAGCAGCACCCCCTCCCAGATAAAGATGTGTGAGCGTGAGAATGTGCTCGCTGAGGGGAACAGGGAACTAAAATGCTATGTAATCAAATTACTTAAATACATCAATTTAGAAACAACAGGAGGAAAACTTTACTAATGAAGCTAAAATAGAGAATACAAAGATCAATCCAACAAGGACACCCTGAAGTCCTATGGATACCACAAACTTTCAGGACATCCTTTGGGAGAGATGCGGCAAGGAACCAAAGCTGAGGTAAGCAGGAATGACTTGAGGCAAGAGAGAGGTGGACCCAGCGATCGAGCTTCTGGGAAATGTGGGGTCAGGAAAGGGACAATTCTGACAGCACTTCACTCTGACTGAGTCATATTTAGAGGGCAAAAGCATGGGCCAGTAAGTCTGAGAAAGGGCTGGAACAGGCCTGTTGACGGCAGATGTGGACAACTTCTCTTGTTCCCTCGTTCTCTTTCCTCTGGTGTTTTCTTTTCGACTCTTTGCCATCATCTTCCCCTCTCTTATTTATCCATTTGTCCACATATCAGGAATATCTTTCTTTTCTGGTCCCTTTTCTTTGCTCATTCCTTCTTCCTCACTTTTGTTCTTGCCCTTGAGTGGGCGAAAATGTATGCAACGTGTTAGATTGTTGTTATTGTTTTGAACTTCAAAAGAGGCCAAGGTGAATATGTTGTACTTTTGACTCTAAAAACCAAAAAGCATTAATCCCACCCTCAGTGCCTTACTTGTGACTGGATTCCTTTCTTTGTCTGTCTGTCTTTTCCTCCAGATAATTAGAACTTCAGAGAAAAAAAATTCCCTATTCCTGATTTAGCAAATACATACTTAATTCTCTTCATCTTTGCTCATAACGATCCCTCACCAATCTTTTCATTACTTCTCTAATTTCTGACTTTGTGAGCATGGGGACAAAAGCCACAATTATCACTGGCACACGTAAAATTATGATGCTTTGGGTGATATATATGTAAAACTAACTTTTCACAGGAAGCAAAATATACATGGGACAGGCCAATGAATTCTTGAGCCCCCACCTGAAGCTAGCTCTCCAAATGTTTTTTCTATATTTCCCAGTGATCTAGTTAAACAACACTTCTCATCCCTTAATTTCACATACTTCTCATTTTTAAATCCATTCTCTCTTCCTCCACTTTTCAGCCTCACCAGTATTGTGGCCTAGGACCCACCTTCAAGTGCTCTTTCAGAGAATTAGAAATAATAACGAAACCACTCAGCGGGAAAAGATATAAACCGATAAATGTGAAACTTTGATGCGCAGCCTCTTTTGCCCTAAAAATACGCTTCATATCACCATTCTTTATTTTCCCTAGAATGAAAAGGACATGGTAGGAAATTATTTACAATATAATCCCTAAGTATATAATTTAAGTGCATTCAAATGGCACGGGCTGCCTCCAACCAAGTTTATGATTCTGCTGTTGTTTAAAAAAAGGGGGAGGTGTAAAATCAATAACTGTAACTGTAGAACTCTGCACTGGGTTGGCTAGTTTCTTATTCGGAATCTGGACTGAAATCTAAAAGTGTTCTATACACAATCCCACAGGCAAGATTAACCAATAGACTTTCCTTCTACCATAACTAGTTCCTGTCTTTAAACTAAATCCCTCCTGCTGAAATTGAATCCTTAAAAAAAATTAATCCCATACTCAGACGCAGCTAGAAAAGAGCCGGTCGTAATCCTCCATATCACACTTTTACACATACTAGCAGAAGGTAGTCCCCTCAACCTTCTCCTCTTTTAACTAAGTATCTGTGCTATACAGCTAAATATTTTTTTATCCAGCTCTTCAATTGCAATGTGGATCTTTTCTGTGTGTTATTCAAACTCTACACCCTTCTCAGTTTATTTAAATTCTGTGAACCTTGGTTTCTTCATCTAAAAATCAAAGCTAGTGACACCTGCCCTCTTATTTCTTTTAAGAATCAAATTAAATCATACCTGTGAAAGCATTTTTAAGAATTGAAAAACAATATGTGACCAAGTAAATGAGAAATGATGACCAGACTGAAGACAAGACATGAGGATAGCATAGTTAAAATTGAAGTCAAACTTTGTCTTTATTTTCTGCTTCACTAAAGCTAATTCACTCGGTGACAACTTCCAGTTTTGATTCTAATAACAAATAGCTTAGCAACTGATTAACAGGTTAAGATCTTACCTACTGCTATACTCAAAAAATACCTATTGCAAAAATGTTGAGCTGGCTGCTGTATGGGCAATGGTATAGTTAGGGAGACCAAGACACTGAATCTCAAATCGAGCATTTACTAGCTTTAGAGCTTGAGGAAATTACATAGATAGACTATCTAAGCCTTAGATTCTCCATCACCAAAATGAGGACAACAATCAGACACTCCTTAAATGGGGTCTGTAAGGATTTAATAAGACTATATATAAAGTTCTGGCACTCTGCGGCACACATTAGGGAAACAACACAATCGGGACCAGTAAGTGATAGACCTGAAACACAAAGTGAAAAACAAGAAATACCTATGTACTTTATACATTAAGTTATAATAAAATATCTATATATAAATTCTTTGCCAATTACCTGAAATAAGAATGAGTCCTTTTCCTTGGATACGGTTCTGCCGAATTCCCTTAATCTTTATAATGGATTATCAATCATTTCAACCAGTTTCCTTAAGAGTGAGTGAGAACTAAAAGACCCTCATAGAGCAATCAGCATGCAGGATCCTTCTTGGATTTCTTCCCTAATCTTTTCCACAGTTCTCCCACCCATACTCATATCTAATAGCAAATTTTCAGTAAATCACATTTATGAGCCTTTCCAAAACATTCACCTTACTTTTCGTATAATAGCAACAGATGACATGACATTTAATTAATTTATGCAATAATGACAACTAACATAAATAGGCTTGCAAACAAACATGATGGACTCTTGGTAAGCATCCGACTTAACTGATCAGGTAAGAAATGCACAAGAATGTCAGAAAATCTACTAGTGATGAGGGCATCAAAGAGCCATGGACATCTCAAAGTACCTTTTATGAGGGAATGGAAGTTGTTTAACCTAACAGGTGGAATCTGAGGAGGTCAGAGAAGGGTGATACTATAACCGAATCATCCCCACCACCTGTGCTTTCACTCTAATCCCATATATTTCCATTTGTTTCTGGAAGATCCCACATAAACTGTTTACCCTTCTTTGACCAAATGATCCCTAAGACAACTGATCTAACCCTCTCCCAGGAAGCAGTAAAACAAACTTTCAAGTTGACCAAATCCAGTCACAAGTTTTCTTGCTTACTCTGCAGTAATTCTAGCTTGCAGAAAGCAAAGACAGGGAAAGATCCAGTAATATTAAACACAAGGCATACTACTATTTGGCTCACCTGATAATGAGAGCATCTTCTCCACACTAAGATCTGTGTGGCCCATGTGTCCACTAGTGGATGAGCAGAGATGTCTTGCTCCAGCTTTGACAAGCTATGTTCTAAACGCAACTCCGAAGAATCAGCCTTCTAAAACTGGCACTTCTCAAAGATGTACAGCAACAATCTGATGTGTCACACACCTTTGAGGAGTATGACAAGTAATCTGACCTTACTAATAAAGTACTGAAGATCTGTGACTGATTTACCTCTTACACAAATCACAGAAGATTCAAGATTATCCTTGTGATAAGCTGCTCTCATCCTTTGGGTCTTCAGGTGTTTCAAGTGAGAGAGAACCGGTAGAGCATTAGATAGCATGCTGGAAAGGCATATCATCATCACCCCTTTATCTATCCCTTTATTTATAATATGGGTAATGCACACAGCAATGTTGCACAGATGAACATACAAATGGCAAAAACTGTCGTTCTATCACTGAGGTCAGTAAACTGTGGCCCAAGGGCCAAATCTTGCCCACCACTAGTTTTGGAAATCAAGTTTTACTGAAACATAGCCCCATCCATTCATTTATGTATTGGCTCATGGCTACTTTCAAGCTGCAATGACAGAGTTAAGCAGTTGCAGGAGAAACTGTAAGGTATGCAAAGCTTAAAAGATTTACTATCTGACCCTTTACAGATACAGTTTGCTGATCCTCGCTCTAAGAGAAAATGTGGAACCTTAACCAAGACCTAGAAAACCTAGTCTTCTGACACTGGACAGAAAAAAAATACACAATGAAGATGTTTATCTGACATGCAAGTCCTCCCCAAAAAGTAGGCAAACATGATGTAGATACAGAACTAGCTTTATGAGGGGTGTCTGGGTGGTTCAGTTGGTTGACAGTATGACTTTTGGCTCAGGTCATGATCCCAGAGTCATGGGATCAAGCCCCGGTCAGGCTCCATGTGGAGTGTGAAGCCTGCTTAAGATTCATTTTCTCTTTCTCTCTCTCACTCTCTCTACCCACCCCCACACTCTGCCCTCCCTTTACCCCTCTCTCATACTCTCTCTTAAAAAACAAAGAAACAAAAAACTAGTTTTCTAAATGACCAAACACATGCACTGAAGATCACCAAGTTCTCTTAACTTATTATTCTTAAGTACAAGAAGTCTATGAATCATAGAGAAGATAGTTTCCTAACTTGTGTTTTATTTATTGTTTATTTGTTTACTTGTTGCCATGAAAAGGAGCACCAAAAGTTGTTATGAAGGTCCAGGATGGACACAGCATGCTTTTATATGTTTTAGAAGCAAATTGTTTCATGGTCAATTTGGCTACCTGACAAATGGCTCATCTGACCCCAGTTCAAGTTCACTTAGAATTATAGGCTTGTTATGTCCCCAAAATAAGAATAAAATCATTGTTCACTTAACTCTTTCACTTTAGACATCACTATTTTTTTTAACATTCTCAGGTTTTACATTTTAAAAAGCGATTTATAGATTAAATCTGGCCCTGTAGTTTATCATGGAGGCAGCTTTTTAAACCATACATCCCAATACAGCTCAGGTTCTTTGCTGAATGCGAGCAAGAAAGGTAACTGTAAACATCATTTCTTTTCTGCCCACTGACCAACACTTAATGACTGAGGAAGAGCCCCAATGACAGCCACTGCTTGGGTTACAACGACAACCATGTGTCTTACCCTCCTCTGGGCTCCTCGGAAAGAGGCTGTTTCCCACCTATCACTTATCGTTTTCTCACAACAAACCACCGCCACGCAGAAGCAAAACTCACAGAATGTCATTAGATGCAGAACAAGGGGAAGGAAAATGTCTTGTGTAAACTGAACAATATTTTAGTTTTAATATAATTATACTTGAGTAAATTATGACTCCAATTTTGAAAAGATCTGAGGGTCTATATATACATACAAGAAAAAGCTAAACTACTCATAATGATACTCTAATTTTATAAAATTCTTCCCTACCAAAGAATTCAAGCCAATTATATATTCCTGAAATATACTTACACCACTACGTTCCTCCAGGCTCTGAAATTTCATTTAAGAAATGTAATAAAAGCAACTACATCCCAAGTACTAGCACAAGTTTCTGTACTCACCCCTTGAAACAGTTCTTTTGCAAAGTAATGAGATTAATAATCTCCACGTCTGCATATTTGGCTCACCCTACAAGTAAACAGTAAATAAACCTAATACTTGCTTGAAGGAGGTGTCAAAACTCTCAATTTATAGATAAATAAACTGAAATTAAGAAGAGCTTGAGACCTTTACTAAATACAAAACAGAAAAATATGGCACATACCAACAACAAGCACCAAGAAAGCTTATATAAGTCATCTTCCAAAGACTAAATTCAGAGGCAATTGCTTGGAATTCCAAATATATTTTTCCATTAGAAAATGGTCCAAAGGCAGATAGCTGCAAAGCCTAAAGGGGACTTTTTATCACCAAGTCTCAGAGGCTGATGGTACCGGGTTAGTGAGAAGTCTAATTTCCCTACAGAATAAAGGGAAATTGCAGAAACACAGAATTTTAGTTTCAAAGGATTTGAGAAATTCATCCTTTCAAGCCACATCTCTGTTGAGAGGAAGAAACAAAGGTTCAGCAAGAGTAAATGACCACCCAGGGACCCACAACTAGAAAGAGTTGCCAGGAGAGTGAAGAGGCATGGTCTCAACTCCTTCATCTTTTTCTGGGTGCATACAACTGAAGTGGACTAGATCAGTTTTCGGAAGCTCACAAAGAGAATACAGAAAGGAAAGGGAAAAACTTTTTCTCAACTTGCCAGGCAAGAGTAAGGACAGAGGGAAAAGAAGAAATAACCTAAGGAGAGTGCAGGCAGGTAAGTGAAGCTGATCGAGATGGTACAAAACGGGCTCATTGGGTGCACCCAATGACCCTACGAAGGAAGAAACAGGTTGACCAAATCTCTCCCTCCTGACTCAAAATGTGATTGCAGACATTTAATGTGACCTCTTCCAAACAAAACTACTAACATTACCACTAAGTACCTCTATTAATTAATCAACAGTCATTGGTTCATGTCCCTCAAAGCCCATAACCAAAGAAAATGCCACAAATATTTACAAAACTGACCAATACCCCACTGCAGTGCCACTCAGACTGTAAGTCCATGCCCACCACGTCTGTCCCCCATGTTCTGATTACTCACTGAAAGAAGGTTCAGTACTATTGCTCTGCTGCTCTTCCTCTCAATACTAACAAGGGGGGAAATGGCAAATGTACCAGCAGGTACTAATGATACATTTGAACTCTAATCAATGAATTATTGATTTGAAAGGCATAAGCCCCATTTTTCACTTCGGCATAGAATTATTCTAATTATCTGAGTTTAGCATGTATGTCACTTGACGAATTTTCAGGGAGTTTCGAGCACTTTCAGGTTTTTAGCCACAACAGACTCTCAACCTTATAAACTGCTACTCTATATTTTAAGTAGGAAGCAACCTACCAGAAAAGCAACTACTTACTTTTTAAAATCATACCTCTTGACCAATAATAAGGAAATGTCATTTCAAATAGTTATGCTTCATCAAGCCTATGCCATCCATAATGTGCTGAATGTTGTTGGGTGAACATATTAAGGTATATCGTAAAACGAATTTACACATAAACCTTCATGTGAAAACCTATTTATTCTCACAGGAGACATAATCTAAAATGGTCAAGAAGGAAAACCAAAATCAAAGAGCCATTTAGAATCCGAATTCAAAATAATCAGAATGATGTCTTGCTTAAATGAGAACAAAACAACTATCTTTCAAACACATGTTATAACAGACATTCGAGGTTCAAAAGCATCAAAAGAATCTTTCAATAAATTTGTTTTTTGTCTAGTTACCAAGAAAACTTACATTAATAATCCTTTTTTCAATAGTTTAGTTGGTTTTAAATGTCTATATGTTTCAACACAGAGGGAATGTGGTTACCCATTTATAGACAGATTTGTATGTTACTGGACACTCCAAACCTGCTTTTTCCATATGGATAGAATAGATAAGATTAGACACAGATAGAAATAAATTTGTAAAATATTCAGAGAGAAAAAAATTTTAAATTATTCCATTTATGCAGCGGCCAGATTTTTGGCAAGTGTAGCCAGTTAAAACATAGTATTGAGTGCAAATAAGATTTATTTTTTAATTCTTAGCAACAGGGATGTCAGGGTCTCGAAACCTGATTATACATGAGTTTTACATGCCTTCAGATCCTTATTCATAAAATCGCATGTAAAATAAGATAAAAAACCAGAACCCAAGTTTTACATCCAAATAAACACACCTATTCAAGTCTAACTTGTCAACGGGAGATAGACCTCCCTCAACTACCAGAACAAGTTTTGATCTTTAGACCCTGAAAGATGTGTTTACACACTTTTGCCACTCAAAGACAAAAAAGAAACAGATACATAGGAAGTTCGATTTCACTTAAGCAACGAGGAGGAATAATTAAGCACAAAAGTACATAGCCGAAGTGTTGAAGTATTTATTAGTTGTATGCAATAAATGAATGGGTATTAGACTTCTGAAAAATCCTGCAATCCTTTGCAGACAACACAGATAAACTATGCGATTCATTAGAATGAAAAGAATAATATTGGGCTGACAAACCTTGGAGTAAATAGTCAAGGTAACCAGAAGAATGGAGCTTGGACCACAATTGGAGAAATAAGGGATGAGAACAAAAGAACTGTCAGCATTTAAAAAAATTCATTTATTTATTTATTTATTTATTTATTTATTTATTTATTTATTTATTTATTTTGAGAGAGAGAGAGAGAGAGACAGAGTGTGAGCAGGTGAGGGGCAGGGAGAGAGGGAGACACAGAATCTGAAGCAGGCTCCAGGCTCCGAGCTGTGAGCAGAGTCCAATGGGGGGCTTGAACCCACGAACTGTGAGATCATGACCTGAGCCAAAGTCAGACACTTAACTGACTGAGCCACCCAGGTGCCCCAAGACTGTGGGCATTTAGATGACTGACAAGGGTGAGAGTAGGTGACAATAATGAGACTTGGAAAAAGAGGCCTGGTTTTAGTGAAATATGGAATACATCATATGGAAATTTCAAAAAGTTAAGAATGATCAAACAACAAGCCTCAATAGGCTTCTTGGGAAGGTTTAATTCTAATATTACCCAATTATAGTCTCACAATACATGACATAAAGGCAGAATGAAGTAAAAAGCAGGGTGTTTAAACATAGGTCAGTTGTTAGAACACCTGGTTAAGTGTCTGACTCTTGATGTCAGCTCAAGTCATGATTTCACAGTTTGTGAGATCAAGCCCCACATCAGGCACTGCACTGACAGTGCAGAGCCTGCATGGGATTCTCCTTCTCTCTCCCTCTCTCTCTCTCTGTCCCTTCTCTGCTCACATGTGCTCTCTCTCTCTTGAAAGTAAACAGACTTTTAAAATAGCTCAATTGTTTTTAATTTATAAATCTGTCACTGTGTCACAGTTATTTAAGTGCAATTTATTATTCCTGGTTTTAAATATAGGTAACAATTAACCTCTCCTCATCTCACTCACCAGTACTCTAAACAGACAACAAATAAAAGCTGAGAGGTCATCACATAAAAGAGACCTACTGGCCCAGGTCAGAGTAAGGAATTGAAATTCTTTTTTCTTTTTTAATTTTTTTCTCATTTTTCCCACCTCTTTAAAAAAAAGAATAAGAAAAAGCCAAACAAGTGTAGAATATCCAAAATTCCTGTGCCACCAGAGTTCAAACTGTGGAGTGGATATTTTTAAATGAGGATCTTTAAAGGACTCCCAACTTGGTTTAAATAGAAGTAATATTTCAACACAAATACATTCCTTTGAGATGTGTTATCTCTGGGATATGCATTGCAAAGCATATGAAATAGCAAATGTCCAGCTCGCTCGCTCTCACGTGTGCACACACACACACACACAGCATGCAGTCATGCCCAGCCATCTGAGTGCCACATGCCTTGACAGAGATCTAAGGCTGCAACAAATTAAACTAGATCCTATTTCTTTAAGGCCCAGAACTGAAAAGAACTGCTGAACACTAGTGGTGAACCTGTATCCCTTTGATCTTCATTGTAACAAAAAAGCATGATGACATGCTCAAATGAAAAATCATTTATAATGGATGAAAGAAGGGCTATTCTTTCTTTGAATTTATCTGCTCGGAAGGGAAAAGGGTGGTGGAGTTTTGGGGGGGGGGGGGACAAATTCTCAAAACACAAAACAATACTTATGAAATAATAATACCAATAATGGAATGGAGTGAGGAGCCAAGCAGAAAGAAATGATGTGAGGAAAATCACCTCGGTCTCCACTGGAAATGGGGAGAGATTCTAATCTAACAAATGGGTGGAAGACAATTTCTCATTTAAGTAAGATTAATTTTAAAAGAACCTGATTATCCTGCAAAGTTGCAAGTAGAAACCACGGTACATCATGGATTAACCCAGCACTACTGTGACTTTGGAATTCATTTCAAAATGACTGCATTTTATTACTGCTTTCCAGCTACAATTTACTACTTTGTAAGATACAAATATTGGAAGTAATAAATTTGTCTAGTTGCTGCCTTTAAACATTAAAATTGAACTTAATTAAATGCATTATTCACAGGGGACATGGTTCCCCGAGCTAGCCCCTCAGTATAGTAAAGTTAAGTTTTTACTGAGTTTGTGTTATTTACAGAAGTTTCTAAGAAGATATGTGGCTGATATTTTTCACCTATGCCACAACTTATCAGCACCCAGCCATACTAATGCTGTACTAATGAACTGTTTTATCGCCAAGACTATTTTTCTTATTTTGAGAGACAGAAAGAGAATGAGTGGGACAGGGAACAAGGAGAGAGAGAGAATCTTAATAGTATGGAGCACAGCTCAGGACTTGACCCACAACCCTGGGATCCTGACCTGAGCTGAAATCAAGAGTTGGACATTCAACCAAATGAGCCACCCAGGCACCTCCCCTCCCCAATCCAAACATTTTTTTACCAAAAGGATACTTTTTTTTTAACCAAGAGGATAACTCAACAAAGATCAAAGATTTTTGTCAGTTGAATCATGACTTCTATTTTTAGAAATTGGTATATACAGAAGTAGAGTAGAAGTTCTAGAGTAGAAGAACTTTTGGAGTTCATTGTAGTTCTTATAACCCCAAAGACGTCATTTAGTTACTTAATATGTGTGTAGACTAAGACCTGTGCAATGCTTTGCAAAGATCCAGGACATTCCTAAGTGTCCCGGATATGATATAAGGTGCTGGAGAAACAGATGATCACCTCTTTGCCCCATCCCCTAAGAGCTCACATCTGCTGGGCAAACGGAGCAGGAACACAGAAGGAGGATAACAAATTTCACCGTGGACAGAGACACGTTAACAAAATATGGTTCCAAAAGATGGGGCTCAAGAAAACATTAATATGGAAAAGACATAAATGGATATTTGCATCAAGACATGGAAGGATGGTAGCATGAAAGTCCGCGGCAGGGTAGGCAACCTATCAATGACTCGGGGCAGCGGTGACTGAGCTGCACTCAGATATACGGCCAGACATGAGGTGGCAAAACCGAGCCTGAGCACACTACGAAGATGGCCTTGCTACCATAACGGAGCTCCAGCGTTACCTAGAGACTAGAGCGGGCCGCTGCAGGGCTTCCTGCATGGGAGTAACACATCAGACTTTCATCTGAGTTAAACCAAACCACTCTAAGGGCGACATGGAACACAGAGGCAGATTTGGGATGTGCTTTCAGTTACACACGCTAAATGTCATGAAGGCACGGATAAGGTCTGTGGTGGCAGGTTTGGAATCCAGAAGTTAAGGAAGTGGAATCAGCGGACTGTGGAAGAGGCAGGCATGGCAAGGAGGACAACCAGATTTCGGATATAGATGGCGGTCTCACTGAGAAAGAGAAGAACAGTTTCTGCTGAAATTAGCAAGTGAGAAGAGAACACTGGTTATCTGTTACATGTTGAAAAATATGGCTGGAGAATACAGATTCGGAAGTTGTTGGCCTATAGCTAATGGCTAGAACCATGGTATGGATGAGACTGTAAACAGAGAGTACAGAGGTTGAATAGGAAGTACTCACAGAAATCTATGATGAGCAAATGAGATGATGTGTGTGAATGCATCACAACCTGTACCTTTGAGATACAGGTACAAAATATCAATGTAATAAATAATATCAGGTAATAAAATATAAGTGCCCATACTCTTTTATCAACCATCACTACTAATTTATCTTTTTTATGAGTTCTATTATATTACGGGATATCGAGTTAATGATAAGAATCTAAAGTATGACAGAAGTTTAGTGAATACTGTTCATTAAAACATACCTTCCCACAGATTACATAGAAGCCCATGACCCCCAGATTAGAACCACAGACAGTGAAGAGCCCACTAAAACAATGAAACGGACGTTAGCCTGTTCCCCAAAATATAGTATGAATAGTAGTTTCGTGGAAAATCATAAATTTTCTGCAAACTGCTGGTGCTTCTGCCCCCTTCCCCAACTGCGTTTATTAGCCACAGTGAAGTGAAATGGGAAATCTCCTTTACTCTGAAGATACATACCAAGTCTCTGGAAACTCTCTACTCATTTCTAACTTCTCACCAGCCATCAACTAACTCTGCTTCTAATCAGACAGGTAGCTGGTAATTTGATCAAATATGTAATCATTTCAGCCCCTTCCAAGATTCCACACAGAACCTTGCTGTAGCTTTTATAATAGTGTCTAACAGCTGCCGCCAAGCTGCACGGAAGCAACTGGTTTAAAACAGCTTGAATTTCTAAAACAAGTGGTATTTTTCAAAAACTGAGAGACACTTTAAAATAGCTCTATCACTTATGTATCTATTAAGTTGTTTGAAATTGGCAATCTTTAATGCAAGGCTCTTCTGGGAACTGGAGGTCCATTTCCAATGTCAGAAAGTCAGAACAGATTTCAGAAGCACGGGAAGAACTCACCCTTCAGTAAGACTCAAAAGTGTGTTTCAGCAAGAAAAAACTAGTCTATCTGACAGAAAACTGATCTGTCAGACACCTTTAAGACTTCATTCTAACCTTTTTACAAGTTCCCATCCTTCCCAAAAAGTATCTTAATCTATCCCTAAAGTCAAGAATATCCATATCCTGAAAGATTTCTAACATATTTAAGTGTTCATACAACAAATCTATTGATTGATACAGTTGAGAAAAGGGACCCATAAAGTGATTTCAGCCTGTTTATCTCTTAGAAGCACAGAACTTCTAGAAGAGTCCCACAGAAAGTCTAGGCTAGGATCTTCAGCTGGAGGCCTACTGGGGAAGGTATCCTGTTAAGGGAGGAGGGCAGGCCCAGGCAAGAAGGGAGAACTAGAACAGAAAGGGAATGAAATCTGAAGTTGGGACAGAGGTATCAGGAAGCAGGCAAGCGAGTCAGGTAAGAGGCATCAACATCTGATTAGCAATGAAGATGCACTTGCTCAGGACAATGGACTGGGAATTCCACTGCCTCTCACCTGACCTTGTTCACGGTAGTTGTTTCAGAACCCTACTCTAAAGAATAAATTAACTCAGCATTCACATAGAAGAATGCAGAATCTCATTAAATCCCGTAACTGAGAAAATGGAGGTCATTAGGCTGCAAACTTCTCTCCCTTCAGTTTAAATTTCCTCACGTGATCCTTTTTTTCCCTCCTTCCCTCACTCTGTGGAGAAGAAGATCTTCATCTCTAAATTTGGATATACTCCCAAAGTTCTAAGATTTTGCTTTATCAATTTATCACCACCTTTCTTGCATTTATTATCTTTCTCATGGCATTGGGATTCCTTCCCATAACTCTCAAATACATCAATCTCTTTAAAGAAAATCTTGCAATGCAAACTGGTGTAGCCACTATAGAAAATAGTATGGAGACTCCTCAAAAAATTAAAAATACAATTACCATATGATCCTGTAATCCTACTACTGGGTATTTACCCAGATAAAATGAAAACATAATTCAAAAAGATATTTGCACCCCTTTTTATTGCAGCCAGATATGGAAGGAATCCAAGTATCCTTCCATTGATGAATGCATAAGGAAGACATGACATATATATACAATATTAGCCATAATAAAAAAAAGAATGAAATCTTGCCATATGCAGCAACATGGATGGATTTAGAGGGTATAATGCTAAGTGAAATAAGTCAGAGAATGACAAATAGCATATGATTTCACTCACATGTGGAATTTAGGAAACAAAGCAAATGAACAAAGAAAATAAGAGATAAATAAACAAAGAAACCCAGACTCTTAAATATTGAGAACTGGGGCACCTGGGTGCCTCAGCTGGTTAAGTCTCAGCTCAGGTCTTGATCTCAGGGTCGTGACTTCAAGCGTTGCACTGGGCTCCATGATGGGCATGAAGCCTACTTGAAAAAAATCGAGAAATGGTGGTCATTAGAGGAGAGGTGGGTGAGAGGATGGGTTAAATATGGAAAGGGATTCAAGAGTACACTTATTTTGATTAATATACAGAATTGCTGAATTACACTGTACACCTGAAACTAATATAAAACTGTATGTTAACTATACTTGAATAAAAAACAAGTTAAAGGGCAGCAACAGGGTGGCTCAGTCAGTTGGGCATCCAACTCTTGGTTTTGGCTCAAGTCATAACCTCAGAGTCAGAGTCATGAGATTGAGCCCTGAGTCAGGCTCTGCACTTGGGATTCTTTCTCTCTCTCTCTCTCTCTCTCTCTGCCCCTTCCTCATGCGTTCACTTCTCTCTCTCTCTCTCTCTCTTTCTCAAAAATAACTTTAAAAAATAAGCTAAACACAATGAAGAAAATGTTTAAAAAGAAGGGGAACAAATGAAGAAAGAAAAAATAAGGAAAACCTCCCAAAACACTGCTGCTTTGATAAGGTACATATTCTTCACCACAATTCTTTCAGATTAAAGTCTTGACAGAATTAGAACTGCTTCAGCTTTTTCCCTTCTTTAACCGTCTGAAATCTAGTTCTGATTCCACTGCTCTGATTATGCACATTATTATGTAAGGAAACCACTCATCAATAATTGCCTAACTCAATGGCCTATGATCTGTGCTCATCGCTGGCCCTCTCTGGAAACCACTTCTTGAAGTTCTCTCTTTTGGTGACTGCCAACACGTCTCATTCTCTCCTTGCCTTCCTGACGGCTCCTGTGTAATCTGCGTGGCAACTCTTCCTCCACCTGCTCATTAATGGTGGGAATTCTCCAACATTATGCCTTTGGCCTCTTCTGTCTTCTGTCCACATTCTCTTCTTTGGTGGGCTCACCATTCCCAGATCTCTACCTCTGTGAGAAAGATTCCCAGGCCTCTCTTTATCCCTGGCCACCCTCCCCAGTTCCAGACTCATCTCCAATTTATTTAATGAATATATCCATATGGAAGTCTTACAAAGCACCACAATGTAACCAGTCATTAACTTTATCTAAAGCTGTCACCATCCCAATGAGACCGTAAGAAACAGAACACAGGAATAGGTATAGGAAAGCTTTCCTCTTATGGCAACAAGTAGATGCTAAAGGGTTGGGAGAGTGCCTTCCACAGCTTCATTTATGAAAGAGAATCTGTGGTTCTGAACACCACTAAGAAGAGCGAGTATTTCCTCCATGATCACTATAAAGACCACAGTACTTTAGGTCTGCTCTGTGAGGAATTAAGAAGGTAAGAGAAAGCTCACCACCCAGTTACTAGGGTCCTTACCTCATCAGATGGCCTTAGAATTGCTCATTTGGTGGTTCAGTAATAAACCAAAGTGACAGAAATCTTAAACTGAAATGTTTCTCTGCCAGTCTTTGAAGCCGGGGTAATCTTTATGGTATGGCCTAGTTCCCTCCTCCTTTCACACCTCCCACTTCGAAACTCAGCAATGTCTACCATATATATTATCATCCTCTGATTTTCAAAGTACAACATACTAATTAAAACTGCTTCCTCTTGCTGGGAAGGCGGCACTACATTGCCATCCTCACCATTTTTCTCCTTTCTTTCTCTCCAACCCTTTAATCTATTCTCAACATGTCCATAAGACTGGGAATTTGATTCTCTGCCTTCCAACTTGTCATTCCTTACCCAGACCCTAAGTTCCAAAGATATTCATTTACTCAACATCCAGAAACAGGGTTCTCCCATCTCTGGATCTTTTTGATCCAGCTCTTCTCTCTGTTTGGATGCCAAGAACCCTTTAAGTCTCTAAGCCTCTCCTTTTTAAAGTTCCACCTCAGATACTCACTCTTCTCAGAAATTGTGGTAGGTGCTCTCCTCATTCATCCCTATGGTCCAATCCTGTCACTCGAGCCTGAATTGCTCCCTCAGCCCTTTAGCACTCTGTGTTTCTACCTGTGCATATGCCAATCTTCTGAACGAGAATTTAAGGCCAAGAGAGTGTGAGTCATCTCTATAATGCCAAGAGCACTAATGTTAACACTAAGCACATAGAAAGCACTATATTAACGTGGGAAAACGCTAGGCAAGGAACGTCAAGGGCTGATTCAAGCCATGACTCAGTCACTTATGTGGTAGTAGTGATTTCTACCAAGTCTCTTAACTTTTTGATTCTCAGTCGCCTCCTCAATAAAATGTAAAATAAGAATTCTTTAATTTGAGGATATCAAAAGGACCAAGAGAGATAATATATATGAAAGTTCTTTGGAAAAACAGTATTATGCAAACAAACATAAGACAGCATTACTAGAATGTTTTAAAACACAATGTGTGTTGATAAAGACTGAATTTTTTTCCTACAAAAGAAATGCTGCTATAAATGATTAAGTACTGACTATAGAAACTGGATGAGACAAAAACATCAAAGAGGTTCGCTCACTGGTAATATCTGATCTCTTTAAGATTACTGCATTGTTTTATCATACTGGAATGTAATATTCTAATCACAAAGTATTAAAAGTAGATTTTTAAAATGCAGTATTTTGTAGCCTTCTGTAACTTGAGGCATTAATTTGGTAAACAGTCATTACATTACACTCATATACCTAAATGCTCAGTTATACTTTCAACATAAATGTCAATTACATTAAATAGCTTTTGAAAAAGGTTTCATTTTTTTCCTAT
Source organism: Proteles cristata cristata (assembly GCA_017311185.1). Classification (NCBI taxonomy): domain Eukaryota; kingdom Metazoa; phylum Chordata; class Mammalia; order Carnivora; family Hyaenidae; genus Proteles; species Proteles cristata. The sequence continues at coordinate 251,557 of JAESUZ010004246.1, forward strand.
GATTCAGTTAACCATCTACATTCTTACTGACCAATGTAAACGAGCTTGTAAATTTTAAGTTTTATAGGAAGAGTATCTTCAAAGCCACCCAACCCCCAACACATACACACACATTTAACACCATGTCTGTTACTTCTGAAAAGAAGAAACCCACTGTGCAGCAGGCAGTGTGAAATATAATGCAGCTTTACAGTGCATTATGAAAGCAAGAAAACAGCCAGCTGTGAGTTAGAAATAGAACAAAATTTAGAGTTGCAAACCCAAGGGACCTTCAGGTAACACTGAAAGTGTTCCTTAATGATGAATAGCTGATTTCATTTCAGACCCACTATGAACACTGTAGGATATATTTAACATTTTAATTTTTAGTTTCAAAAGCAATAAACCTGTTGGTCAGACAGAAGCTTGGCGGTCACAGCAGCCGATCTATCAATCAATCCAACATGGCTGGGCTCCACCAGCAGCCCCTGACACCAATTAGAAAACTGAAATAGCGAACTGCTGCTACCAGGTTACAGTTTTGCCAATTAGAGCACATCCTGGGTGAAAGCGACCAATGAACACTGGAACCCAGGGTCAGGAAAGAGAGGTGAAAAGCACCTTGTGTAATGTGACATGAAAAAGAAAGATTGCAGGAGGGACAGAGAAAAGAAGCAAGACAGTCTGAAATCAAACAGTACATTTTATTGTTCACTTGTCAAAGACATGCAGGCACTAAGACAAAGCAAAAGCAAGGCGCTTCTCTTGGTCTCTACCCTGGATGGAACTACTTATTGGCCAGCACAACTTGGGAGCCTGTCGCTGTCGTACATGAGCGTGGTACCTGCCATCTCCAACTGTTCCCTTTTAGTCCGGATTCACAAGTTAAGGCGGCTCACGCAGGGTCTGAACATCAAAGACAGACCACTGATAGACCCATATCAAAGTACTGGAGGGACAATATTTCAGATCAGGCTCATTACTGGCATGTAAAACTTTTCTGCTAAAATTTCTCTTTTTTACATCCTACAAAATTTTAAGGACCTCCTTTCAATTTTTCCGCCTGAGTTTCTCTTCCAACCCACAGCTTTTAACCCTGGCTTATGAAAACGTCATAAAATCTAAGGACCTCACAATCTTCCCCCTGGAGTCCCTTCATCTAGCCACTGTGTCCTGCCTCAGTGTACCTTCTCTTAATTCCATTTAATCTTCTGGCTTTGAGGGACTCCCAGCTGATCCTTTCTGCTCTGTGTCATCTGAAAAAGCAAAAGGCAAAACCAAGGTTTTCTGACATGAAAACCTTCCAGAGTGTGGAAGTTTGGGACTTAAAGCTGTCATTTTCAGAATCAGATATAACCCTGGGGCTTGATGAGTTTCCTAAGTGTGAAGCAGATTCTGGCCTGAGTCAGACAACAATGGTAGGCAAAAACATCCTAACCGTTCAAAGGAACTGTTATTTTTCAAATGCAAAAGTGCTATTATTCATTTATCAACTGAGTCACATGTGTTACAACATATTTTCCACAGGATCTGATGTCAGTTTCATTGTGCTGACTCAAATTCAACTCTGGTAGCTCTCTGTTCCGCCACCATCGATTCTGCCACAGTTTTGTAAGAAAGAGCCCAAGCAATTCTACAGGTGTGCGCTCAGCAGGCTACACAAATCTGTATCTGCACAAGGGTGTACTTCAACGACAAACACTGAAAGCATACGTCAGAATTCATCATAGGTAGCTTCTAAATTGTCCTAGGGCCCTAAAAACATAAAAAAGATATTTTTCCTCTACAGAGGAGGCTGTCAATCTTGGCTGCCCGTGGGAATCACCTCGAAGCTTTGAAAACCTGCTACACCCTAGGTCCCACTCTGCAGAAATGTTGATATCATTGGTTTGGAGTGATATATGAGAATCAAGATTCTCCATTAAAAAAAAAAAAAAAAAAAAAGCCCTAGTCTGACTTGGTCCATATCTGGGTCTGCTGTTCCTTCCCTCAAAAGATACCAGAGGTCAAAACAGCACAGCTGACCCAATGATCACAAGTATTTCAAAGGCTTATTACGCACACAGTCATAGATATGGCAAGGGAGTCTGCGGGCAAGGGGGCCATAGGCAAAAGGGCTCTCCTGTGGGTGCAAGGAGACAAAAGAGGGCAGGTGCTGGGAACAGACACAAGGAATTACAGCACACCAGTGGGATCCCTGAATGATGCCGGCTGAGGACTCACTTCAGGTGGTCCATTCCAGTAGTGGGGAGGGAGATATCAAAAGGGAAGGATAGGGTGCCCGGATCAGTCTTGCTGGGAGTAATAGAAATGAGTAAAGCAGCAGCATCTGACAATTTTCACCCTTGCTGATACTTAAAAGTTTGACGAAATATCATCTTGCTGGCCACGACTTATCATGCCCAACTCTATTTCTCTACATAGCCAAGTAGAGAAATACCACTATGCTAGCAGTACTTTTCAAACTTTAATGTGCATGTTCACCTGGGGATCTTGTTAAAATGCAGATTCTGCCTCAGTAGGTCTGAGCTGGATCAGAGAGTCTGCATTTAACAAGAAAAAATGGTGCTGGTGCTCCCTGGGTTGCTCTGGCCTGTTCCCCTCAATCGTCTGCCCTTGAGTCATAGGCTTCTCACAAATGAAAGCCCCATGGTGGCCTCTGACTCACACGTTCTGCGTCTCTTTGGAGGACCTGTGGGTATTGGCAAAACTGACAGCCCTGGGGATGGGGTGCAGATAAGTGGAGAAGTGCTGCAGGCTGCAACTCTCCATCATCTTACTCCATATTATAGCTCCGCAATATTCACTGGGTGTCTTATGTATGGTCTATCTCCCACGAGAATGGCACCATGGGTGTCATGCTCCCCATCACAGTCCTGGAGCCTTCTGGCACAGAGTAGGCACCCAAATTTGCTGACTCAAGGAGGAACTGGATGAGATGATGGGAGTACCGGGTGTCACACTAGTTCTGGGTCACCCCAGTCTGTGCTACCTACCAGCTCATTCCAGGCAAAGACAAGCCGGGCAATAACCTTAGTCTTGATTTCTGGCCAATATTTACGTAGGTCTGCCTGGCAAAGAGTATAAGATGAAAAATTTCTGCACCTTCTCAATTCTATTTATAACAGATTGGGTATACGATGTCCAGTACAACAGGAGACAAAATGAGAGAGGTATAACTGGAGACAGACCATCTTTTTCATCTTCAGTTTCCTTCAATTGCCATAATGAACTTGCCTGTCATAAGAGAACTTGAGAAAGAAAGGGGGGCAGCCTCTGAAAAGTATAACCTAAGCATAACCCTGAATCTAAACTCCATGGGACCCCCAAGGGACCATGATGAAATGGCAAAGGAGAAACTCTGAGCCTCAGGAAAGGTATTAATCCATCCTCAGAATTCAATCACTCATAAATGCCTCCTAGCAAAACTATCGAAGGTCTCACAAAATTAGAAATCTAACAAAATTAGAAGTGCAAGTACCTGAGGCAGCATATAGGTATAAAACCAGTGAAACCCAGATTTCACTCACTACAATGAACCCAAAACACCAACACTGATTCTCAATGATTTTCAAATTGTAGGTTGCTACCTACTAGTGGACTGTGAAATCATACTAGTGGGTCACAACTCACTGTTTTTAAAAACAGAAACAGAAGAAAACAGAAAATATGAGGGCAGAAACTAGAATAAATAAAACATGGTATTCTTTCTTGTGTTTCAGTTAGTTTATCTGTGTGCAGTGGATCGTAATTTAAAATGTATTATTGCAGGACACAATTAAAAACCCATCTACACCACAGAGGGCCATATTTTATATAGTGTCACACTTAAGTAAGTCATATTCACAAACTAAGAGGGCACATTTATAATACAGGGACAGTATGGCATAGTAGCTCAAAGCATGGGTCTGGAGCCAAAGTGACTGCCTAGTGACTATGGGCAAATTACTTCACTTCTCTAAGCCTCAGTTATTCCAATCATAGGAACAGTAATACTATCACTTCATGCTATAACAATAAAATATATGTGAAGTTCTTGGCATAGAGCCTGGCACGAGTAAGTGCTCAATAAAGTATTATGCATTATTATCACTGCTTAAATGTAGGTCTGATATGTTTTTTTTACATGAGTTCAGTGGTAAAATACTAAAGAACAGGGGTTAAGGTAACTCATGTGAGCAAGACTGTGGCTGATATATAAGTGAAAACTGAGGAACTCTTTTAATTCTGGGAGAATGTACTTGAAATAAAGAGCTTGCCATTGCAAAAGGGCAAGATGGAAGAGTCACTAATCCACAGAAATGCCACGAAGTTAAGACACAGCAAAGAAAGAGAGCACAGGTTAATAAAGGCACAAATTAAATTCTCCCACCAGAACACCTGAATCTTGCTCTTCTTTTCAACTGCACCAGGAGTTCTGACCCCGGCCCACAAAAGTACCAAGGACCTTAAGCTTACCCTGTTTTCCAGTCTTATTCAAATGGTGAAGGACGGCATGCTGTGTTCTTAAAAACCAATTGTTAATTAGAAGCCCTGGAATGCTGGACAGTGCTCATAATTATTAAATCCAATATCAAAAAGGTATGTGGATAATTACTATATTTGCTTCTCCGACTGGTCTTGATGAAACATGCTGAAGTTATTCTTGACATAAGTGTCACCACTGGTAAAGCGCTCAATTTGTTGGCATCTCATCAATGCTACACTTGAAACTCCTATTGCTCGCTGTTAAACTAACAGTTTATATTAGGCTAAACACAGTTTGGTGGCCATTGTCAAGAAAATTGGAGTTGCTCAGGCATGGCGGCAGTTACTGATGTTATTTGTTTGGAAGCCTTGTGATTTAGTGAATCACTAGCAATTGTTAAGCAAGTAATTAAACTATAAAGCCAAGACCTGTGATTTTCAGTCTTTTCAAAGCAATAATCATCAAAATTCCAAGTACCATTTAACTGATTCCCTTCTAAACATGCTGGCAACGTTTATGTTGTCATTCATCAGTTGTATAGTTTATAAAAACTAGATTATGGCCTTTACAGAAATCATGTGCTGCTCAACTACTCTGCTAAATAGGAGAGGTTTAAAGGAAAAATTCACAAAAATTATTTAATGAGAACTGGACATAAAGAGTTTTGGATTCATTCACACATATGGCTATCTTAGGTTTAATAATAATTCAAAAGTCCTATTTTTAGGACTGAAATACTAAAATAACCAGACTATTGTTCTTATAACCTTTTCCAAACATAAGAATGCATTATATAAATTTCACAATTTCTCTAAGTGCCTTTAAAATTACAAGCAATTTAGTCTATGATTCATGTACCATACCAATTGCATGCAATTTTTTTTACTTCGCATCGCAATTATATCTTAATATTATGGGGGATGAAATGCATTAAATAAATCATATTTCACAGACTCCTGGTAAAGTAATAATAGTTACATGCATTTTAGAAGAAATTGGCCTGCATTATAAATGTATTCATAATGTCATTACCTGCCTTTCCATGCTAACTGAAATATTAGGCAGTGGTGCCTACCTACGTCAAGCCACTGGTGAAAGCTTTTATAAGACTTCTGCTTATTCGGTGGCTGGCAATCAGCTCCGTTAGCTAATATAACCCAATGTTTACCAACAGCAGTTATCCAATATATAAACCAGCTCTTGTAATTAGTGAAATAGTGTTACTGATTAAGATTTAATCTGGTGGCTAGCATTTCTGCACTGCGCTACATAAAGAGACTGGCTGATCTTTCATCTGTCAAAGGACATTGCCTTTTTGAAGTACCTTATTATTGTAAAGTGTTTTACTTAGAAAGCATACCGCCATTAAGGAAATGAACTCATTAAAAATCTGTTACTTACAAACAATATATCAGTCGTGTTATAAAATGACAGGAAAAAGAATTCCTAGGAAATACCTTCAACAAGTTAAGAAAAGTAATAGCATTTTAGAGACCTGCCAACAAAGCTCTTTTCTATCTTTCTAATTGTTAAATAGCAAATAATTGTGTCTTTGTTTACATCCGTTCCTAAAAAACTTACAAGGCATGTTCATGTACATTATCTCCTATGATGTTTCCAATCACTCTGTGAAATAGTATCATGGCTATTAACCATCTCTATTTAACAGATGAAAATACTGAGGCTTGTGGATGGTAAATGACTTGCCCAAGGACATGAAGTTAGTAATGGTAGGGATTCACACTCTTTCCCCCATGTGACACTGCAGACTTGATACATCTATTTCCAGAGCCTAAGAAAACAAAATTTGAGTAACCTATCAAGACAAGACAGAAATACAGACTGTACACAACTTGGCTGTTCCATTTGGAATTTGGTTTGGGAAGATCAATGTATTAAGTCCCAAACAAGCCTAGCAAGTCCTTATTTAATCTATGCCACTGTTGAACTATGTTAGCATAAAAAATTAGTGATGCTACTATGTACCTTAACCACTCTTTATACCACTGTCTCTAAGGAAATGTGCATGTCAGATGGAAACAGAATGCCAGAAAGCTGTCCCCACAGGTCACAGTCCAGAGCAGGAGAGCTCCTTCAACTGTCTTCTCACACCTGCATCTCTGAGGAGTCCCCCAGATCCCTCCCCACCAGCAGCAAAAGACAAGAAAAGGAGATGCCTCTCCAGGCAGAAAGTTCAGATCTTGGGGAGAAGAAAGCAGGAGTGTCTGAAAGAGGAACTGGAGCTATGGACTGAACAGCCACTGTCCCCACAAGGTGTGGGGTGCAGTGAACATGAGTGTGTGAGAGTTGGGGGTTGGGGAAAGCAGGAGAAAGCCTGGTAGCAGCAGACTATCCCTGCATAGATCCCATTCTGGATCTCTCATAAAAGAAAGGATTGGGATACGTGGGTGTCTCAGTTGTTTAAGCATCTGAGTTTGGCTCAGGTCATGATCTAGTGGTTCGTGAGTTCAAGCCTTCCACCAGGCTCTCTGCTGTCAGTGAAGACTAGTGTCAGCTCCTCTGACTCCCCTGTTCTCCACCCCCCATCCCTCCCCAGCTTGTGCACGTGCGCGCATGCACACTCTCTCTCAAAAATAAACATTAGAAAAAAAGGATTTGCTATAATGGTAGAGGGAATACAGTAACAAAGCATACTAACCCTTAATGAGATGAGTACTCACAGAAAGAGGGCTTTACATGGTTTCAAATACTGAGAATTGTCACTCACTCACTTAAACATTACAGAGTCCTTTGAACAAACAGGAAGTTTGGAGAGGAGAAATGAAGAAGTTATACTCAAGCATCAAAGTCAAGAGTCTGGGGGGAAAGAAAACGCTTAAAATCTCATAATAAATTTAAAAACAAAAGGAAACAAAACAAAACAAAACAAAAAAAAACCCTGAAAGACATATTGGAACAAATGAGTTTGTGGTATTCTCATTTATATGAATTGTCATCATAGTTTCTTCTATGGTTCAAATTGATTAATTCAAATTTCTTTTCCCAGGAGCCCATCAAATAATAAATAGTCCCTATGGACATATTCTCTTTTGAGGGAAACTATTAAGTAAACACACAGCTCTGTAAATGTATCACATGGAAAATTACTTCCTCTAAGGAGCTAGCTATCTAAAAGGTGTGAGTGACAGAAGACAGAAAAAGAATACATTTGTCACTCCCATTAGCATTATTAGTGCTAATGAGAAAGTACATGAACAAGAACATACACCTCTTAATTTGAATGTGTTACAAATAGAGACTAGATTAGTCACAGCTACCCAGATTAAATTTTAGCACTTAATGTTGAAATACTACAAGAGGCAATGCTTACCGTGGTTTTGCAGCAGAATTTCAGTTATTTAATTACAGTCTTCAAACCATTTAACACCTCTTGGCACATAGAAGCTAGATGTGTGTATGCACGTGTGTTATTCAGATGGTTCAAGATTTTAGGTATAACTCAATTATCTGGCATCCCTGGGAAATAAAGTGCTCCATTTAAGTACATTTTCCATATAACTGAGGCTTATATCTTCATGCATCCTAAATCCCTGATTAAATCTGTGGCCATCTGTAAAGGAAATCTTTCTTCAGAGTATTTCATTTCCCTGTCTCCTTAGAGGCAATTGGACAGAAAGTAGTGAAGTGCTTCCAAGTTGTTTTGCTTTATGGATGAATCAAGGCCATCATTAGGAATATTCACCAGGGGCACCTGCGTGGCTCAGCTGGTTAAGCATCTGACTTCAGCTGCGATCATGATCTAGCAGTTCATGAGCTCTGGTCCCAATTTGGGCTCTGTGCTGACAGCTCAGAGCCTGGAGCCTGCTTCGGATTCTGTGTCTCCCTCTCTCTTTACCCCTTCCTGACTTGCGCTCTGTCTCTGTCTCTCTCTCAAAAATAAATGTTAAAAAAAAATTTTAAGGAATATTCACCACTGAAGTACTTTCATACAGTTCCTACTTTCTATATTTTGTCTTTTCCTTCAATATCAAGTCGTTAGCAGTCATTTCTTCCAGGATCACAGTGATGGTTTCCAATTTACTCTAGTCTTAGGGTTAGTTGCATCTTCCATGGTCTGGTAGGGCAAATATGTTAAGAAATATATTCAAGCCTTTCCAGCAATGAGCTCATAGGTAAGTCAAGACGGGCACTTACAAGTATATCCAGAAGTTATGGAGGAAGAAGTCATCCAAGGTAATACATTTTCTTCTCAGGGTGCTCAACTGTCAATACTACCAGCTCTCTTTGCTACACAAGGCCCCCGACCCAGCCTAGCCCAATAAAGAATGAAGACTAGGGTACAAGGCCAAGATTCATATGCGATGTGGTGGGCACAAACGCCCAGTGTCTAAGGGTGCAACCTATGGCCAGCTTGTCCATCATGGTGTTAATCAGGTAAAGTTTCCCCAAAGCCTTCAGTCTGTTGCAGAGCAGTGAGATGGACGCCACTGTGGGGTTCTGAGAGTCGTGAATTCTTACTGTGTTGAAGAAGAGTCCACATGCAAATTCTCTGAGGTTATACTCATTGATCCATTTCATAAAGCTATCAGAAGGAACCCTGACACCCAGTAGATGACCAAACCAGTCTATCAGCACAGGGAGATATGAGGACTGACATCTGCAGTCACGGCCGTGGAAAGGGTCACAAGTTCCACCACATTATTGCTGGCTCTCGCCGAGTGGCATGGAGAAGAAGCAACACTATCCACCTCCACCATTATCATTAACATAAGTAATGTTTGTAAAATTCTTACCTAAAAAAATTACCTAAGAATTGTAAAATTCTTACTAATATATACACACATATTATATATATTGTATATATACACACATATATATTACATTTTAACCTAAATTGTTTCTGTTTAACCTAAATTTAGGTTTAACCTAAATATATATATATATATATGTATATATATATATATATATATTCAATAGGCATCAAAAGGACGAGGAATGGAATAAGGCATAAGGAAAAAAGCATATGGTTTTATTATTCTTATGAGTACTCAAATGGAATGAGTAAAGTATTGTTGCATTTACCCTGTCAGTTTCCATTTTTAGAGAAAACAGCAGAGGAACTCTTAAGGACCCCAGACTCCACATCTATGATCCAAGTTCAAACACAACAAAAGAAGCCAGCTTCTCAATGATGAATATCATCTCAAAATAACTTAAAGCTGATGCTTCCCAATCATAAAGGTGGGCCTTATTTTTAGGCAGGCCCATTTTCATCCATTCTTACATGATTCTATCTGCTAAAGGTATCCTATTCTGTGTGTTCAAATAAACCAAAAAGACTGCGGGGTTGGGAGGGGGCGGGTGTCAGCAATTCTTTGGATTCTTTTCTCAAATTTGTGACTATATCCAAATAAGAAGTGGCCAATTTCTCTACTTACAACAGCAGTTCTTAGATTTGTAGTCACCCTCGAAGACTACATCGGATTTCTTACAACTTCATGGGGTGGGACTGGGAGTAGGGGGCTAGCTGCAGTTCCTGCCTAGGCATCCATATGTACATGTACGTGCCACTCCCGAGGGCATCCTCAGCTATGCTCCCTCAGCTAAGGCTCTCCCTGCTGCTCAGCATAACCACACTTCAGCTCACAAAAATGCCTTTCCTTGTCCTCTTCAAAAATCCCCTCGAAGACCATGAGCCACCCACTGGAACAGCTACTCCTAGACTGCGGTTCTTTCTGCAGGCTCTGCTCCTCTACATAGATCTGTCACTTGAGATTCCATCTCTTCGACTACAGCCTCCTTATTTTCTTTTTGTCTTCCCTAACAAACTCTAACTCTCAAACCTTCTACCTTCATCAACCAATTGCCCACTTCCTAGGGATGCTGAGTTCTCTACATTGCTGGAGACACTAAAAATTAGGAACTCAATCCTGTTCTCTCTAATGGCGTCATCTCCCCTGCTTTTCTGATTGTGTTTCTGGCAAATGGCTGGGCTAGACGGATGGTCAGATAGGGCAGGAATGTAGTCAGGGAGCATAGGTGTTTCTGAAAAGAACAGGGCAAAGTGGGAGAGTGCTAACAACAGCACTTGGCTTCCCATGTCCAACTGTGGAATCTCTGTGTAGATCTCCCAATCCTTGTTAACACTGCCAAACACAACTACAGATAGCGTTAGCTGCAGAAATGTAATAGGAGCCCAGCGATGAAAGTTTACAAAGCACACATCTCATCTCTATGAACTTCCAGAAAAAACCTCTGAAGTAACTATGGTCATTTGAAAGATGAGGAAACAGACTCAGGAAGACTGGATAGTGGCCGAAATCATACATTTAATGAGCAGAAGAGCTCGGAAGCAAGTCACCCTGAGTCATCTGATCTCCTCCAGTGTCGTCCCCATAACAATTCCTGGCCTGTATCTATTGACAGGGACCATCCAGGAGGCATACACTTGTTTTTAATGAGGTCAAGAGATGCTTGGAGAAGGGAATGCAGAAAGTCACACAAGGCAGAAGAGGGGAACGCTGTCATATTCATTAAAAAAAAAAATCCTTACAGTGACTTGTTTATCATCCTTGATAAAGATGAGAACAAGGGTTGAAATTATTTGTGATGTATAACAGTTTAATGGAGTATAAAATAGACTTTCTTTTTTACAGTTAGTAAAAGTTGTGGGGTTCATAATGTTGCCATACCCAGACTGAGCCTGTATCCTACTCATCCAGACTTTTGACAGAAGCATCAATTTTCTAAATTGTTCTCTAACAACTACAAGAAAGAAAATCACTCTTGGTGTTAATAATTGCAATTCTCTGAAGATACTAAAGAACCCGCTATAATTTCACATTGTTGAATCCTGTGGCTTTATACATCAGAAGAATTTTCAGACAGTTTCTCCTGTGTGATTTTAATATTAAAAGAAGATATCTATATGAAATACACTGAAGAGCTAAAAATGATATGATGGGATCCAGACTGGTATTACAGACTTGAAAGTGCTGTGTGACAACATCCATAAAACATGAAGAGAGCAAAATACATCACACAAATGTCCTCTGAAAAAGCAAACAAGTACTTCGCTTTGTTCATAATGAAAACAGGAAGAGTTAGCTAAATGAAGTTCACAGGTGAACCTCAATAAATAACAAACTGATGTTATTTATTAATAGCAAAGTCCACATTACATGTGATGTCTATCCACCACCATGCATCTGATTGGCTGCAAGGGTCACAAAGCATCCAGCCATACAAGAGTAGTAAAGAGTTTAGTACCAAATAGTCAGAAGAGACTAGCAAACAATGAGAGAAGAAAAGAGAAAGGATAACAAATAGGCATGAATAGATCCTTTGAAGAATAAACTACCAGTAATACTGGTAGTAATAATACTAAAGTAATATTAGGAGCACAAAAATTTCTATTCACATATACATTCCAAATACTGTATAAAGGTATCGGGGCACCTGGGTGGCTCAGTCGGTTAAGCCAAATACTATATAAAGGTTATTTCAATGCACAAAGAATAACCAAGGGTCTCAGGTATGAAAATACTTAATGAAAACAGACTAATATTCATTGGAGAAGCTAGATGAATTGTTATCAATAAAGAAATTTTAAAAATTAATGGTCATGACTGGGGAATTGCCTTGATAACTGCTTTAAAGTCTTAATCCACAATAATTTGGATAATGTGCTATTAGTTCAAGACTTGGCAAATATAGCAAACAAACAAAATTCAGCACCAGAAAGAGCCTTAACTCTACATTAGAACTTGGGTATGAAATAACCAAGTAATCTCTAAGAAGAATGGATATATTATTTATTTTAAAATTGCTACTGGCAAAACTGCCTAGAAAAACCTCATACCATATGCCAAAATAAATACAAGAATGAATAAAAATTTCATTGTAAAATATTGAGAAAAAAGTAAAAAATAAAATTAAATTAAATCTTACAGACGGACAAACCTTTCTAAACATATACTCACTAGAAAAAGAAAAGTGATAGATTTGACTTTCTAAAAATTGAAGCATTAAAATATTTTTAAATACTGCAAAAAAGGTATGAATGGGCAATTCAAATTAGCAGTGTGTGAATAAAAACAAAAACATTCGAAAATACCCTCTGGCCCAACAAATTTGCTTCTAGAAATTCATCAAAAAGCAGAAAATACATCATGGACATCTGCAAAGATTTAGCCCAAGAGTACCTTCTCCTTCCTATCTTTGTTGATAAAATTTAATAAAACAGGAATAACAGCCAAAAACAAGGAACTGGTCAAATATCCAAACTATACATCCATGAAAAGATTGCCACAGAAAAGGAATAATGTAGAAAAAATATGCATAGCCTATCTTTCCATTAAAATAGATTTAAAAACAGTAATACAATATGAGCCCTAACCTATACATTCCTACCCCACATACACACTCTCCAAAAGTATATCTATGTATGCCTATGTACGTCTACAAATATAATGGTAAAAAACAGGAATCATACATAAAATATTAACAGTCTTCAGGAGTGGTAGGATTATGGATATCTTGTTTTTTCAATACCATTGGCACAAATTTTTACAATAAACATTTGGTTTTATTTTATGTTAATATAATCATCTATATGTTACATAACTGTCCGCCAAAATCGAAGCCTACTCTAAACTCTCTTATGTTGATCTCACTCCTTATCAAGACAGAGAATTTCTTCACTAACTTTATAGGCACTTACTGTAACTTAATTCTCTTAGCTTGCAAAATTTTGTCAGTCGATTTCCTTGGTCTTCTAGGTACACAGCCTGCAAATAATGGAAATTTTAATTCTTCCATGGTTTCTCTTCTATTTTTTGCTCTTACCTAACAGTACTGGTTAGTCCTTCCAGAACTAAATAAATAATGGTCATCTTATGCTGCTCCTGACTTTAATGGGAATACTTCTTTTAAATCACCATTAGGAATTATAATGGGTTCTTGGACTTTAGGGGTTCATTTAAACATCAATTTTTAAAAAGGCTCATCTTAAGAGTGTACACTGTTGCCTCAAACTAAAAAGAATTAATTAAATATGCACAATGATATAAGATTAACCTGAAATAACACTTTTCAAATAAGGCATGGTATTTCAGAACTCTATATTTTGTGGCAAAGGACTATAACAGGAGATTAAATTTCTTCAGTACTGTGTGTATTAGCATACACATCTGTGTCTACACACATACACACACACACACACACACCCCAATGGGGTTGTCAAGCACCTAAATGAATTCCTATATTTTACATAGGAATTTTATATTTTTAAAATAATACACGTTAGTAAATGACCTCAAACTTCTTTTCTTTAAAAGTGATAAGATGTTCAGTTACCCATAGGAGAATAATTTGACTAAAATCTTTAGTTGACCTTTTCTGGGGAAAGAAAACAATGAGAAACTCAAGAATATCTCAATATTTTTGGAATATACCTGATTTGGTGAAAATAAGCGTCAAACAGGGTCTGGAACAAGGCAGCCACTCACTAAATATTTTTGGAATAAAAATCAGCCCAGTTTAGAGCCTTATAATTGAAACATCACTTAAGATTCTTCATGTGACCTTGCTCAGTTTGGCTGAGAGGCTGAATTCATACTGGACTTTTCTGTCATTTAAGACTTCACTCAGTTGGAATGCCAAATGCTAAATTTATTGCAACAGGTCAGAGTTAACTCCAGGAATTTCCACCCAAAAATGACTGATTTCATATTCTAATTTTATATATATATATAGGCAGGGTAAAAATTTATGTATATCAAGCTAAGGTCTAAAGTAATAGGATTCTGGGATGCCTGGGTAGCTCAGTTGGTTGAGCATATGACTTTGGTTCAGGTCATGATCTGACAGCTTGGGAATTTGAGTCCCACATCAGGCTCTGTGCTAACAGCTCAGAGCCTAGAGCCTGCTTCAGATTCAGTGTCTCCATCTCTTTCTGCCTCTCCCCTGCTGGCATGCTCTCTCTTATTCTCTCTCCCTCCTTCCTTCTCAAAAATAAATATTTTAAAATTTTTTAAATAAATAAGGTGATAGGATTCAATTTCAGTGAAAATTTGTATCTCTTATTAGTGAGCTTATAGCCTGATACATATGATATTTTAACATATAAATGGATGAGTGAATAAATGAACAAATTAACATAATCTGTTTTGGTACTGTCTTTAATGAGAAGAAATTCTGAATTGTATATTGTTTTCTTTTTTAATGTTCAAATCCACAATAACCTTATACTGTCTTAAAACTTTTGTCAAGCTACTAAGTTTTATCAGTTGTCAATTCTACAAAAGAATGTACATGAATCAGCATTCTTTTCGCTAAACAAGCATCTCTTTTACCCACTCTTGAGACATGAACTAATGAGTACTTATTTATAAGACAGACCACTCTATTAAAATACTAGAAAATCTAATAAACATTGTTGCTTTTTATATAAAATTAATGTTTTAAAACAAGCTGACAAAAAAATAACTTAATAAAGTAACTTTCTTACATGTATGGCTAATCACTATTATTAGTGCTTTAAATTTATTACAAGTATCATAGTTGAAGGCATAATTTTATTAATCAAAAATTAAATGAAACAAACCATGTATCACAAATAACCAGAAACAAAGGGTACTTTATATCAATATCAAAGCACACCTATTTGGCTTTCGTACTAATTTATTTTCCTTCCTGCCTCCTTACCAAAGCAAATTCAACAGCATCTTCACTTTAAAACTTGACACAAGAAGTTCAGAGAAAGAAAAGAAAAACAAACAAACAAATCTCTGATAGCATTAAGAATGCAAAATAGGGGCACCTAGGTTGCTCAGTCAGTTGAGCATCCAGCTTTGGCTCAGGTCATGATCTTGGCTTGGGCTCAGGTCATGATCTCACAGTTCGTGGGTTCAAGCCCCGCATCAGGCTCTGTGCTGACAGCTAGCTCAGAGCCTGGAGCCTGTCTTTGGATTCTGTGTCTCCCTTTCCCTCTGACCCTCCCCTGCTCTCTCTCTCTCTCAAGAATAAATAAAACATTAAAAAGAAAAAAAAAAGAATGCAAAAGTTTCTAAAATTAGAGCCTTAAAATCTTAAGATGCCACTCAAATTCAAAAGAATTATGGAAATGAAAACCATAGATTTTTTTAAAATTTAAATAAAAATCATAAAGTTTTATATTTAATAGATACAGACAGACTCAGATGTTTAGAGTTAATTGCTGGGCACCTCAATTTATTTTTGAAAGTTATATTTTCCAAGTGAAGTAAACTGATAGTGCACTAGGTATATCATTTATTTGATGGTGTTATAATAATATCATTGCTTTTGATAATATGGAAGTACATGATGATTATGTTTAAGATAAGCATAAAAACCTGATGGTCAATCTTCAAATGTTAAACTGTAAAAGAAAAAAATCTATCAGGTACCCAATTTATATAATTAAACATTGAGTAAAGTCTGATTTCCTCTGGTGTCTGTCAGTTTAATTACTATATTTCAGATATGATGTACAGATTATCAGTAAAAACTCCAAAAGGACTATCATCATAAAATAAAATTGTGACAGTGATTCCCCAAGCAGTCACAAAACACAGCCATTAGGAAAAAGACATAGTGGCAAATCCAAAAATAAGAGAATAAACAAATACACAAATTTTATAATGTCATTATCAAACAATAAAACTCGCATTTTAAACAAACATACACATCAGGCTGAGAGTTCCAATTTTGGAACGTCCTTCTTATTCAGCCTTCCAAAAAGCTCAAGAAAATTGGTCTCATTACTTTATAGTCACTCCTTGTATCTAATTGAAAGTGTTGTAACAGTTCCATCACCCAATAATCTTGATTCTAAATGACTTCAGCCTGTTTCCAAAATATCAAATCTATTCTCAGCTGATGAAGATTTATCACTTTGGAGGATATTCAAAGGAATGAGCTTTTAAAGGCAATTCTTGGAAGGGACGGGAAGAAGAAAAGAAAGAAGAGGGGGCAGGCGGGGCAGTGCAGGATGGGGAGAGACTCAGAGCAGGGCAGTTCTAATAGAATCAATACAACAGTTTCAGGGAGGCTCCTGTAGAAGAACACTTACTGTGTGATTTCAGTTTATTCTTAAACAATTCTCATGACATGCCAGTCATACTTCTACAGGCATGAATTGGTTGACAGTGGAGACTCTTCTGTGTTTACATGACCAACAATGATACCAAACTCAAGAAGAAAAATTTTCTATGGGAATCAGCCCTAATGTTCAAATAACATATGTCTACTCAACATTATAAATGTTTTTTTTAGTTTAAGATTTTTTTCCTCCATTCCACAACTGACAATTGACTTTCTCACAGCTAAAACTTTAAAATGGCAAAACAAATTGTGAAGACATTTTATGTAATTAAAAACGGCTGCTTAGATGCTGAGAGAGAATTTTTCAAGAATGTTGCTTTTCACTTTTCCCTTCAAAGACTCAAATGAAAGAGAAGTTTGCTGAAATCAAGTAATTAGAATTCCATTTGGTCCATCACCCCTTTTCAAAATTTCTTTAAAGAGTCTAGATTTTACTGACAACTTTTTATCACTATAATGTCTAGGAAAATAACAGTATTTGCTGTTTTCAAAAGAATATATGTAATCAAAAAGTCAATATGATTTATAATCGCAAAGGAGTTGTCAAGGAATGTTAAATACCTAAATACTTTTTAAATTGGCTTCACATCACAAAGCTTAAATATCAGTCTTGAAGACCTTGCAATTTTGGCAGACTGATAACTCCTCAAAATATCCATCTCACCTTTATCCATAATTGGGCCTCTGATGTTTAGTTTGGCTTTTATGGGGAATGGGAAGGTGGGTATTTCCTAGCTTCCTTTGAAGGTGGTGGGGACTAGTAATTAAGTTATGACCAAAGTAATATCTGTACCTTTCAGGACCCATCCTAATAGAGAAGGGATATATCTTCTGCCCCTGACACTATCCCATTATGTGGAACAAAAACATGAAAATGTACTTTCTTAGACTCTATGGATGAAGACTAACCATAAACATATACTAATAGAAAATTTAAAATTGCCAAGTTCCATCTTTTAGTAAGCCTATATTTATTTGCCTATGTAGTATAATGATAATTGCTGCAGAATGCAAAAATGTATATGATATCTTCCACAAATGGATAATACCTTTTCCCAATTCATTCAAAATACTTTAAATTTTAAGAAGTCTCATTAAAAAAAAATCTAGAACAATAAACAAATGACCTCAAAGAGTATTAATATTTCATATAAAATTTTAAAAACTCATATCTTAGAGTAGTTCAAAAAAGTCTTAAGACCCCCGAAAACCAAATTCTTGGGGTGCCTGGGTGGCTCAGTCGGTTGGGCGTCCGACTTTGGCTCAGGTTATGATGTCATAGATTTTGAGTTCGAGCCCCACGTTGGGCTCGGTGCTGATAGCCCCTGGAGCCTGATTCTGATTATGTGTCTTCCACTCTCTCTCCTTCAAAAATAAATAAACATAAAAATAATTTTTAAAAAATCAAATTCTTTGATTTAAAAGACCAAGAAATGGATACAGAAACAACATGATCTCCCCAAAAGGTTGCAAAATTCAGTACAGTAGGCGAGGCTACAAAAATTACCCCAGAGGAGCAAAGAAGAATTAAAACAATATTCAATAAAAGGAATTAAAAGACAGATGCAATTCAGAAGCCCTGGCCCTTCTAATTGTCACCTGCACAGACATGGCCATATCTGAGTTCCTCCTGGTAGGTCTCAATTTTTCCTTTAAAAGTGGGATAGTATATGCTTGGCCTACTTCAAAGTGCTGTTCTAGACATTAAGTATGGAAAAAAAAATTTCATAAATGGATCCAAAAAAATAAGATCCTTCGCAAATATAAGGATGCTATGTGTATATGCTAAAGTACACAGTCACTTTCATTTTTAAAAAGTAAAGAAAGTCATTTGTTTAAAAAAAAACACATCACTGTAAATGCATTCATATTTAAAAATCTAATAAAGATCTTCTCTCACCTGCATTTGGCATTTCAGGAATAAGATGGCTTAATCTGCTTCTCTGAAGATTTCTCCCTCACAACTAAATAAATAACAAGGCTAATATTTACCAGTATTATGTTAAAATGACACACAACCAACAAAACATTTCTCATCTTATAAGATGAGAAAAAAGGTCAAAGACCACCAAACGGCCATCCAAACACAGACCAGAAGGCCTACCGTGGGAGTAAGGGGGCTAAGTAAACCCACAATTTTTAAAGATTTTTATTTAAAATTTTGTTTTCTTAATATACTATTTTCCAATGCCTGAAAAAATAATTCCCAGATAGTACATTAAATGCTGTCAATTGCGTTACACTGTATAATATGTTGCTATGTGGTTTCTCAATTTTATCAAAATTACATCTGAGAGAATGAAAACCATTTGTCTACATTTAAAATTCCTCATTTCTACAACTCAATATTTTTCCTTGATGCATTCTAAATGCCCTAGTAGAAATTATTTTGAAAAGAAACCATTAAAGGTATGCTAATGACTCTGAATTGTGACAGATGCTGTGGAAACAGGCCTGTTGGCTGAGGCACAGCACCATTAACTATCTATCATAAAGTACTCTGGACTTGCTCATTTATTACTGCTGCGTTGCTCAAGGGGGGAGAAAAACAGCAAGAGTTTCTCTTTCTGAGGCAAAAATCATAAGCCACTCACTTATTCTAATGTCATGATCCCCACTGTTTGTCTGCATGATAATTAGGAAAATCAGAAGTACTGAAATATTGCTTTAACAATGTGATTAGAATTAAACCATTAAAAAGACCAAGGAGAAAGTTCCATGTGCTTACTAACTCCTGAGTCTCCAACACTAAATACCCACTACAGGCAAAACATATCCTATGTCCCAAGAAGGAGTCAAGGTGTGGAACTGCAAGCCTCACAGGGAGGTGTGGGGGGGAAAGGGGGGAAGAAGAGAAGAATTAAGGGGTGGAAACAACACATCATTACTCTGAGAACCTTCTGTCACAACCTGTTAAGAATATTTGTCCATTACCCATTTTGAGAGGAAACACTGACCCAGCCACTGTGGGAATCAAGAAGTAAATCAGTGCGTTTTACAAAGTGACTACATGCATGCTGACTCACTGGATCCTACCAAGAAGGCTATAATGAAAATACCACACTGCTTTCGGAAGAGAGGAAACTGAGAGCTACAAGCAAGGAGACTGACTCAGTATCTCAGGCTCACTGGCTGAAGCGCCCAGAGGTCAGGCCTTCTGTCTTTAAGGCCAATGCTCTTTTCTCAAGGACCAAATACAAATGAAGTGATGTGAAACAGGGAGGGAAAAGAGGTAGGAAGGGATAGTTTCTTTAAATCTCTACAAAAATATGAATAGTATGACTACTGTATAACATGTTTAATATAGCTGCTACAGTCACATTACATGGAAGACGCTTGAAAATGTATACGGGCGCCCAGGCCTTGGTGCACCCAAAGAACAGCCTTGTTCAGCTTACACAAAAGCCTATCCAACCACAGGGTCACGAGGCACCAACAAGAGGAGGAGAGGGCCTTGTTTCTCTCCTCCATCAGTTGTTCACAATGAAGGCTAGACATTTAAAATCCTGTGTTATAAAAATGCACTTGCTCATGTCTCAGCCTGTAACCCCCAGTCCACTCGGGCATTTATGTTTACTACCTTGACAGGGGAAGCCGGTGACCAGCCACGCTTAGGAATCCTAGAGTCACAGCGCTTCTTCCTGTACCTCCATACACAAATGATAGAGAAAAAGCGGTTGGCAGAAAATTCACAGCTTTAAAAGTCAGCTACAGATTTTACAAGAGTTAAGTAAAGGGCAGGAAGTGTAGTAAAGAATTAAACAATAAACAATCCTGTCCAGGAAGGTAATACCAAGCCTGAGAGGTTTTTAACTACAGAAAGGGAAAGCACTCAAGACAGCCCTTAGTGGATGGATAAGAAGTTCACTTTCACAGAGAACACAATAAGCTCACACCATATAGTGTCTGCTGCGCAAAGGTGTTTGACAAAAGGTGTATAACATCCTAAGCTCAAAAGTTTGTACTCACAATTTGCCGCTGAAGTCCAAATTATAGACTGGAGTAAAACCAAATGCTCATTACCTACAGAGATATTCTAAGTGTCTCCCTTTTCATGGGAGTTGCCCCCAGGCACTCAAGAATAATGATACGGGAGAAGTGACAGTAAAATACTGAACTTCTAGAGACCTTTGAAATGTTCTAAAGAGGTCTTTTCTTACAGCCATCTATAAAGTAGAGGTCAATGTGTCCATTATTTGCTTATTCTAGAACCACACAGTAATAAATTCAAAATTATATTTAATATCTGAATTACTAATAACAACAGCTACCTAGTGTGCCCAGTGAAAACGACTATTTAAACATCAAGTGTTTCATTTATATGTAAAAGTCCATGAATTAATGTCATCTGGATACTTCATCAAGGAAATTTGTCAGTGACACCTAGTCTATAAAAGAACCTTATGGAGTCTTCTACTCTACGTGACTTTTAGCAAACTTACTAAGTGATTATAACCTTCTCAAGTGCTTTGAGTTTAATATACTGCCACGAGATGTTCAAGTTTAATGAAGACTCTCAAGATACCAACCACAGCATGTAGGAGCAAAGCCCTGTCACCTACTGGCCTCAGGGGTAGTGCCCTCCCTCACCTCCAGCTAGGTTCCTATGTCCTCTTAGATAAATGAACCCCAGAGGATCACCCATGGTCATGCTCCACCTAACAGAACAAACCCATCATTTCACTGACCACAGCAGCCCAGAATGGGCTTGAATTGCCATTATAACCAAGATTTGGACTACTGAACAACACAAAGGAGCCCCTTCACAGGTGACTTTCCCTGGCCCAACTGCCTATTCAGGTTGATTTCCTTCTGACAGCTACCTGGGCGGGAGGTTCCAACAGTCCTCAGCTACGGATACCTATTGTGGACAGGAGAAACTCCATTCAGTGAGCATAACTGGGCTCCTACTGAGTGTAAAACCCTGTGTGAAAATGCAAGCATAAAGGGCACAGCCTTTCCTCCTCTACAATGGAACTGACATTCTACTTTCTCAAACTGGGAGTAAAGGTCATGAGTAGGGAGACCCGTTCTGGTCTCCCTGGGATGTCCCAGTTCAAGTGTACTGTACTAATGAATTAATGGTGCCTCCTTCCGTTTTTTCTGTTTAGATGATAAATTATAAAGTTGCTCTAGTAATAAGAGCTATGAACAAAAGGTTTTAGAAATACAGAAAGATGGGGCGCCTGGGTGGCTTAGTCGGTTAAGCGTCCGACTTTCGCTTAGGTCATGATCTCGCGGTTCGTGGGTTCGGGCCCCGCGTCGGGCTCTGTGCTGACTGCCAGCTCAGAGCCTGGAGCCTGTTTCAGTCTGTGACTCCCTCTCTCTCGGACCCTCCCCTGCTCAAGCTCTCTCTCTCTCTCTCTCTCTCTCTCCTAGAAATAAAAAACATTAAAAATTAAAAAAAAAAGAAAAGAAAAAGAAATACAGAAAGATCATGAATCATTTCTGAATTAGGAAATCAGGAAGGCTTTATAAAAGAAGTATTTATGTTGTGCGTTGAAATGCAAGGCAAAATTTAAACAAGGGGCTCAGAGGTGGGTAGGAAAGCAGAGGACGACACTGCAGGCAGAGCGACGAGCCTGAGGAGGGTGCAAGAAGCAGGGCACATCTGCTTTCTGCCTCTGAAACACTTGCTAGTTGAACTACCTTCCTTTGTAAATGGCAGCCCCTCTTATGGCTACTTGAAGTGTCCTGAGAGCAAGGATCATGCTCAATCTGTGTTCCCCCAGCTCCTGACACAGCACCTACACAGAGGAGGTACGCAAAACCCACCGGTTAATCATTACAGGTTGCAATTCAACTGAAGGAAGTGGGGCATGCAACATCTGCAGAGACAGGGTCAGAGGTTATCGTGAGGCAATATTCAGGGACCCATTACTGAGAAATGGGTAAAAAGTGAAAGCAAATGACAGTGCCAAGGTGATGCCACCTTAGCTCTCCCCTGTGCCACCTTTTGCATTCCCCCGAAACAGGGACTCTGCCACGCTCAGAAACAGGAGGAGCTCTCACCTGCCGGCCCAACTGCGTACCAGGTAGAGCTCTCAACAGTCCATGAGGTCCTGCCCAGAAAGGACACAAGGCTAGCAGCAGCCCTTCAGAGCAAAGAATGAGGTCCCCCGGGGAAGAAGGGTTTCTGCCTCCACACGACCACAGCAACCCTCCCCTGGGTCTCTGGTCTCCCCCCCTGCCCTGAAGGTTCTTGACTCGCCAGCCCACAACTGCATGCACCAAATGCTTAAAAATCAAATCAACTAGGACACACCCACACACACTGACACATCCCTAATACACACTTATCATTAAGCCCATATGTTTATATAGTGTGGTGCAGTTTTTTGCTTTTATTCTTTTTTTTAATTCTAGTGTAGTTAACATACAGTGCTACATTTGACTTAGGTGTGTGCTCTAGTGATACATTACTCAGTGCTCATTGCCGTAAGTGTACTCTTAGCCTCCTTCACCTCTTTCACCCATCCCTCACCTCTGTAACCTATAGTTAAGAGTCTATTTTTGGTTTGTCCCTCCCCTCTTTTTTTCTCTTTCATTTGTTTTATTTCTTAAATTCCACATGAGTGAAATCAACAGTATTTGTCTTTCTCTGACTTATTTAGCTAGCATTACACTCTCTAGATCCATCCATGTTGTAACATGGCACAATTTCATTCTTTTTTGTGGCATATATATAAGTAAATATAAATATACATATATGTAAAGCATATATATAAATAAATACAGAAGTGAGATTACTGGACTATAGGGTAGTTCTATTTTTAATTTTTTTGAGAAACCGCCATACTGTTTTCCACAATAGCTGCATCAGTTTGCATTCCCATCAACAGTGCACGAGGGTTCTTTTTTTCTCTACATCTTTGACAACACTTGTTTCTTGAATTTTTCATTTTAGCCATTCTTACAGATGTGAGGGGATATCCTACTGTGGTTTTGACTTGCATTTCCTTGAAGATGAGTAATGTTAAGCATCTTTTCCTGTGTCTGTTGGCCATCTGAATGTCTTCTTCGGAGAAATGTCTATTCAGGCCTTCAGTCCATTTCTTACTTTCATTGCTTTGGTGTTGAGTGGTGTAAGTTGATTACATATTTTGGATATTTACCCTTCATCAGATATGTCATTTGCAAATACCTTATCCCATTCAGTAAGTTGTCTTTTAGTTTGGTTGGTTGTTTCCTTTGCTGTGCAGAAGCTTTTTATTTTGATGTAGTCCCAATCATTTATTTTTGCTTTTCTTCCCCTTGCCTCAGGAGACATACCTAGACAGAAGTTGTTACAGCTAAAGTCAGAGAAATTAATGCCTGTGTTCTCTTCCAGGATTTTTATGGTTTCAGGTCTCACCTTTAGGTCTATAATCCATTTTGAGTTCCTTTTTGTGTATGGTTTAAGAAAGTGATCCAGTTTCATTCTTTTGCATGTAGCTGTCCAGTTTTCCCAGCAGCATTTGTTGAAGAGACTGTTTTCCTCTCATTGTGTATTCTCACCTCCTCCATTAAAGATTAATTGACCATGTAATTGTGGGTTGATTTCTAGGCTTTCTTTTCTGTTCCACTGATCTAATATGTCTATTTTTGTGCCAGTACCATACTGTTTTTATGACTACATCTTTCTAATATAACTTGAAGTCTGGAATTGTGATGCCTCCAGCTTTTTCTTTTTCAGATTGTTTTGGCTATTCGGCCTATTTTGTGGTTCCATACAAATTTTAGGATTGTTGTTTCTAGTTCTGTGAAAAATGCTGTTGTTATTTTGATATGGATTGCATTAAATCTGTACATTGCTTTGGGTGGTATAGAAATTTTAACAATATTTGTTCTTCTAATCCATGATCATGGACTATCTTTCCATTTATGCCATCTTCAATTTTTTTCATCCATGTTTTTGTTTCCAGAGTACAAGGCTTTCACCTCTTTGGTTAAATTTATTTCTAGGTATTTTAAGTGTGATGCAGTTTTTAAAAATGTTTTCAAAGACAATGTCATCTGGCCCAATTATCAAAATTATTCAAACTCAAACATTACTGTAAAAATGCCCTGAATAATTACAAAGCACTCTGTAGATACAAGGTATCAGGCATGTATGTGATACACACACACACACACACACACGATGAAGAGACTGAATTAGAGCATGAAATATTGAGTTACCTATTTTTATTCCTTTAGAGTTAACTCCACTCTTTCCCTAACCTGCAATTAGTTCAGGCATCAGCATTAAGCATAATATATACCAATCATTTACAGAACATGTAAAGTCCATTGGGGAAGGGATTCCTCTTATTTGTATGTTTTGATATATCCCCAGGATATAAATTATAGTGGCAAGCACATAGCAGGCTCTCAAAAAATAATTCTTGAATGAAGAGAAATGCATACGTAACACACATACCTACAGACAGATCTACATATGAGATACATTCACTCTTGATCAACACATGAGCATTGGTTATGATAGGCAAGTGTTTTAAATTATGAGCTTTATTAAAATTCTACATGAGGACAATAGTATCATTATAATCATAGAATGAGGTCTATCAATGATTATTATTCAATTACCATATTTCTGCCTCTTTGTTTCAAGGTAAAACAGAGAGAAACCAGTGACATTTACTCAGTTGTCATAATGGTGACCTTGAAGATAAGTGACAAATAACGTGAACCTTTCCCCCATTATTTAAGAGTGATTAGGGCATAAGGAACCAGTTTCATAGTCTAGGAAATTCTATTAATCTTTGCCCAGCTACTTATATCTTTTAAATGAGGAAGTAGGCAAATGGCCGCTGAGAAAACCAGATAATTGACAAAAACATGAACCTTTCCCCCATTATTTAAGAGTGATTAGGGCATGAGGTACCAGTTTCATAGTCTAGGAAATTCTATTAATCTTTGCCCAGCTACTTGTATCTTTTAAATGAGGAAGTAGGCAAACAGCCGCTGAGAAAACCACCAAGTAAGGAGGAGAGACAGGGGCTCCTGAGGGCTCAGGTAGCTAAGCATCTAGCTCTTGATTTCAGCTTAGGTCATGTTCTCACAGTTTGTGAGATCAAGCCCCACATCCAGCTCTGCACTGACAGCTCAGTTCGTGCTAGGGATTCTCTCTCTCTTACCCTGTCCCTCCATGACTCACACACACATCCTCCCTCTCGCTCTCTCTCAAAATTAATAAATAAAATAATTTTTTAAATAAATAAAATAAAGGATAGAGGAGGTTATACAAAGATAAACGTGCATTCCCATAACTCTGTTGAAGAGTGATCTACCCTGTACTTACTCTCTATCCTGCAATCTTCACAGCCTACCTGGAAACCACCACTAATGAAGATGAAAAACATCCCAGTCAGGGAAACTAGAGATAGGGGAAACTGATCTCATTGTCACTTTATCCCTAAGAGCCCTCGGCCTCTTTCTTCACAAGTTCCAGGTTAGGTAGGATGATTTCTATAGTTTCTTTAAGTTGTAACAAGATGTACAGTGATCATGCAAGACAATTTTGCCTCAATCTACACCAAGGCTGACCGGCCACTAAGGCAGGGGAAAGGAAGGAACTAGAGCCCCCTACAGCAGGTTGTGGGCAAAACCGTACAGTGGGCTGCAGTTCTGAATTGATGAGGCTCTCACACCAAGGGCATGCCTTGCAGAGTACATCTCTCAATTTCCTTTCTTCAGTGAAGTGCTGAAGAAGAAAAGCCCACTTGGCACATGGAACAGCATCAGGATATCTGTCAGAAGGCCCCAGGTGAGGAACTAATTATTTGGGTGAACTTAACTATTGCACATTTCGAAGCCCAGTTTGCTGACAGCCTCAGAAGTTTACAGACTTACAAATCAACTAAAAGGCCAAATTACTGCTTTAAAGTAAGAATTACATCTGCCAAAAACAACAGGCATGTGAGAGCTCCATCCAATGCATGCTCTTTCTGCAGGCCATCTATGTGGCAACTGGAAAGTTACTCAATAAGCTGGCCGACCTGGAAGTGTGCTGGCATGTTGCTACAACAGCTTGCTGGAAGCATCTCGACCAAAGACAGGCATCCACCAGCACCAGACAACTGCAGACCAGGGCTGGGGTGGGAAGGACGTAGCTCTTCTTATCTTTTTGAGTCTTCTCTTTCCTTCTATTTATAGAACTCTTAAAAGCAATTAATGACTGAAGAAGTCTTTTTTTTTTTAACTGTATATAATAAACACTTATTCAATTCAGAGAAACAGATAAACACAGAAGTGTTTTAAAAACAGAAAAAGTTAAAAAGAAAATATCCAATAGCAAGTTGTCTGTGTAGATACAGGTTATAAAGAGCATGCTGACTTGTATTAAACATCATATTGTAAACATGTCCCATGATATTAAATGATCTTTTGAAACTTTATTTTGAAGACTGAAAAAAAAAAAACTGACACATTCTTTCTTTAGACATGTTAATATATTCCATCAGTGACAAGCAAGTCTTAAATTACAGTCATTCAGAATATGTTTTGAACTTTATTATAAGACAACTAACTATTCCTCCTTGATTTCTAAGTTACTGAACTGCAGTCTTTAAGCACAGAAAAGACCTCCCAAAATGAAAGCACCCCATACTTAGAAACTTTAGGCTTTATAAGCTCTCCAGAGGGACAAAGTCGTGATCTGACAAACTAACACCTTATCATGGTGCCCCTACCCCAGATATCAACTACCATCCTTTTTCCCAGGCATCACATGTGCATTTTAATGGTAGGTAGTCTTGCCAAAGTAAACACCCCCACATTTTCCTCCTTACTTCTATCTGGAGAAAGAGGGAAATAGAGAAAAATAGAGAAGAGGGTAAGGCCATGCCAAATCAATGAAAAAGGATATTTTGGAGACATATAACCTCGCAGTAGCATCAAATCACATCATTATTCCACCTACATACAGGATGAAGCTCTAAGCCCCAAATTAAGTTAGGCTCACACTACAAAACCTTTCCAATCTCTTGCAATTATACACTACAAAGCAGAAGAAAAGCTCCCGAAGACTTGAAGCAAACTGCGGCCAACATAAGAACATTCCCTAATGCACAGTTGGCTGTTACTTTGTTGTGTCCCATTTTCAGGGATATGGGGACAGAAATGTCTTTTGTACAGCTCCTCTAGGATGACAGACATTAATAGAAATGCATGGATGGATTTACAGCTGGCACAGATCAATTTCTGGTTATTTTACAATTATTGATTAGGGAACTCAAACAGGCCTTGCTACTTGCCACACAAAAAGCTAACCCCACCCCTTTATAAACCTTGAGAAAAAGCCAAAGAAACATGAAAACTGATGTATTCTGGAAACAGAGTATGCCAAGACAAGATTATAACCAATTCAAAGCTGAGAATCAAATAACAAACATATCTCCAGAAGAGAGCTGAAGAAACTCACAGGCTTGGCAAGTCACTCTTACAGCAGCAACCTTTGCTGCAATTGGAAGTGACGGGAGGCTTTTTCACTTCAAGTAAAAGACTTCTGTCAAGGTGAACATGTTTTAATCCACCACATGCATTTGTACCATGTCATTTACAAGGACAAAACCTGACAACTTCACAAGCCCGCCTTTGTTGTGGCACTCCACACGCCCAGTGTACATGTTCCCAAGGCTCAGAAGAAGGAGAAAAAAATATATATATATAAAAGTGTGTATATGAAATATATATATGAAGTATATATAAAGAGAGGAGAAGGGAAGAGAGGGTGGCGGAAGCAATAGTATAATACACATGCAGGCATATGTACAGTTACACATCTATCTTGGAAATGGTGATCTACAAGATGGAGATCCATGGTTAAAATATGCTGCATTCTAAAGGAGGATGGTATTTAGATCTTGTTCTTTTTGACGCCTTCAGGGTTAGAACTCAGAGAATTTCTTTACAATATACTGAGTTCTACAAGGAGTTAAAAAAGTTCTGAAGCATCAATACAGTCTCCTGTCACCTGTGCATAACAGAGAATGATGGGGACGTTGTAGAGATAACATGGAAAGGGGGGGAAGGGGTGGGAAAGAAAAATGATGCCACAAATAGACAAGGTAGAGATATAATGCTCATACTAGAAAATGAGCAAACGATTCTTAGTGAGTTGAAGACATAAGTGGGAAATAAGTGGAAAATACAGCAAGCATTTAAAAAGGTGAATCTTTAGGGATGCAGGGGTGGCTCAGTGGGTTGAGTATGAGCATCTGCTTAGGCTCCAGTCATGGTCTCGCAGCTCGTGAGTTGGAACCCCACATCGAGCTCTCCGCTATCAATGCAAACCAGATGCAGGGCTCAATCTCACAACCCTAAGAACATGACCTGAGCCAAAATCAAGAGTCTTGACACTTAACCAACTGAGCCACCCAGCCACCCATTGACCCTTTCACTTCAGTGACTGCTAACAGCATTTACACCCCTGCCTATGACTAAATCACTTCTACTAATCAGAGTTAAGTTTTCAATTACCAAAATCCAATTTAACCAAGAAAACAGAGGCTTTCAACTTTAACTATTTTTCTTTTTTTTAATGGGTTTATTTTAATAGCTAAAGAAAATTAAAATAGATGTGACTCTTGGAATTGGTAACTTATTCATAAAGCAAAATTAGTTTATAAAAAGTCAATTTATAAGTATATAGAACTTTACATTCTCTTAGAACTCCTGTATTTATATATTTATTCATTAAGGTAAAAGACTTGAAAGAAAAGTGCATTAACGATCTTGTCCTCATTTTAAACAGATAGAAACAAAGGGCACAAAGAAAAAAAGCAATTTACCTAAAATTACTTGAAGCAGTTCTTGGGAGAGTTGAAGGGAGGACAGAGAGAAGGCTATTCCAGATAAAATTATTTGTTCAAAAAACTCTGTAGAAAAATAAGAGTTTACTCTCTAACAGTTTTTAATGATACAACTTGGATGCCTGCTACATTTCAAAGACACAAAATCAATACAGACACTGGTGAAAGCATTTAAGTTGTTTTCATTTTGGTTCATGAAAAGAAAATACCCCAAACAATTGAATCTTTACCCACAACATAGAATATTAATCTATACGTCTAAATAAAACCCCTCACCTATCATTTTCTGTGCATTCTACCTCCATCTTTGTAAAGCTCTAACAATAACAGCAAGAATTCATATATTGAAATTAACACAGTATTCATGTTGATCCTGCTGTTTGTAAATCATGCTTAAAATGTCTTAAGATATGACAACAAAATGCAATATATGATCCTGGAATGTATCCTGTTCCAAGAAGAAACACTACTATGAACATTATTGGAATCTGGATTAAAGATTAAACTATTGCAGGGGCGCCTGGGTGGCTCAGTTGGTTAAACACCCTACTTCAGCTCAGGTCATGATCTCACAGTATATGAGTTTGAGTCCTGCCTTGGGCTCTGTGCTGACAGCTCAGAGCCTAGAACCTGCTTTGGACTGTGTCTCCCTCTCTCTCTGCCCCCACTCCTGCTTGCACTCTGTAGCTCTCTATCGTCTCTAAAAAATGAATAAACATTAAAAAAAAATTTAAAGATTAAACTACTGCACTATTGCTAAATGTCCTGATTTTGACAACTGTACTTGGTTATGTAAGAAACAACACATAATTTTTCATTATTTTTTTATGTTGATTTATTTTTGAGATAGAGAGAGAGAGAGAGACAAAGCACAAGCGAGGCAGGGGAAGGGAGGGGGCAGAAAGAGAGAAAGACACAGAATCTGAAGCAGGCTCCAGGCTCTGAGCTGTCAGCACAGAGCCCGACATGGGGTACAAACCCATGAACAGCAAGATAATGACTGGAGCAAAATTCGGACGCTTAACCAACTGAGCCACTCAGGCACCCCAAGAAACACATTAATTTTTGAAGGTCAGAAGTGTTAAGAGGCAAACTGGCATGATGTATGCAACCCATCTAAATGGTTTAGAGAAAGAGTGTGTATGTGTGTGGGCATGCACTCATGGGCACACGTAGAAAGAGATAGAATGATAAAGCATGTGTGCTAGATGGATCTGAATAAAGTTCTTTGTTCTTATGAAATTTCTGAAATCTAAAAATTCAAAATAAAAAATTTAAGAAACTAATTTTGAAATTAAAATTTCTTGTAGGGTCTACAAAATACCTTTACACTGTGTAACAGAAAGTATACACACTTACCTGCAAGTACATCGTCTAGCCCGGTTTATATTCAGGTTTTAATTTTTAAACACACAGTAAAATTCAGTTACTAGCTCTTTCCTGTCCTTCTACCAGAGCTGTGAGGAAAGAGCCTATTTTTAGGAAAAAGACTAATTTTTCTATTACATTAATTAACCTGCTGTGAACAAGAAATATTATTGGCATCATTAATGCAGTTGAAAAATGCATTAACAGCTATATTATAACTACAACCCCAGTTTGTTTCCTTTCTCTTTTTTTTTAATTTTACAAATCTCCTAAATGGTCAGTGACACAGTTTTTTTTCAACTCTATTCAGAGTCTGACTTTTACAAGAAAACCCTGTGGGATATCTTCACTTTAAATTTCTCATAAAGTTAAGTAAAAACATAAAACATAAAATTGACTGCATCTACTGCATAAGTAAAGTGGACACTGTGAATATATTACATTTAATCTTAAAAATAATCCAGGGACACCTGGGTGGCCCCAGTCAGTTGTACTTCCAACCCATGATTTCAGCTCAGGTCATGATCTCACAGTTTGTGGGTTCAGGCCCCAAGTCAGGCTCTGCTCTGACAGCACGGAGCTTGCTTGGGATTCTCTCTCCCTCTCTGTCTGTCACTTTCCCGTTCATGTGTGCTCTCTCTCTCTGTCTCTCTCTCAAATAAACAAACATCCAAAAAAATAATTTGCAGCAAGCCTAGCTCTATTCTCAATAAGAAAACTGCTACATTAACACATCTTTATTGTCCAAAGTAGAAAAACAATCAATTCATCTCTTATCTCCCCTGCAAACAGTTTACCTTGCACATAAAAAAGGAAACTTTCTGCCTTTATATACTCCTGTTCTTCTGAGGGTGAGAAAATGGATAATTGCTACAAACCAGGTCCTTTTCTATCCATATCAATCACCTCTCTCAAAATACAACAGATCAGAGCAAATTTTTTTTTTAATAAGTACACTTGAAAATGTTTTTATGAAAAGATACAATAACATTCCATTTAACCAGTATCCTTTGCAATGTTAACATTCACAGGTGAGATTTTTTTTTGGAATACTGAAATTTACAACCTGACAGGCCAAAACTTTACAATTCAAAATAATTTAGAAGGAAACTTTAGTTCTAATATGCATTACTCCATTCCTTGTCCTTAAACAGATTATTCTTAATCTGTTTGGTAGTGTTACAATAATGAATATATTTCATTAAGCAATACCACACAAGGCCTGATAGAGTGGCTAGGGCTGCCTGCCTCCATGTTCCTTCTCCATGAGTATAGTATGCCTATCGTGCTGTGGTATTTTTACTTCCTGCATGTACTCATCATATACATGATATTCTGGTGCTTTTTAAATTTATGCCTCCAAGAATTTCTCCTTTGTCCATTCACCTAACCGTAAAAGTCCCCTTACTCTTTCAAATATAGTTGGTACCAAGAACTACAGGTTAAAAATTCAATCAAATTTGCTAAAGTATGTCCCAACTAAGGGGACATATAGTTGGTACCAAGAACTACAGGTTAAAAATTCAATCAAATTTGCTAAAGTATGTCCCAACTAAGGTCACCTAGGCAGTGGGGACCTAATCTGCAGCTCACTCCCTGTGCCACCTTTAAGTTGACAGTCTCTTTGAAGACAGTCCTTTTATCATCTGTAACAGGAATGAGAGGAGTCCCATCCATCCCAACCAATTATTAATACCAAATAAGACACTGGACATGGGAACTGTTGGTTAAATGAAGAGCGCTAAAAACAAGTTATCAACTATTTTCATTGTGATGCTCGTTATCAACATAACTCATGAGGGATACAGCACTATCTAGAAACATTCTGTCGGTTTCCAAACCTTTTGGATTTGGAGCTTGGTTTCAGGTGTTCAGCTAGCTGTGCTTCTCAGAATCAGGATAAAAAAACATTAAAAGAAGTAATATTTAGTGCATAAGCAGAAAATGTATACAAATAGGTCTGTAATCTCCAATAAAACTAGTCCTGAGATACAACGGTGGTCTGTCTTATCAAGAGAATACTAAACACAATCTAGAATTAAATTTATAGTCAGTGTTTTAAACAGGCAGAGGATATTTAAACACAAAGTATGTAACTTTGTAGTCATTTATCATAAAAGATGAGCGAATGAGGAGAAGTTAGCTAGAAAACTCCTCTAAACTTTTAATCTCATCAACAAATTTCTATGACAATGAAAACATGTGATGAGTTTGCCACAAGTAATCATGAATTATTGGTGCTGATCATTCCATTACATTTTTTTGAAAATAGCTTGGTGCTGTCTGAGTAAATCATATTCTGCCCAGGGCTATGTAGCTTACCTCGAATTATTTCAGAATCATCTAAAATGACTCATTTTTCTATTAAAATGATGAATGGGCTAAATGAGGTATGTAATAAATACTGCAGGTTTGTAAACAGATTCCCGCTCTCCGGAGAATGGAGGCCTTACTTCATTTGGTAACTCTGCCCCTCGGTATTTTCAGGAGAAGTCATCCTTAAAATACAGTTAGTAAAGAAGAGTGGAGAGAGTCACATTGGAACAAAATGCGGAATGTCTTTCTGGTTAACGGAATAACCCCAGGCTATGTGAAAATAAATCCTCCCACCGCCAAAAGCAGGGCGTAGTTTAACATCAAGAAACTTAGAACATAACTCAGTCCCATTTAGGAATCATATCTAAGCAATAAAATCAGGGATACATAAAAGAAATAAATACAGAGCTGTTCAAGAATGCTCAACATTGTGAAAAATTTAATGTCCAAAACCCAAAAATGAAGCAGATGTCATTGCACACAGTATGTCACAGAGTAAACATCACTGCTATTCAATTCACTGCTGAATTCACAGAGTCACAGGTCCGCGCACAATGGGTTGAAAAGCAATTCTCCAAAGCTGACATCAGAACAGACAGCTCTGAGACTTGCCTCAAAGACAAACCGAAAAGATTGCTGGTGAACAAAAAGAGCACGTTTGCCTTACAGTCTCATTCACAACAAAACATGCAAAACTCTTACTTGGAATTTGAAAGGACTGACAGAGTTCATTATACTTATGCTAAACTTTTAATTTGTTAAAGGTTAAAACTAATACTGAGGGCCATATTTCTTAGCCTCTTCAGCAGGATTATGATGTCAGTTCGATAAAATTCCAAGGCCCTAATGACAGTTCATTTCAGACCAGGCAGTGAAGCAAATAAGTTAACCATAAATGCCAGGTCATTATAAAGAGACGGAATTATAACCAGCCCTTTGCACCTTAGTTACCTATGGATTTTTGCTCAGTGCTCTCCATACCTCACCTTGACACCCATAATGACCCAACTGATGGAACGTCAATAAGCTATTTATGACAGTGCTACCACCTAGGATACCACTGGACAAGAGTTGCCCTGAGCCAACCAGTTTGTAAGCAACTTGATGCATTTTTTTCCAGTGCATTTCGAATGGAAATATGACAGCCCATTCTAAGCAGAGCTGCTTCTCACAGAGGTCTTTTAATACAACTAGTTGTCACCAAGAACATCAATAGTGGTATTCTCAAATGTGCTATTTCTTCACTAATCACTTTGTCAACAAGGTCACACAGATGTTCCTTGAACAAAAGCAACACATCAAACTGCGGTCACCTGTACTTTGTGTTCACTGGACAGTCTCGCCATCCCTGACAGTGAGATTTAATATCCACTGCCAGAAGAGCGCGCAGCCGTTCTCTGCTCCAGGCTGCGCAGTTGTGCTGAGCATGAGATCATGCTTCTCTGAGGCTATTTGGTAATGTTGAGATCCCAGGTATTCCTGTAAAGCTGGATGAGGACGCAGTCTGACTATGTACATCTGAGAAATACGTTCATCTGGTTAAGCTTTCAGTATGTAAGTTAATGGTGAAATCTGTAATAACAGTCCTATTCTTTCTCTGGGCTCTTAACCTAAGGCTAGGCTGCCAATCTAAGACAAAACATGTTTCTCCTTTTCCACCGCAGGAGCAAATAAGCTGCCCTCCCTTTCCACGGGATATTTCACTAACAATCTCTTCACAGGGCTCTGTGGACTCCCGCTGACAATAATAATGCTGCTTTACACACAGTAAGTAAAGACTGTATGGTAACAAAGAACAAAGAGAGGTGGCATCCGAATGCTTTGTCCTGGCAACGATAATGGCCTGCTGATTCCAAACACATAGGAGGCGAATGAGTGCAGTGCACCTCAGCTCCACCAGTCTTGAGGGATAATGCCCTTTAAACTTCCTGTTAAGAGAGGAGAGGAACTGAGACTTGTAGATGGATCCCCAGTCCCATTCTTACCAATAACACTGAGGAAAATATCTTATACCGACATGGCTTAGACCCCTCAAACATGAAGTAGAAATTCTATATTTAAATCATCGTCAAAAGCAAAGGCTCAAAATCATTAACTTCATTTTTGGCATTGAAAGCAAATTAATACTCCATACATGTCAAAACATTTGGGGCTTGGCATCTTTTGCAAGAAAACCAGCACAGAGTATATACAACCAGAGGGAACATATTAATAGAGATTATAATCAAAGCACTAAATTACACCCAAAAAACTCCAAGGTTTTTTTTTTAAGTATATTTAAGTGCCCAAGAACCCAGGAAAGCTGCTATGACACAGCAACGTGACTCACCTGTTTCACCTTAATAATACTAAAAGCTCCGAGTCATCAGCCTTACTGTTCTTTTAGAGAGAATTTTTGAGCAAGAGCCATGCTGATCATTTTGATCACTTCAAAGTGACAACCCCAACTGCATCCTTTGGCCTTGGGCAGAACCTCATTTATATCTGGGCAGCGGTGGTATTCTTATCTCCTTCTTTTAATTTAGTCATTTTCCTCCATACCCCAAATTTCAAAACCTTTTTCTCTTTGACCATGAAATTTCAACTGTCACAGTTTGAAGCACAAACAAAACACAGAACTGAAAAGCACACAGCACAAAATTAATCAATTCTTCTTCTTGATTGCTTCACTGGTGCATTTCAGACAAAAAGGAAACTGGGGATAAAAAGTGACATTTTGGTGAAACAGTCACTTAAATTTAGAAAAACTAAATTTATGGGGCACCTGGGTGGCTTAGTCGGTTAAGCGTCCGACTTTAGCTTAGGTCATGATCTCGCGGTTCGTGGGTTCGAGCCCCGCATCGGGCTCTGTGCTGACTGCCAGCTCAGAGCCTGGAGCCTGTTTCAGTCTGTGACTCCCTCTCTCTCTTCCCCTCCCCTGCTCACGCTGTCTCTCTCTCTCTCCTAGAAATAAATAAAACATTAAAAAAAATTTAAAAAAAAAAAAAACTAAATTTATGCATTCACCTACCCTATTTTTTTTAGGGTTATTTTTTTCTAAACACTACGAAGTTTTACAGATTCAAAGAAACATGATGTAAGTAGAAGAAGAGTCAAAGAATGACCCTCCCACAAACCCTATACCTAGTAGGAGACCCTTCAAGGAAAAGTAAGCAAATGCATTTCATCTTTGCATTCCCAGCAACTAACAGTGCCTAATGCATAGTAGGTGTTCAATAAATATGCAAAGGAGGGCAATGTGGAAAGGGACCTAATCTGATTAATGACCTCATCTAGAGTCAAACAAAATAATTAGTGCAGTATCTGAGGCTGAAATCCTCCACTATTCCACAATGAAGTCACACTGCACAATATGCACTTAACCCAGAATGTTTTTAATTGATAGCTACTTTTTCCATTTAAAATAAGAGGGTTTCTAATAACAGAACCCCTTTGAGTTATCTCTGCCACTTCTTTCAACCCTTCAAATCTAAAATCCTCTAAGTACTATCACCTAAATATCTCTTACTTGTCCTCTTTTCTCTCCATCCCCACTAGCACTGTCCAAATTCAAGCACCATCGGCCCTCTGCAGGATTAATGAAGACTTGGAACTTGTCCATTTCCATTTACTTCCTCCTCTGCTCTGTCCTGCACACTTCACTAGGGTAAGATATCAAAATGGCCCCCTAACCATTTCATTTCTCCCTTTATATGTATACAGTGCAGGGTTCCTTGGATTGCACACACAGAACTCATGATCTTAGCCCTGCTGACCTCTTATCTCAACCACCAACATCCCCTGCTCTGGACTTTCTGCTCAGCAACTCTTTTCAGGGTACCACTGGCCCCACACCTCCATGCTTTCACCTGCAGTATGAAGATCCGCCAGACCTTCCTACTCCTCAACCACATGTGTGATCCCTGCTCATTCCCCAAGACTCAGCTCAGACACCACTTCCCTAAGAAGTCTTTTCTATCCTTTCCTACGTCCTCTCCCATTTCAAGGCTTGAGTAGATTCGATTCTTCATTTAATCAACCAATAAGTATTAATTGACTAATTCCCCTTTGGTAGGCATTGGTATATATTAGGCACTCAATGTGTGTTGAACAAATGAATGCACATATAGCAATGAGTTAAAACAAAGTCCCTACTTTCACAAAAGTGAGAATTCTCTCAAGAATGTAAATAGCATGGCTCTATAACACAGTTAGCACTTAACATTATTTTTAATGTATCAGTCTCCCACACTATACTGTGAATTTCTTAAGAACAAGATTTTGTCTTTTTCGTTTATATATACTTGGTATGTATCTAGCCCACTGTTTTTCATACAGTAAGCACTCACTAAAACATCTGTCGAATGGGTGAAGGACACTATTTCATAATTAGAGGTATACGTATTTGAATATTTCCTTAAGTAAATTGCAGGTCCTTTTGAAGTTTAAGAAAAGAAAAAAGAAAATACTACATAGTTCTGTAGTGACAACAAAAAATGACTAATGTTAAGCTAGCAAAATTTAATATGACAGAAAAAAGAGTAAATCAAAATTTTAATTCACATTTTAAAAAGAAATTAAATGTAACTGCAAAGTTAAAAAAGACATAACTCCCTCCTTTAATTTTTTTTTTGATCTAATGACACAGCAAATATTAGACTTATATATTACAAAGTCTTAATGTCAAGTTGAACTTTACAGGTTGCCTGGTGCTGTCCTTTTATTTAATCTTCATTCTTTAGGAGGGGCTTTCCTGCACATAGGAAACATTCCTTCCTTTAATGTGAATTTCACTTAAGATTTTCATGTGGGTAAAATTTCCAGTGAACTGCCTCTCTAAAACTTCTGGGTAAAAATCAGCCGACTAAGAGATCAGTACCAGTGAACAGGAGACTAAGGGGCTAGGATGGGCTTCTCAGATCCAGAGCAGCACTTAGAGCTTCTCCAGTTAAAGCAATTCTTCCCAAAGGGAAAGTCTGATCCGATTTCAAAACTTTGACAACAGGACTACAGTGCCTTTACCCTTAAAAAGAGCTTCAGTAAAGCTAGCTGCTACAATTGTGGGAAGAGAAGTCTGGACCCCCATGTACAGAGATAGCAAACTAAATGTCAACTGTCAGCAGGTGGAGGTAAATGGGGACTGGGGGAGGAGTTCATTTTATTTCACAGGACCAACATCACATCAGTTTTGTCTCTTTTTTCCTAGTTCTCCTAAAAGACAGCTTTCCAATTCCTTCAAAAGTGTGAAACCCAACCTTTACTTTCTTACTGGCTCCAACACCTGGATTCTAAATAACGAGGAATAAAATCAGTGTTTGATCATCACTCCAAGAGTCTTACATATTAGGGGTAAGAATGGCAGCAATTGGGGCCCAGCACTCATAGCAAAAATATGCTAACAATCTCGGGGTGGCTCTCAGGGAAATCATGGGCTCTGGAGATGCTGCTTCCTCAGCTGAGAATCAGGGTTCCACACCGCATATTTTACAAGATGCTAGACTGTAGAATCTGGAAAGCTGGACTGTATACGTATGGGGGGAAAGAAAGAAGAAACTTTATACCCTCTAAATATTACAAGTGCAGTAATGTTTATTTCCTTAGAATTTGTTTTTAATCTTTATTCGTGGCAAAACACACATAACATAAAATTTGCCATCTTTACCATTTAGAAGTGAAGAGTTCAGGAAAAGTACGTTAACACTGTTACACAATCAATCTCCAGAACTGTTTGCATCTTGCCAAACTGGAACTCCACACCCATTAAAAAGTGCTCCATTTCTCTCTCCCCCCAACCCCGGACAACCACCATTCCCCTTTCTCTCTACAGATCTGACTCCTCTAGACACTTCATCTCCGTGGGATCATG
This sequence comes from Proteles cristata cristata, assembly GCA_017311185.1. Taxonomy (NCBI): domain Eukaryota; kingdom Metazoa; phylum Chordata; class Mammalia; order Carnivora; family Hyaenidae; genus Proteles; species Proteles cristata. Next base: position 290,414 of record JAESUZ010004246.1, read on the forward strand.
CATTATTTGTCTTTTTGTGCTTGGATTATTTCATTCACCATAATATCCTCAAGGTTCATCTATGCTGCATTGGGTCAGAATTTCCCTCCTTGTTAAAGCTGAATAGCATGCCACTGTAAGTACACACCACACTTTGGTTATGCATTCCTCTACTGATACACACATGGGCTGTGTCCACTTTTTGCTATTGTGAATAATGTTGCTATGTACAAATATCTCTCTGAGACCCTGCTTTCAAATCTTTTGATAAATACCCAGAAGTGGGATGGCTGAATCATATGGTAATCCTATTTTTAATTACTGGAATAACAGCCATAATGTTTTCCATAGTGGCTGTACCATTTTACATTCCCTCAAAATCCTTGCCAATACTTGTTATTGTAGCTTTTTTTGATAGCAGCCAACCTAATGAGTATGAGATAGTTCCCTAGTAATTTGTGTATTTTCCAAATTTTCTATAATTACAAGAAAATTCTGTGAAATGCATCCATCAATCCTTGGAAGTGATCACACAAATACATATTTGTTAATACAGAAAAATCTTTACCATATAGTCTAAATTGTTTTACTGTCCAGGGTATTGTTAGAGTTATATGAGACTATGTATGCTACCACCTATGTTTGGGAAAATACATATTATATATATATATGTTTTATATAGACTTACTGGAATGTGGAAAGGAATACAAAAATAATAAACCAGAATATTAACAGTAATTATCTCTAGACAGTGGTCATTTAAGTGATCTTAATATTTTTCTATTGACTTCCTGATCTTTATCCAGTGAATATGCATGCCTTCTAAAATGAATAACAACAATACAGGGGGGTTTACCTGGTAGGTAAGTTGGGAGTCATCAGGTAGCTAAATTGCTGTGGCCAGCCATGTTGCTGTGGCCATGAACTACCACTCAAATGTCTAAGAACACTCAAACTAGGACAGATCAGCTATAATTCTATTGTATAAATTCTACTTTTAGTCCCTAAGTGCTGTGAGGGCTCTGTTTGGCTACTATTATGATAGGTGCCAAAATCTGGAAGATACTATAATTTGTTATCTATACCCTATAACCCCAGAATCCAAGAAAGATCTACAAAACCGTCTGACCCTGGACATTTATTTCTCAGGCCATCACTTCTGTTCTGGTTTCACTGTCTACCCACTTAGCACAGACCTGGAGAAATGGATTCATTACACATCAGCTTCCATTTATTTTCTTCACTGGCATGTGGTCATAGCACGTGACCTCTCAAGGAAAGGACCAAGGGAAAAAATACAAGAGAACATAAAGTGACCCTTTTCTTATGAGTTTTTGAACAGTTCTCAATGGCCTGCTGAACGACAGACATCCCCCTCAGTTCTGCATCCAAAGTTCTCCAATATATAGTCTCATTTTACTTCTCCATTGATTTCCCAAGTGTACTCCAATGAACACTAATGGTCCTAAGAAGTCCCCCATGGGTTTCTAGGAAGGCTGAAGTGGGCAGTAAGTTGTCAGGACTCCAGGCTTCAACAAGAGCAGTACCACTTTTTCCTAACAATGGAAAATCTTTTGATAAGATATGTTGCTCAAAGAAGATGGGACATCATTTAACCATTAAAAAGTATATTTCACAAGAACATTCCCTGATATAAGAAAAATTCATGATGCTAAATGCTATAGACAGCATTATACAAATTCTTATATATACACAAATTCTTAAAGTATGTAATAGATCTAAGAATAAACATTGTCCACAGGTGCCTGAGTGGTTCAGTTGGTTAAGTATCTGACTTGATTTCAGCTCAGGTCATGATCTCAGCATTCTTGAGATTGAGCCCCGTGTCCGGCTCTGTGCTGAGCGTGACACCTGCTTAACATTCTCTCTCTTCTCCTCTCTCTGTCCCTTCCCCTGCAACCCCTCTCTTTAAAAAAAATTGTCCAAAGGAAATACACCCCAGTGTAAATCACAGTTACATAAGAATCACAGATTTATGGGTACCTTTTAAGTTTCCCCTTCTATCAATAATCATTTTTAAACATGTTTATATAATCTTTCCTTTTAAATTGTTTTAAAATGTTTCTTTAAAAAAAGTATCCCTTTTCTTTCAAAGCATCATTCCCCAAAGCCTTTGCTCTTCATTTTTCCCTTTCTAAAGCCCAGAAAGTGATTGATCAAACCTTACTCACCTTTGCTGGAGAGTTCCCAGACTAACATCTGGTGGTTGCAAGCAGGGAGAGAAACAAGATAGGCTGCTTGCCCCAGAGGTTTCAAATACAATGAAATCAAAATCAAGGGGGAGGGGAAGGCAGGGAGAGAAAACAAGCAATACCCCTTCAGGGAAGATGCATGTGCCAGTGTCTTGGTGTTGAGCATTACTGCAATAATTCTTAAGTTACCTGCCTTTTTAAGAAAAAGTCCTTCAAGGTTAATATTAACAAACTGTCAACAACTTGCAAAAGGCAAAAACAAACAAAACAAAATAAATAAACAAAATCTAAGCAAAGAAAACATGCATTTTGTCAACACTAAAAGTTGGCCAGAAGTACTTAGCTTTTCCCAAACATCAGAGATTTCCTTGTAGACAAGACATTTCTACTAAATCTTTAATACTCACCAGGTGCTTTGCCTTGGCCCGTTCTTCTTCGCTTGATATCCTTTCTCGAAGAATAGCTCTGGTTAACTGCTCATTGGCAAGGGCTCTCTCCCGGTCCAGTTCTTTGCTTTGCTTAAGTCTGAAAAGACAAGAAAGGACTAACTTAGGAAAAATTATTTTACTGGTTCTGAGTTAACAAAATACTTAAATAAAAAGAGAAAGAGCCAAAAATCACTTTGGCCTATAATTTATTAAAAGCGAGTATATTTTCTGGGGCACCTTTGTGGCTCAGTTGGTTATGCATCCAACTTCAGCTCAGGTCATGATCTCATGGTTCGTGGGTTTGAGACCCATGCCGGGCTCTGTGCAGATAGCTCAGAGCCCAGAGCCTACTTCAGATTCTATGTCTCCATCTCTCTCTGCCCCTCCCCCACTCACACTCTGTCTCTCTCGCTCTCTCTCTCAAAAATAAGTATTTTTTTAAAGTGGGTATATCTTCTAATAAGCTCCCATGTAGCCTCTACCCAAGCATTTAAAATAGCAGAATTCAAATCACTGAAAAAGTTTATTGATAGGACTATTAAACTAGTTTTACAAAGTTCTTCCTATGTGAAACTGAAATGTGCCCACCTAAAAATTCCACCCCTGGTGTCTCCTTTGTCCCTGGAGAAATAAGCAGTAAATCTAATTAACAGGCCATCTATAAGATAAATATTTGAAAGTAACCATCATCTTCCATCAAAACTCATTCAACTGTTTGTTGAATACGCACCAGCCATGGACTGAAGCACTGATGACACTGTGCTGAACAAGATGGATGCGTCCCTGTCCTCATGGATCTTACATTACAGCAGGGAACTAAAAACATAAGATGTCTTCCCTCCAGATGAATTACTCCCATTTTCCAAGGATCCTCATATGCAAAAATGGCCAGACCTTTCAACAGCAGGGGTCCTCACTTCTGGAAGGACTTCAGTTTGTCCCTGAGCTCCAAACTAAATGTAACAACTGTGGACACAGTCTAGCAAAATAAGAAAGCAGAACTTCACCCTCCAAGATCTGTACAGAATACTGATTGTGATAATGAAGCATCCAACAGCACTGGGTTTATCAGTAACCTCATCACACAATTACATCATATTAAGTTACCATCCACTAAAACCCTTCATTGTGCATGAAAGAGATAAATTACTTTGGTACCTATTTTCACCCTGATGCCTGGCACATAAAGGTATTCAGTAATCACTGAATGAGAGTATATTTCAGTCTAATCTCATGGACAAAGACTTTCTGATTGCCTTTTCTTCTTTGAGAGAATAACCCCTCTATACCATCATATCCCTAAAGGTAAAAGCGCTGCTTTAAAAAGAAAAGGTAAAATTGTTATGTTGGTATAAGTGAAATTCTGAGTGAAATCTACTTTGTAAGTGGGAATTATGTGAGCACCAAATTGAATTCAATACTAGTCTATCAAGTTTCAGTTTTAAAATGATTCTTGAAAAGAACTAAAGAAAAGTCTTCGCTACTATTTTTAAATTGCCACATCATCCAGATACTCTGAAATTCTCAGAAATCAATTATAACCAAACTTGATTATAATCAATTATAATTAAAAATATAATTAGAAATTACCTTGTAAAATATATTCCTAAAAACTAAACCTTTGTGTTTTTAGGTTTTGCATAAAGATGAATAATAGAAACACATTAAAACCTGCACTTTGAAATACTCTAATACAAAAGTAACCTCTAGAAACTTTTCCTTAAGGGATGCCTGGGTGGTTCAGTTGGTTAAGTGTCCAACTTTGGCTCAGGTCATAAGCTCACAGTTTGTGGGTTCAAGACTCGCCTTGGGCTCTGTCAGCTCAGAGCCTGGAGCCTGCTTTGGATCCTGTGTCTCCCTCTCTCTCTGCCCTTTCCCCTACTTGTGCTCTCCCTCTCTCACTTAAAAGATAAACATTAAAAAAAATTAGGAACTTTCCCTTACATAATAAGTATAATTACATTTACACAAACCAAATTTCTCCATATTATTTCACAGGGATGTCAGCAACATCAATGATACCAACACAGTAACTCAGTGGACATGCATAATCAAGAAAGAACACCAATAATTAGAAGTTTTGTCCCTTCTGTGGAGCAGCAGTTCCAAAAGTCTCCATAAACGAGCAGCATCCGTGGGAAATTGTGAGAAATGTAAATACTCGGACACCACCCACATCTACTAAATTAGAAAGTGTGGGGGTAGTGTCTCACAAACAGTCTTTTAATAAACCCTCCAGGTGATTCTAATGCTTACTAAACCAAGAGCCACAGCCCTCAACTGCCAAAATATACTTCCACCCACATAAATCCTGGAGACCCTATAAAAGGAGAAGAACATGAAAACTAAAGCGGTCCACATAAGGCTACTGTGCTGATTACTGCTGAGGTTACCATGTAAGATTACAAAATAGTGCACTTAAAGCAGTTTACTGGCATATCACCTGCACATAAAAGATATTACCTATGTTAAAAGTCAAGCAAAAACTAAAAACAATAAAAATCGCCATCACGTATAGATCACCTACTGTATGCCAAGCACTGCGCTAGGGACTTCACATACACACAACTATTAGTAAAAAATTACATTATTAGTTCATTAACATAAAATGGATTCTACACAACTAGATTTTCTATTTTCTACCACATGCGACATATCATATTTTAAAGTAGTATTTAGTAATAACTACCTACTTTTTAAAATTTAGTTTACTCACATATGATATCAATTTTAACTACAAATGGAGTTAAAAGGTGCTCAACTTTCTAAGTTTTGTGACAAGTTAATGAAAAAGAAGTAAACTACTATGTTCAGGGCACCTGGGTGGCTTTGTCAGTTAAACGTCCAACTCTTTGACTTTTGCTCATGAATCTCATGGTTCATGGGATAGAGCCCCACATTGGGCTCCACGCTGACAGCATGGAACTTGCTTGGGATTTTCTGTCTTCTCTCTCTCTCTACCCCTCCTACCACTTTCTCTCTCAAAACAAACATTTTTAAAAAAGCAAAAACATGTATGCAACTTCAATGTTATAATAAAAACAAAGGTTATCAGTTTGTAATACTTGGTACAGAAGCAAAGACTTTGGAGTTGGGAATCCTGGGTCCAGATCAAAGCTCTAGCACTTAGTAGCTGGGTCAGTGCTTGAGTTAACTAACCTCTCTGGGTCTTGTTATTCTGATGAGTAAAATGAACTGGTGTAATACCTATCTTATAGGGTTCTATATACACAGAGCACTTAGCATGATGCCTGCAATACAATAAGCACTCACCACTGTTAGAGTAAGTAGTAGTACTAGCAACAGTACTAGTTACAGTAACACCATACTAGTGTACACAGTACACATTAGTGTACACAGTACTCACTATGGGATCAGGAATACAGAGAAAGCAGTAGTATTCTGAAAAGAAGAAGAAAATCTCCAAGTTTGCTAAATACACCATGACTATATTATAGCTTTGTCTTCTCCATCTTTGTTTTCAAGTTTTCATCAAAAAGAAGTTCTGCTTCATTTTTATGACCTTCAAGGACTTCCAAAATTGAAAATGACAATGACCTTGCAGCTCTATCCCTTCACATGTTCCTTCGTTTCTTCCTCACTTGCCTAAAAGTTCTGTAAGGGCAAGAAGTTGGTCTGTTTTTGTTCACTGCTATATCCCCAGTGCTTTTAACAGTGCCTGCCACACAGTAAGTGCTCAACAAATACTTGCTGAATGTATGCATGCAAGAATGAATGAGTGGCATGTTTCTGACCATAGACACAAAAAGGAAGAAAGGAAGGAAGGGAGGGAGGAAACCCAGATGCAGAACACAGAAGGCTGAGGGGTTTACAAAACAACTAGCGAGACCAGCTAAACCCTATAAGGGCCAAGCCACCAGGTTGTGTCACAACTGTGATATAATCCCCAACTACACAAAATACCCTAAAACAGAAGGTCGTTATAATACTTTTATTTTAGATGAAAGTTTATATTCCACAATACTTCAGAGCCTCTGGAATATCAACCCCTAATTGTGCTGGACTCTTCGCTGCAAAGAAATTGGACGTGGCACAAAGTGACTAAAAAGAAAATTATTTTCCCTTCTTAATAAACTCTTAGCTAACTTTTATTCATCCTTACAAACAGATCTGCATCTTCAGAAAGTCTGGCAGTAGGGACCAGAACAAATTCTTATTACCTATCAGCAACTAATCTGTACTATCTAATAAACCTGCTTTGTCAGCTTTAAAATGTGAAGGCTGAACTGTACCGTCCTAAGGCCACTTGCAGGTAGAAATTTTACAAACATCACACATTAAATATATTATTCCTCATCCTATTCAAACTCTTAAGAAAGGTGGTGGGAGGGGACAAATGAAACTAAGAAGTATCACTTCCAAATTTTCACTCAGTAGGCACTTATATTTCTAATCTCATCCTTGGACTTTCCCACTACTTAATAAACACCATGTACTAGGGGTGCCTGGGAGGCTCAGTCGGTTGAGTGTCCGATTTGATTTCACCTCAGGTCATGATCTCATGGTTTGTGGGTTCAGTCCCCACGTCAGGCTCCAAGCTAACAGCTCAGAGCCTGCTTGGGATTTTCCTTCTCTCTCTCTCTGTTCCCCAGCCTCCTCCCTTGTTTGCATGGGTTCTGTCTCCGTCTCTCTCAAAATTTAAGAAAAAAAAGGGGATTCACAAATTCATTCGATATATAATTACAGAGTATCAGACACTATTCTGATTACTGAGAACAAGATGGTGAGCACAAGAGACAAAGTCCTGATCCTTATGAAGCTTAAACTCTGATGTATTTTTTTTTAAGTGAGGTAGCTATGAAACTCTACGGATGAGAGCCAAAATCTGAATTGAAATCTAAAGGATATTAACTGAGGAACCTTGGGGAGGAGAATGAGTTTTAGAGGAAACATCTGAGAAAGGATTTTCTTTAGAGCTGTGACTGCTGTCTCAGACACCAATGGCTGGCAGATCTAGGGTCACTGAGGGAACGCTTTTAAAACACACATACACACAAACACACACACAAGTGTCAATAAAAATTAGTGCAAGGCTTGAAAAGGGATTTAAAATGGCCTTTGCAATTTTAGAAAAGAATTTTAGAAAATTTTAGAAGTTTTGCTTACTTACATATTATTTGCAGGCAGATTTAAGATAGATGATGTCACTAAATTAGGTTTCGTTTTTACTTCACAAGTAAAAGCAACAGACTAAAAACTTCTATATTGTAATATTCCTAATTTCCCCCCAAATCTCTCCTCCACAAAATTCATTTACACAATACTTTCTTCTAATTACGTTTCCTCTTTCACTGATTCATTTTGGACATTTCACATCTGCTTTGCAAAGAAAAACTGCCTGTATTCTCAGAAGATCCCAATTCTTTAAGAGCTTCCTCTCAGATGCCCTTGCTTTTATTATTCCATCAAGCTACTCTATTCAATAGCCGTCTATGAAAGGTAGATGGCTGTAGGATCATCTAATTTTTCTCGTATTTTGAGCCAAGTGAGATGAGCCTGCTTTCTGTGCCTCACTGAATGCTACTGGCCCAACAGTGGAGCTGCACACCAGAAGCCAGGTCGTTCTGTAAACACCCCTCTAAGGAAACAAGACTGAAGTGCTCACTGACAACAGAAGGCAGCAATTTACTTTTAAGGTCCTTCTTAGGTGAAAAGAGGGTATGAGATAAAACAGGCCTTGCATTATTAACTTGGGTTTCCAAAGCTTTTAAGAATTATCTCAAAACAAAACTACACAAACCAAGTATCTTGGAGAATACATTCCCTTTTTACATTGGCATTCCCCACTTTATTATTTCAGATCTCCTGGTCTAATATTATTCTGCATTAAGCCCCTGATTTAAGTTTCATTTAAATCTCCTTCTTTTAAATACATATCTCTCCTCATTTAAATTCTCTAGAGTTTTAAGCAAAGAAGTAGGAGTTTAGTGTAAACTTTTCTTATTTGCATTAAGTAATTGGATAGCTTGCCTAAGCTTAATGAAACAAATACCAGTCAGCTCTGCCCTTATACCTCAAGCCCCAGCAACTTTGCTCTTTTTCTCGGTATATTCTCCATCAGGTGAGAGATTTAAGATACACCAGCAAAATAAATTTCTAAAAACCAGCCAAATCTCCTATAATGAATATTATTACAACATGTCCTTTTCAATGGAAAAAAAAATAAATAAACTACTTCTACATTCAGCTTTCATAGATATCTATAATCTAGTCCTACACATTTCAGTTTCTATGCAAAAACCAGCCAATATTATCTTATTCCAAAGAACCTAAAGATTTCAAGAAAGTGAGAAGGACATTTTAAAGATAGCTTCAGCTACCCGGTTTTTATATTGTCAACCTCATTGTCCTCCACGAAGGAGGCACTACTACCCCCCTTCTTTTCCATGAGAAAGCCTGAGGTGTGGAAAAGTACACAGGAAACATGGAACACCCTGATCTGATTTCCAAAGCTATGCTTTTTAACCTCCTGAACAGTCAGCCCCTCTGCCGGAATTGTTTCCATTACATCACTCACTTAATGGTCACATACAGACAGCTTTAAATCTGATATTATTCATTGAAAATTATTTTTTAAAACCTCATTTATTATTTGTTTCCACTATATCAAGTCAGATTTTGCCAAAGTCAAATTACTACCAGCCCTTTCCCAAAGTGGTTTGGCTTTCAGTGGCCCTAAATGTTTCTCTGAACCTGCACACTGCTCATGTGGCCGTTCACAACACTTAGATTTCTCTTCATGTAGGCTGACACGTGAGTAATTCTATACAATTCTAGCTTAGAAAATTACTTTATAATTTAATGTATAAGGCCATTATATTACTGAGGAAAGATAACAAGAACCTCAGATAATGGGCAAGAATAAGCGGGAAATGACAATTGTTTAGAGATACAGTGATTTGATGAAATGACTGATCTACAACTGAACTGTGACCATTACACACATACAATATCTGCAAAGTATTGCAATGCACTTGACTCAGACTGTTTCAAACACTGCAAGAGAAAAATGAGCGACTACAACCTCAAAGGTCATTTCTAATGCTAATGATGAATTTTATTTTAATGCATCATACTTTGTCAGAACATGCTGAACCAGCATTCAAAATACTGTTTACTATTCATTTTTTAAACAGAAAAGCTGAGCTGGTAATTCAATGAACTGATTATTAGACTATTAAAAACAATGATGGAACAAGTATACAATTTTTCATTAGTGAGATTTTATAAAAATAAAAGTACAGAGCAAGCTTAATACTTCTCTGCTCAAATTACTTCAAATACTGGAAGAGATATCTGTGCACTGAGGTTCCAAAATACACACACGAAGGCAAATGCACATGAATATAGCCATATTATAGTGGTATATAATAGCTATGTGTCTCCATGTAACATTTATATATACTTATATGTAATATGTAGATGTGCAACAGATAAAGAGTTTGCATTTAATAATGCTGACTTCTTTGGCTGTTCTATGCCAGACATAGGTCTAGGCACTTGTCTGATGTAACTCACAACAACCTTTATGGAATCGATCACTGCATTTTGAATGAGGAAGCAGAAACAGAGAGAAGTTATGTAAAACCAAAGCCTATGTAAGTTAAATAGTGCCTGGCTCTTGGCAGGTATTCAACAAATATTTTTGAAAGAATGAATTCAGATTATAAGCATAGGTTAGTATTACAGAACATAGGTATTCTTTATATAATGGTAATTTACCAATAAATGGCACTGTCTTGGAAAGCTGAATGACCGCAATCTCGCAAACCATATAGTAAATTAGTATTATTTAACCAGCATTATGACCTGGCTCTGAATATAACTTGAGACGACATTTATTTTTGTCATCTATGTTTCTACATAAATATTTAAAATGTCATTCAGAATTTAACAATCAAAGTTTCCTTCCTTTACAGAAGAATATTTTTTAAAGTGATTTTTAGCATACACTCATATTTACTCGTAGTCTGGACATTTTCCTGCAGACCTTAAAAATGATGCTGGAGGTAAAATCCAGCCCATAACTAGAAATACATAATTTTTATTGGGGATGACCTATAGCCATAATCCTAACCAGTTTTCACTCCTGCCCTCCCATCACACATCACATATTATTTTATACCCAGAGTCCTTATTTCAGTTCTGACTTGGGAACAAGTTCTACCTGTCCTGGTTTTCTGATACCATTTTCTTACCAAATACATTCTCCTACTGCACAGAAAAATACATTATTACTTCAAAAGAATTCTGATTTTATTACCAAGTTAATGTCACCATATTCATGGCTCATAAATGTCCCTGTCCCTTGGAAATTCACAATTAAACTCCCTGAGAGGGACTTACACAACACCTCGAGGCATCCTGTCTTCCCTCTCCTAGAAAGACCTATGGCCACTTCTTTGTCAGCTTAGGCTGAATATTTAGAGGCATCTTACAAAATCAACTATTTTAAAGACTACATCAGTTGTTATAACACTCAAAATACAAACAAACAGTGGTAAGAGTAAGGAGGTAGAGACGCCATTAAATGGTGGTGTATCCATAGGGCTTGAAAACCAACTGTTCCATAGAAGGAGGGGGAGAAAATCACCTTGCATGGCCTGTTTCTTGTCTAGAAAGTATCTACACCCCTCCCCTTGCTAGCACTGTTTTTGTGGGTGCTGTGGGGGTTTACGTGCTAAGATGCTGGAGGCAACCACAGAGTCAGCTGGATACAAACGCAAGTATCTCGAGGACAAATTCTTCTCATCGGCCCACATGGGGCAGCCTGGGCCAGAGATAGATGACAGTATGAGATGGCTTCCCGCTAAAGACAGAAAACTACAGCATTCCTGATTCAGTGACCTATCTGTGTAAAAAGGACTCTGAGCTATGAAGAAATGATAACAACTTCGTATCCTCAAGTATACAGAACTTGCATCAAGTCTTTTACCATGATTTGTATTTATGTTTCTTCTTCATAAAAGATACATTTTGCCAGGACACATATTTTGAAATTATATCCTTATTAAGGTGGTAGGTCTGGGGAAACTTTTGGCCAGAGAAGAGAGAGAAGACATCACCATTCTCCATTCTAAGACTTGCAGAGGAAAATAATCAATACTCCTTTTCTATTTCAAAGAACTTTCAAGCTTGAACCAGACTGCAACCTCTCACCCTCTACTGGCATTATGCCTCTGGAACATACAGACACACACTCCACCTAACTCAATCCATCTCTTTTATGGGAGACGCTTTAATGTTAAAGCTTAGCGGATTCGTCCATCAAGCCCAGAGTAAACATTTTTAAGGAGAGAATGATTACACAAAGTCTTTTATTTTTTTTTGATATCAAGTAGTCTTTGAATTTCTCATTGTTTTTGATTCCTATACTGAGCTGCTAATTTGACTGATGCATAAAGGTTAATAATGCCTTGTTCTTGTCAACTGTGCTTGTTATCATCACATACTTGATCTTCTTTTTCTGGTTAGTGGTTTGTACCTCTTCTTATATTTCTGTTTGTTTGGGACAACTTTGCCCATCCATTAATTTTTAACCTTAACTTATTAAGGTTAAAACAAATTACTTTGTTTTAAGTGTATGTCGTATAATACATAGCTCCTGGGTAGGTGAATGTGTCTGTGTGTTAACACAATCCGGCAGCCTTGATCTTTAAATGGGCAACGTGGCCAGCCACAAATATGAACAGTATAACAACTGGTACACTTACCTTTATTTCTTCCATATCATGTTAACTATTATTTTTACCTTGTTATGTTTCTCCCCCCTTTTTTGTTTTCCCCGTTATATCGTGTTACTATGTATTCTCTTCCCCTCTCAAAAAGATCTACAGTATTTTTCTATGCAGTTAGTGGCCTGTTCCTTTTCCTATTCAGACACCTTTTCCCCTATTATTGTTTCAAAACACAATTCCTACTATTTTCTCAACCACTATCCTCTGCAAATGCGTAAGATGAAATCATCTGAATATAGTGACATTCCCCCTCAACCCATCTCTTAACTAAGGGCTCAGTGCTTTCAAATTCATACAATGTTTGGGTTTTCTCTTCAAGGATTTCTCTCCAATTTCAAGAATCCATGTTAATAGTATCTTTATTAGATTCCTGTCTATAATTCATATACACAATACACAGAATGTTCCTCATGGGTACTTCTCTCCACCTTTCCCTGTATTGAGATCTCTGTTGTAGTAAATAACTTTTTTTCAAAGTATTTTCCTAACACAGTCTACTGCATCAGATATTTCTCTATTACTATCAGCTTCACATCCCTCTTCTACCTACTTTTGTGATGTTGAAAACTGGAAGCCTCTAACCCATTTCTGCTCCGTGGTTGGGTACCTGTTGTGTTCTGCCAATAGACGGTGCCAGAGGGAGACTGCAAGGCTCGGGGAAGAAAACAGCACTCTCCTGTTTGATGGTCTATGCCTTTCAGCATCACCCAGGTCTCAATATTTAATCCAGTTTGTCCACTTGCAAAATCAACCCCATTGCCCACCACTCTGGTGACACCAGGCCTGCCTACCAGGATGCTCCTCAAAATATGCGTCCCAGCAACACTGGTCTCTTGTCTAAGCTCAGAGATAGGATCACCACCAGCCCAGGGGCATCTCCTCCTCTGAGGCTGAGCAGCATTACACAGAACCCCTCCTGCAAGCGTCAGTGTTTAACAACTGCCACCACTTCCCGCCAGGACGACCTCTGGGACGCCTTCAAGCCATGCTGTCTGATACACTCAATAACAGCCACACAAATGCGGGAATTACAAACTGAGATGCGCTTTCAATATAAAGTATACACTGGATTTTTAATAATTAGTATAAAAACAGGAATGTGGTATGGTTCCTTAATAATTTTATATTAAATGTTAAATGATATTTGAGATATCTAGGGGAAATAAAATATCTTAGAGTTATTTTCACTTATTTCTTTGTACTTTTTTAACATGGCTACTAGACAAATTCGAATTAATAGAAACATAATGTGAGCCATCTATGTAAATAGCACTGTCTTAGGACTCTTTTTTGTTGTGAGTTATTTTTTCCCTGCCTTTTCAGTTCTTAAATACTTCATTAACAATTCTTATATTAAATTCTCTCTGTAAAAGCAACTGATGACTTTTGTCTCCTTAACGGATTCTGGCTACTAGCTGTTACCATTGATAAATGCTCGAAATCCTTGCATGCCCAGAGGTCCTTTTTTTACCTGACAGGTAAATGAGAGCTCAACACAGAATTCTAGAGTTATCATTCTTTTTCCTCAGGAATCCCAAGAGTTATTCTACCTTTAGCTTATAGTTTGGCAGAAGAAAAGCCTAAACCAGACGGATCCCATTTCCTTTATAAATTAGTGGTTCTTTCTGTGAGAAAGCTTATAGGATTTTCTCTTTATCCTTAGAGTTGAGAAATGTTAGTGTCTATGAATAGGGGTGCATCTGCTCTCATCAACCCTCCTAAATAGAGAGGCCTTTCAAAGTGCAGACTCCAGGCTATCTTTAACTCAGTGAAATGTTTTACACCATTTAGTTACAATTGTTCCTCTGTCTCTTCCATTTTTCTCCATCTACAATTTAGTTTATTTCATCAAATATAACCTGCACGGAGCTATCTTCCCCATCCTTCAATACCTATAAAATCAAGATGCACCTCAAAATCAATGTGTCCTACAATCAAGTGGCAATAGTTGCCAACAGTACAAACATCAAAAGCACCACTGAAATATTCCAACAGTTCTTGACGGAAGCCCCTTTTCTGAGAGCTCCTTTCATTTGTCCATCTGGCTGCGGTGTCCAGCAAGTGCCCTCTTGTCATCTGCCCACTCACCAGGGCGTACGCCCAGCTGCTGGACTACGGTGAGTAGAGGCACCCGTTTAATGGTAGGAGATGAGGCTTTCTCCACCCCTGGGGCCTGGTGGTGTATCACCAGCTGAAAAGTTTTCAGCCCCCTGTCAAGGGAACTCAGCGAAAGTCTCTCTGCCCCCATCTCTCACCCAGACCAGGTGACATGGACACAGAACCCAAGAGGTTCTCTGAGGAGCATTCAGACAGACGGGGGACAATTCTAGTGACCCCTGTGCTAAGCCAAAGCTAGCCCACAGGCTCACAAGCGTCCATCACATGTTCTTCACACCAGCAACAGCAGGGAATGAGACTGAACTTGAAATGAGACGTCAGTGGAGATGCTTTCAATGGTGTCAAGCCTCCAACTCCTTACAATCCTCTCCACTTCTAAAATTTCTCTGGTATTTTTATTTTTTTAACACTAAAGAGTTAACAGATGAAAAGTCCTGGATGAAACAATCTAGGGTACTGGAAATTAGGTCTTATAGAAAAAATTACCCTATAACGCCTTTTCAATATAAGTTGCATTTTCCTAAAAAGAATCCTTGAGGTAGAACATAGCTCCCCTAAACACTTCATAAACACTATGAAGTCGTTATGTATACTTCATACATACATATGTAATATATACATAGTGAAAACCATTAATAGCTAAACAATCAAATAAGAGCAATTTCTCATACGGACAGAATAGAATGGCCCAGTTTTGCAGCTAAAAATAATCAGGCACAATTGAAAGACAGGTCTTAGGGAATCAAAGAATAGGCAGAACGTCAATCTTGCTGAGCGCTGCTTTGATTAAATACTGCACAGTAGTAAGTTCAAGATTAAATTCCATGGCAAGCACCTATTCCGTAATTCTGGTGAAACACACAGTCAGTTGACACAAAGGTCAGCCTGAGAGAAGAGTGACATCCTCTTTGGAAAGCTTAAGAGCCTAATGAATTAATTAAGTTGTACATGAAACAGAAAGACAACCCCCCCAACCAAAGAAGTATATGCTGCAAAGGACAATTTTGTTCTCAAAAACTAATGGAAATCAACTACAACAAAATCCACTATAACAGCCTCTTAGGAATCAAATTTTAGGGGCACGTGGGTGGCTCAGTTGGTTAAGCGTCTGACTTCGGCTCAGGTCATGATCTAACGGCTTGTGGGTTCAAGCCCCACATCAGGCTCTATGCTGACAGCTCAGAGCCTGGAGCCTGCTTTGGATTCTCTGTCTGTCTGTCTGTCTGTCTCTCTCTCTCTCTCTCTCTCTCTGCTCCTCTCCTGCTAACCCCTCCCTTGCTCACACTCTGTCTCCCTCTCTCTCTCAAAAATAAATAAACACTGGGGCTCCTGGGTGGTTAAGCGTCCAATTTTGGCTCAGGTCACGATCTCACGGTTTGTGAGCTAGCTCCGAGCCTAGAGCCTGCTTCAGATTCTGTATCACCCTCTCTCTCTGACCCTCCCCAGTTCACACTACCTCTCTCTCTCTCTCTCTCTCTCTCAGAAATAAAAACATTTTAAAAAATTTTAAGTAAAATAAAATAAATATTAAAATATTTTTTAAAAAACACCTAAATTTTATGGGGCACCTGGATGGCTCAGTTAGTTAAGCATCCGACTCTTGATTTTGGCTCAGTTCATGATCTCACAGTTCATGAGTTTTCACCCTGCATCGGGCTCCTTGCTGACAGTGTGGAGCCTGCTTGGGATTCTCTCCCTCTCCCTCTCTCTACCTCCCCCCGAGCTCACTCACTCTCAAAATAAACTTAAAACATAAATTTTTTAATGTAAAATAAAAGATGAATAAAATTTTACATCATTGAGCACAGCCACCATTCTTATTATGAGCTAGTTAAATACAGGCCTTAAAAAAAAATATCCATGGGGCACCCAGTGGCTCAGTCGGTTGGGCAACTAACATTGGCTCAGGTCATGATCTCAGGGTTCATGGGTTTGAGCCCCTTACTGGGCTCTGTGCTAAACAGCTCAGAGCATAGAGCCTGGAGCCTGCTTCGGATTCTGTGTCTCTGTCTCTCTCTGTCCTTCCCTGCTTGTGTTCTGTCTCTATCTCTCAAAAATAAATAAACATTAAAAAAATTATTTTAGGGGCACCTGGGTGGCTCAGTCGGTTGAGTGTCCAACTTTGGCTCAGGTCATGATCTCATGGTTCGTGAGTTCAAGCCCTGCATCAGGCTCTGTGCTGACAGCTCAGAGCCTGTAGCATGCTTTGAATTCTGTGTCTCCCTCTCTCTCTGACTCTACCCCACTCACGTGCTCGTGCTCTCTTTCTCTCTCAAAAATAAAGATTAAAAATATTTTTTAAAAAATTTTTTTAATTAAGAAAAGGAAAGAAGATCCATCAGTCTCACAGGTGAATAAAGACGGCCCTTTATTTTTCACCTCAGCTGCTCTGAAACCTCAAAATTCATATCAAGAGTTGAAGGAGCCTTGACCCTTAGACCAAGTTCATCTTTCTGTTACCAGTCACCTTCGTCTACACGAGTCCCACAGACAACATCAGCACCCACCATGCCTGCTCCACAATGCATCCTCCCCAGGTAACAGCAACCATTTTATATGCCTCTCTAATACTATTCATCAGCTAAAATCTTATTCTTCAGCAGATGCTCTGTTTCTAGCATTCTCTATGAAATCATGCTAAAGAAATTAATATAAACACACTGATCTGAAAGCCACACTATGTATATACTGGATTATGTATATATACCGGATTTCATTTTAATTTTCACCTTAAACATAAAATAAGATAGCAGAAAGATGTAGCACAAGATGCAAAACTGTGAATTTCTGTATGGATTCACTTATCGTCATTCTGTGGATCATGTTCATTCCCTCACTGGATATTTTCCATCTCTGTCTCAAAAGTAAAATCACAGACATAACTTCAGGAATAAGAATTATTACCATTCAGGAGTCACATCAAAGATAAAAATGAAAGAAACAAATGGAATTGCCTGAAATGAAAACACACTAAAAAGTACTTTTTTGCAAATTTAATACATAGACCTTAGTGTGAGAACAAGGAATCAACCCACAGGAGACAGAGCATGACATCTAGGCCTTGCGCTTAAGGAGTCAACGGTGACACAATTCCAATTCATTCTAACAAAAGGCATTCATTCAGACCCATGTGCACCTTCCATTCTCTATTCCACTTCATTTGTTACTTTGAATACTCAAGATTTTCATGCACAACTGATGCTTTTTAAGTGAAAAAATATGCCTAATCTTCAACTAATAATATTATAATATCTGCGATTTTGGGAGTACCTCCTTGTGCCAGGTATTTTAACAGGTGCTTTACGTACATTATTTCATTTAAGCCTCACAAAAAACCCACAGAGCGGTAGTTATTCACTTTTCAGAGCTAAAGAAACCAAAGCTGAGAGAAGTTAAATACACTGCTCAAAATCATGTAAGAAAATATGTGGTAAAATCTGTATTCTAGATTTCTAACTCCCACATGCCAGTCAACTATTCTACGTGATCTTGACTGTGTGAAGCAAACTGCTTAGCTAAAACAGCCCCTCCAAGTAAAATGGCCACTGTTCCGTTTCAAATGTTAACATACACAGCTAGCCTTTGTTCCCTTCCCTAACAGACCCCTCCATCTTTTGTCATTTGGCTGTAATGCAACTGCAAAAGCAAACACAGGTAGTGAGATCACGCAGCAACAAGTGGTTACCATGATCCAGAATCTGCTTCCACTCTCTTATCCCCCCATTCCTGGGCTGGGAAATACTGCTACAGCTTTATTCCAAAGGTATAATCTGCATATAAAATTACATTAAGAGAAGCATAAACTAAAGATTACAGCCGCATTGATTACGACTACAAGATACCAGGGATAAAAGAACAGCGAAATTCAAACGAGGCTGCTTAGGTCTTTTTCTCCTCAGTTACGAAGGCCACAGAAGTAATAAATTAACTTCTCAGCTAATGCGAATGGCTATGCAGTCCCTCACATTTAGTAGTTACAGGGGCGGGGATGCACCCGAAGCCCTTCAGTGAACTGCAGAGTCATCTTAAGCGGGAAAAGGAGCTGCGGAGTCGCAGCGAGGAGGAGTGCGGCGGCCGAGGAGGAGTGCGGCGGCCGGGCTCCGGGGCCCGGGGCCGCATCCCCGACTCCCCGACTCCCCGACTCCCCGACTCCCCGACTCCCCGACTCCCCGACTCCCCGACTCCCCGACTCCCGGGCAGGCTGTCCAGATCAACACGGCCTGCGCAGAGCTGCGGAAGGAGCTGCAACGCTAACAAGGGTTACAAACATCTCGGCCGCACTGCCGACGTGCTACACGCGTTTAATCACGTGAAAACTTCAAAATGATTAGGTAAACCGCATCTACTGAGACAAATCAAACTGTATTTCCACGATGTTAACAACTATTTCTACATTTCCACTCTATTATAGGCCTGAGGAACGAAGGCTTTTTAATTATGCAATATTAGTCACTGACATCGTGCTCCAATCCCACGCAGCACGAACCATGTTAGCTAAACCAACAAAATGAATAATTTAACTCTCAGCCAGCAGGAATCCACTATGCCACCTTCATTATTTACTTCACAATGCCCACTTCTATCATTTTTTGAAATAACAGCTGTAGGTGTTCATGATGAGCCCATGCTATGGGCTACCTAGTTTCGAATCCAACATATTACAGGAAAATTAATTCATCCTCCGTTCAAAAATATTGAAGTAATCAATGATGTTTTAAAATCAACCTACACTCTCTTACTGATCTCCCTCATTAAATTCTAACCCCTCAAATGTCAATAACCACCAACGTATAATATAATCAATGTAATCATACTTCAGATAAAGCTGATACGCTATGGTACTGTCACAAAAAAACAATGTATCTCATCAATTGTGTATTTTCACAGCTTCTACTACTTGACTTTTCCTTATTGCACCAGAAAAAGGGTTTATTTTCCTTTCTTTTTTTTAAGAAAGAACAATTTTTGACACAAAAACGCTATCATTTTCCTCCTTGAGAAGAATTTTATGGCTTCTCACTGTAACTAACAGGGTTGTGAAAAGCAGCAAGAAACCAGACGCATTCACAGCAATCCAGAACAAATTTGGTCACAGAGACCAAGGTTTGAACTCGATCACTCTCTTACACTCTGCCAAATATCAAAAGTGTCCAGTTACTCCACAGTTCACAGGAGGCCCATCTAGCTCTGATTTTGCAGCAATGATAGCCATCATGGAAATTTGAAAAATGGTCCCTGAATCAGATATTTCAGTTTTATAAGCAGCTAGGATTGTACTAACTCATATTGAACTCCTAGTTAGAATAATTTTAAAGATAAATAAATACTGTCAAGAAAGAAAAATTTCAGGGATAACTATAAATTTCATTAAGATATATAGCAGATGTTACATGGAAGATGAATATTCATTCCATCTGGCTTCCAATGCAATTCATTTTATCTTTACAGTGATTTCCAAGTATCCCAGCTCAAAATGCTTACATTGTACAAAAATTTAACTGCAACACGTTTGTGGTGCAAACAGTTTGTCATTTTTTTGCTTAGTTCAACATGACTAAGTTTGTTAATATATTTTGACAGACTTGCATAACATCCTAAAATGTTTTGAACAATGCAGTTTAGGCCGCAATGCAATATTAATGAGTGAATAATGTTCTTGAATATAAGGTTTAATATTTAATGATTCAGAGTGCTGCCTGGATTTGATGCAAAAGAAAAATGTGGTTTGGAATCACTGCATTTTTCAGGGGACCTGAGAAAAACACTACGGATTTGAGGCAAACCTTTAACCTAAACTTTGAGCTGGGGTCTCAGGTGTGAAATTGATGCTTTGCCAACTGAATTTCTAGCGCTTATCAGTATTCACAGCATCATAACATTTATCAAGTGTCATTTATCAGAATTTTTAAATTACCGGGAGCTCAGATGTCTATGCCAAGAGGGGGGAAAGAGGGGTTAGCATAAAAATAACACTGGGTAGTCTATGTTCAAATACATTTAAGAATAAAACCTGCCAATTACATTAATATGTCAATTTGATTATTTCTCTTTATAAAAATGTGTGAAACTATAATAAAGTATTAGCTCAGATCAAACAATGTATCTCCATACCTTCTGTAAAGGTTAAGTACCTAACCTGCAGGACCATACAAGTAGGACCTAATCAAAAGGATCATACAGTGAAGTTGGTTCAATGTGTTAGTCTAATCCACACATTGCTGAACTTGACTTACCTGCAAACATTTCTATGTCTTAAAACTAAGCACATGAAGAGCAATAAGAACGAGATTTATCGAAATCAGCAAATACCAAAACCACAGAGCTGTGAAGAAAAGCACTGTTAAATACTCTTAACTGGAATGCTAATATTCCCGGGCTTTTAAAATAAAAGCCTATTCAAAGGATGAAAATAAGGCCCAGTCTCCCGTATTTATCTGCACTTAATAGTTCACAACAGCCATGTCAATAACCACTAAAACACTACCTAGAATCAGAACATATGCGTTTAAAAGTCTACTCTGGCATACTGAACTTATCAATATAACCTCATGGAGCTGTTGATTTTTGTCACAGGAAGATGGAAATAGTAACACCTTGTACGCCAAATGACTGCTATAAAATCAAATTAAATAACACCGTTAAGCACTAGGTCATATACTCAAAGCATTATACCAATGTGAGTAAACACAGAAAAATCGAAGTAACGTTTACTGAGCAACTACAATGCCGGGGATGGAGGGGTAAGGCCTGCACAAAACCCTCCATTTGCATTACCACTGTAGTTGACAGAATAAAAAGAACAGACTGTGGCAAAGTCTATGCTGCTTCATTTAGGTTCTAGGAAAAAAAAAGGAGGAGATTGAAAAATAACAAGAGAATGGCGGGGGGTGGGTACAAAAAGCACAAAATGGAAAATGACAAAAATAACTCTAAATATGCAAGTGATCATAATATGTGTAATTTGGGCTGAACTTGCTAGTTTAAATCACATACTAATAGACTGGATTTTAAAATCCACCTACGTATTGTTTACAAGAGATTCAGAAAAATCATTAAAACACAGAAAGATTGAAAATAAAAAGATGGAAGAAAATGCAATTAGTGAACACTTACCAAAAGAAAGCTGGTATAGCTATATTAATATTGACGAAACAGACTTTATGTTAAAGAGTCATTAGGAATAAAGATAACTACATGATAATAAAAAAAGATTCAGTCGACCAGAAATAGATATCATGTTCAACCTATATGCATTTAATAACATAGTCACAAACCACAGAAAGCAAAAACCTGTCAGAAATACAGGCACACTGCTCTTACAATAACTAGTAGATGATACAGTGTGTAAAAAAAAAAAAGGTATTAAGACTATAGATTTGAACACAATTTTTACCTAACGAGCATGTATAGAACCCTCCACACAACAGAAAATGCATATTCTTTTCAAGTGTACACTAAATAGTTACATATTAAGCCATTTAAAAAAAAGTAGAAATCATAAATATATACGTGAAAAAGCTTCTGATATCTGTATTTCCATCAACATATTTTGATAGTTGGCAAAGTATCTTCTCAATTTGGAAAAAAGACATTATCAAGTGATCATCAATGCTCTACTATTCAATTTGATATAATGTTTTAATCATTTATTGAGCGCTTATTACATGCATAGAATAGTCTACAAAACATGTTTAAAAAATTAGTGACTCTAGGGGCGCCTGGGTGGCTTAGTCGGTTAAGCGTCCAACTTTCGCTTAGGTCATGATCTCGCGGTTCGTGGGTTCGGGCCCTGCGTCGGGCTCTGTGCTGACTGCCAGCTCAGAGCCTGGAGCCTGTTTCAGTCTGTGACTCCCTCTCTCTCTGACCCTCCCCTGCTCACACTGTCTCTCTCTCTCTCCTAGAAATAAATAAAAAAACATTAAAAAAAAAAAAAAATCAGTGACTCTCCCATCAACTACAACATCATTCCTTCCTTTATATCATGACATTTATATAATACTATTAAGTTAATTCTATTCCATTTTTACCAGATCAGCAATTACATCAAAATTTCAAAATGAGACAAACAGAAACAAAATTGCTTTACAATGTCTACCACAGAAAATTTGAAGTTTGCCGACAATAATAGTCTTCTTTCACTATGTTAATTACTACGTTAATCAGTAAGAGTCAATTTTTTCTGTTAAACTATTTAAAAGAATTGATGCTACAAATTCAATGAAAATTAATTAATTCCTCCTAAGCACTGGTCCTAATGCTCCTGCAGGTAATGATGGTGTCTCTTTAAGGGAACACAGATTCAGTAATTAGACTTCCCTCAAGTGTGAATAACAGACAAAAAGGCAGACAGAAATTCACTCGGTACGCTTTACCACCCTAACCCAAAAATCTATATTAAGCTACAGTAGCTTTTAGGACTATTCTCTTTTAAAATGTACTTAAGAGCAGATGGGGCACCTGGGTGGCTCAGTCAGTTAAGCGCCTGACTCTCGGCTTAGATCACGATATCACAGTTTGTGGCTTTGAGCCCAACGTCAGGCTCCATGCTGATGGTGTGTGTGGAGCCTGCTCGGGATTCTCTCTCCTTTGCACTTCCGCGCTCTCGTGCGTGCGCGCGCTCTCTCTCTCTCTCTCTCTCTCTCCAAATAAATAAGTAAACTTAAAAAAAAATGTATGTACGTAGGAGCAGAGTAGTACACTCAGAAAAAATAGAATACACAAGAACAAGTGGTTATCACTGGGGAAAGAGATGGGGTACTGGGCTAAGTTTTTTTTCAATTTTGTGGTATTGCCATTTTTATGCAAATATATTAAATAAAATGTTAGAGTAACACTAAAAGAAATATAGTGCAAAGTTGCAAACATAATTTAAAATTTTCTAAAAGCCACATTTAAAAGGTAAAAAGAACCACATCAAATTAATTTTGACAATGTATTTTATTTAACCAAATACATCTAAAATAATTATTATATATTTTATATTATATATATTATATATTATTATATTATATTATTATATATATTATATATTATTAATATACAATATTATATATTGTTTTATATAATCAATACAATTAGAGATTTTTTTAAAAATTTTTTAATGTTTATTTATTTTTGAGAGACAGAGAGACAGAGCATGAGTGGGGGAGGGGCAGAGAAAGAGGGAGACACAGAATCCGAAGCAGGCTCCAGGCTCTGAGCTTCTGAGCTGTCAGCACAGAGCCTGATGCGGGGCTTGAACTCACAAACCATGAGATCATGACTTGAGCTGAAGGAAGAGGCTTAACCTACTGAGACAACCAGGTGCCCTGAGAGAGATTATTATAAATAAAGGAGATGTTTTATATTCTTTTTCATGCTTGGTCTTTGAAATCTGTATTTTACACTTAGAGTTGATCGAACAATCAAACTTCAAGCACTTAATAATTACTTGTGGCCACAGGACAACACAGACCTACAGTAAAACTCAAAGGTATATCTAGGTACAAGTTAGGTATTTTTCTTCCTAGATTTCAAAGCAGTAAGGAAGTATCGATGCAAAACTCTTTCTCATCAGTTCTCAGATCATGGCATACCACTGTTTCACTACTGATTTTGAAGATATTTTTCAAGATTTTGCTTCTGCTGGCATCTTGCACACCAACGAATGATTTAATGTCTTTCTGCAAGGCTTTATTTAGCCTGCCTGTCAATGCCCTCCATCCGTACATGTCATTTACCTTCTTGGTATTTAAATGAGAATTCTTAAAATTACACCGTGCATTTGCAAAGTCATGGATGGGGCTAGACAGTATTATCCTAAGCAAAACAAGTCAGTCGGTCAAAAATAAATACCATATGATTTCACTCATAGTTGGAATTTAAGAAACAAAACAAACCAGCAAACAGAAAATAAGAGAAAGAGCACAAAGGGAGGCAACCCACAAAACAGACTCTTACCTAAAGAGAACAAAGGGAGGTGAGTTGGGGGATCGGTTAGGTAGGTTATAGGGGTTAAAGAGTGTACTTGTGATGAGCACTGGGTATTGCATGGAAGTTCTGAATCACTATACTATCCACGTGAAACTAGTAATACTCTGTATGTTAACTGGAATTTAAATTTAAAAATTATGTTATTTGTGTGCAATGCCACGGACTGTCTTCATTTCAGGGCTTTAACTACATAAGCAAAGTTGGCTCCTGCTGATCACCTCACTCTCTTTCAGAAGGTCTTAAAAATGCCAATCAGAGGGATACCTAGGAGGCCCAGTTGGGTTAAGCCAGCCGACCTCAACTCAGGTCATGATTTCATGGTTTGTGGGTTCATGTCCCATGTCAAGCTCTATGCTGACAGTTCAGAGCCTGGAGTATGCTTTGGATTCTGTGTGTCCCTCTCTCTCTGCCCCGTCCCCACTCATGCTCTGTCTCTGTCTCTGTCTCAAAAATAAATGAACATTAAAAAAAATTTTTTTAAGCCACACATAATTGAGGAACACAATTCTACTGCGATAAGCCAGCAGCAGGGATCCTTGGACTTTACAGAGGGTTTCCCAGCTATTGAAAAGGATTTTCGGAGCAAGCCGAAACAAAAAAAAGAAAGAAAGAAAGAAGGTGCCAATACTTAAGAATCAATCATTGAGCATCATTATCAATTTTAACACTAAAAGGATATTTTTTCAAATTAAAATCTGATTTTTTTCAATCACTTGTTAATCTGATTTCAAAAAAAAAATGTTCGATCTCATTTCTCCCACTTAACACTTTTGGAACTAGACATGGCATATCCTTCAAGAAACAGAGTGAATGGCTGATGCAAAAGAAAAAAGGTTCACCCAGCTTCACTTAGCTTGTTTTTCTTATATTTTCACCAACAAAGAGATTTTCTACACTCCTTAGAAATGCTGATGTCGGGGCACCTGGGTGGCTTAGTCGGTTAATCATCCGACTTTCGCTTGAGTCATGATCTCGTGGTTCATGGGTTCGAGCCCCGCGTCGGGCTCTGTGCTGACTGCCAGCTCAGAGCCTGGAGCCTGTTTCAGTCTGTGACTCCCTCTCTCTCTGACCCTCCCCTGCTCACGCTGTCTCTCTCTCTCACCTAGAAATAAATAATATATTAAAAAAAATTTTATAAAAAAAAAAAAAAAGAAATGCTGATGTCAAGAGGGAATGCGAAAGGGCACATGCAGAAGGTGGCAGGTAGGTTTTTCTCTCTATACAACCAGGGAATAATTCTCTGAAATGCATGGATGGATGGACTGACAGGCAAAGTAGACAATCACCTATACAGAGAACATGTACTATAATTCTGTGAGTCACTGTGCTGCTCTAAGAACTTTACAAGGAATATCCCATTTAGTCCTCAAAGTGACCCTGAAGACACACCAACGTGGGTGTTATTTTTGTCTTCTATCTTACACAGGAGGAAACTAGCCCCTAAAGTTGAGTAACTAACTCTGTGATATCTGAACTAGTAACTCGTAAAGACAGAATTCAAATCCAAGCAGTCTGACCCCTGAGTCCACACTGTTAAACATCACACTCTACTGCTCTTCAAAGAGATAAAAATTCTCTGTAAAAAATTTGCATTTTGTACCGCAAGTTTAATGCGTCCCAGGCAATTTATATATATTATCTTATTTAACCTTCACTTAAAAACAAGCTTATCAGATGGATATTCTTACTAACCTAATTTCACAACTGAGGAAACTAAGAAGGTAAGTCAGCTACTCAAGATCACAAATTACTAAAACACAAAGCTAACAGTCAAATCAAACCTCCATCTCTTAACCTTCAGCCCATTCCCTGCCCCTCCCACAATGTAGGTAGATTTGTAATTACTATAATGGAAAAAAATCCATGTAATTAGGCTTTCCGATGACTAAAATAATTTTATTTGTAATACTTAACAGTTCAAAAAGAGCATTCGTTACACAGAGAGAGAACCTGCATGAAGTTAAGCACTACCCAAAAAACACCACTCATTACAAAACTATTAGAGGCTAACACTGCTTCCATTTCTAACTCGCTTTTAGCTTGCTTTAATAGAATTAACTCAGAATGGGAGTACTATTTAAATAGGGACACATTTTCGAATTTTGTCTTTCAAATATCTACAGAACCCTTATTAAAACTGTTCTTCCATTTAATGTCACACAATAATGACGCCTCCTGAAATCTTCATATATAATACACTCATATGGGCAGCAAATGTTGCAATGATATTAACCTACCATTCATTTAAGTAGAAATTAAACACAAATAAAAATGAAAATAAGGGACATTATTGTACAGTTTCACTACAGATTCCAGGGTGAAATAAAATGCTAAGTCTTTGAAAAATATGTATTTGAATTTCTAGGATTTGCTAGATATATTTATATATTTGTTACCTATATATATTTTTATATATTGTCTATTTTATGTAAATAAATAAATATATTTGTGTGTGTGTATCTATCTATATATGTATGTATGGAAATAGGATGAAAAGATATAAATAACTAATGAGGTCGATTAGGATATTTAAAAAATAAATCCTAAAAATATCAAGGATCTATCTATGTATTAAAATGAGTCAAGATGAACCTCAGAAAACAGTTTATCAGGTAAGATAAATGTTTCAAAGACAACATGCAACACAATTTGAGGAAGACTGCTAGAACTTGAAACTCCCACTATGGCCAATTCTTAAAAATTTCCTTAAGATCTATGTTTACAGGACTAAATCAGTACAGAACTGGCAAACATGATCTTAAAAATGCCTGGAGACTTGTATGCTTTAAAAATGAGCTTGAAATGGTAAATTAACCTCTCTGGGTTCACATCAGGTCCTATGGGAAGACAAAATAAACCATTATTTTTTTAAAGCAAACTGAAAAATAATAAATACAACCACTGGGATTTTATTTTTAACTGGGTGAGACACACAAAATTGGCTATAAATATCTTAAATGACTCAAAAATGTGATAACTGAAGAAATGATCACTTTGTTGCAGTCCATCATATATAACTGTGAAAAAGTACTATGTGGTTGTAAAGACCAATTTTATTTCCTTCCTTACCATGACAATGCATTACAATTTACTTAGCTGTCAAGTTCAAATTTACATAGTCTCCTGTTTGGGGATTTTTTTTAATGTATGTATTTAAATTCAAGTTACAGCATCTGGGTGGCTCAGTCAGTTAAGCATCCAACTTCAGCTCAGGTCATGATCTCCCGGTTCCTGGGTTTGGGCCCCATGTCCGGTTCTGTGCTTACAGCTAGGAGCCTGGAGCTTGCTTCGGGATTCTGTGTCTTCATCTCTATCTGCCCCTCCCCACTCACACTCTGTCTCTCTCTCTCTCAAAAATAAATAAACATTAAAAAAATATATAAGTAAATAAAGAAATAAATTCAAGTTAGTTAACACACCATGTAGTACTGGTTTTAGAAGTAGAATGCAGTGATTCATGACTTATATAGAATACACAGGACTCGTCCCAACAAGTGCCCTCCTATTAAGGCACTTGCCCATCACCCATTTAGCCCATCCCCCCACCCACCTCCCCTCTAGCACCCCTCAGTTTATTTTCTGTATTTAAGAGTCTCTTATGGTTTGCCTCCTTCTGTTTTTATTTTTCCTTCCCTTCTCCTATGTTCATCTGTTTTGTTTCTTAAATTCCACATGAGTGAAATCATAGGGTATTTCTCTTTCTCCAACTTATTTCGCTTAGCACAATACCACCTAGTTCCATCAACGTCGTTGTGAATGGCAAGACTGCATTCTTTTTATTACCGAGTAATATTCAATCACATCCTCTTTATCCATTCAGTAGTAAATGGACATCGAGCTCTTTCCATACTTTGGCTATTGTTGACAGCACTGCTATAAATACTGAGATTATGTGCCCCTTCTACTCAGCATGTTTGTATCCTTTGGATAAATACCTAGTAGTGCAATTGCTGGGTCATACGGTAGTTCTATTTTTAATTTTTTGAGGAGCCTCCATATTGTTTTCCAGAGTGGCTGTACCAGTTTGCATTCCCACCAACAGTGCAAAAGGATTCCCCTTTCTCCAAATCCTTACCAACATCTGTTGTTTCCTGAGTTGTTAATTTTAGCCCTTCTGACAGGTGTGAGACGTTATCTCATTGTGGTTTTGACTTGTACTGCTCCGATGATGAGTGATGTTGAGCATCTTTTCGTTAGTTTGTTAGCCACCTGGATGTCTTTTAGGAAAAGTGTCTATTCATGTGTTCTGCCCATTTCTTCACTAGGTTGTTTTTTGGATGTTGAGTTGGGTAAATTCTTTATAGTTCTGAATACTAACCCTTTATCCAATATGTCATTTGTGAATATCTTTTCCCATTCCTTCAGTTGCCTTTTAGTTTTACCGACTGTTTCCTTTGTTGTGCAGAAGCTTTTTATCTTGATGAAGTCCCACACAGTCTTATGTTTTACACTTGCAGAGGCTCAGGGCTTCAACTCAAGATCTTGCCCATATTAATTTGCTACCTTTGATTGGCCATCTTTGGCCCATTTGTTTTACAACTACAAACATATCTACTTACATAAAAATACACAAATAGGGGCATATGACATCATCTTTACAAATCCATAAGCCCTTACCCTAAGTTTTTTTAAACTTCAATCATAACCATTGGAGAGTCCTGATAAAAATAATTTCCATTAGAAAATCAAAATTTAAAAGTTTGGACCTGAGGGGCACCTGGGTAGCTCAGCCAGTTAAGTGTCTGACTTCGGCTCTGGTCATGATCTCACAGTTCATGGGTTCAAGCCCTGAGTCAGGCTCTGTGCTGACAGCTAGCTCAGAGCCTGGAGCCCATTTCAGATTCTGTATCTCCCTCTCTCTCTGACCCTTCCCTGCTCAGGCCGTCTCTCTCTCTCTCTCTCAGAAATAAATGAAACATTAAAAAAAAAAAAAATAAACTCAAAATGGATAAAGGATCTGAACGTGAGACAGGAAACTATCAACACCCTAGAGGAGAAAGCAGGAAACAAACTCCTTGACCTCCACCGCAGCAACTTCTTACTTGACACATCCCCAAAAGCAAGGAATCAAGAGCAAAAATAAACTGTTGGGACCTCCTCAAGATTAAAAGCTTCTGCACAGCCAAGGAAACAACCCAGAAAATTAATAGGCAACCAACGGAATGGGAAAAGATAGTTGCAAATGACATATCAGATAAAGGGTTGATATCCAGAATCTACAAGGAACTCACCAAACTACACGCCCGAAAAACAAACAACCCAGTGAAGAAATGGGCAGAAGATATGAACAGACACTTCTCCAAAGAGGACATCCAGATGGCCAACAGACACATGAAACGATGCTCAGCATCCCTCCTCATCAGGGAAATACAAATCAAAACCACACTGAGATACCACCTCACGCCAGTCAGAGTGGCTAAAATGAGCCAATCAGAGAACTCTAGATGCTGACGAGGATGTGGAGAAACGGGCACCCTCCTACACTGTTGGTGGGAATGTAAACTGGTACAGCCCCTCTGGAAAACAGTGTGGAGGTTCCTCAGGAAACTAACAATAGAACTCTCCTATGACCCAGCAATAGCACTGCTAGGAATTTACCCAAGGGATACAGAAATGCTGATGCATAGGAGCACATGTACCCCAATGTTCATAGCAGCACTCTCCACAATAGCTAAAATATGGAAAGAGCCTAAGTGTCCATCAACAGATGAATGGATCAAGAAGATGTGGTTTATCTATACCATGGACTACTACATGGCAATGAGAAACAATGAAATCTGGCCATGTGTAGCAACATGGATGGACCTTGAGGGCGTTATGCTGAGCGAAATAAGTCAGGCAGAGAAGGACAAATATCATATGTGTGCACGTATAGGAGGATTAGGAGGAACTTAACAGAGGACCAAGGGGGAGAAGAAGGGCGGAAATGGTGGGGGAAAGGGAGAGAGGCAAACCATGAGAGACTCTTGAATGCTGACAAAAACTGAGGACTGGTGGATGTGGGGGGAGGAGGGGTGGGCATGGAGGAGGGCACTTGTGGGGATGAGCACTGGGTGTTATGTGGAAACTAATTTGACAATAAACTATTTGTAAAAATAAATAAATAAATAAACTGCTAGAAATTAAAAAAAAATAAACATTAAAAAATGAAAAAAAAACATTAAAAAAAAAAGAAATATAAAAAAACAAAAACAAAAAAACTTGGACCTGAAAATATCTTAAAGATTTATGATGAGAATTTCCTACTGAGGAAAAACTATAAAATAAAACTATAGTCATCAATTTTTGTCCAGCCATCTGTTACGGACTAAACTGTGTCTCCTCCAAAATTCGTATTTTGGAACCCTAACCTCTAGTATCTCAGGAAGTGATTGTATTTGGAGACAGGTCCTTTAAAGAGGTAATTAAGGTTAAATGCGGTCATATAGGTGGCGCCCTAATCCAAAATGACTCCTGTGTCCTAAGAATAGGAAGACATACCAAGGATGCTCCGGGCGGAGGAGCAGGGGGAGAACCAGACAAGACAGAGAGAAAGAAGTCAGCCATCAGCAAGCCAAGGAGGCAGGTCTCATGAGAAACCAAATCTTTTCTTTTTTTTCTTTTATTTTGTTAAATTTTAGAGAGAAAAAGTGCACACAGGAGCCAGGGGAGGCACAGGGGGAGAGAGAGAATCCCCAACATAGAGTTTGACACAGGGCTCAATCCCATGACCATGAGATCATGTCCTGAGCCAAAATCAAGAGCTGGATCCTCAACTGACCAAGCCACCTAGGCACTCCTAGAGGAACCAAATCTGACAACACTTTATTTTGGACTTCCAGCTACCGGAACTGGGACAATAAATTTCTGTTGTTTCAGTGATCCAGACAGTGGGATTCTGTCATGGTGGCCATAGCAAACTAATACACCATCTCCTGAGAAAGAATACCAGAGGAGCTTCTGAGTTCTACAAAATAAGACTGATTGCATTGCAAAGGTGGGCTGTGACAGCAAAAGCAAAGTTTCAGAAAAGCTAGATTCTAAGTAAAAATAAAACTCAAATGGAACCAAGATTTTGAATGGTATTCAGCATAGAGATCAGGTTAACATACCTCTCAGAACATGAATTATGATGTTCATCCAAAAATAGAAGGAGAACAGCAATTTAAGACACTGGGATAATTAAGTAGCAGATGAAAAAAAATATATATGAATGAAAAAGCAGTGTGGAGGGGGAACAGACTGGGGCAGAAAAGGGAAAAGAGCAAAAGAAATTTCTTTAACATAGCATAATACAGGAGCACCTGGGTGGCTCAGTCAGTTAAGCTTCTGACTATGGCTCAGGTCATAAGCTCACAGTTCGTGAGTTCAAGCACCATGTCTGGCTGTGTGCTGACAGCTCAGAGACTGGAACCTGTTTCAGATCCTATGTCTCCTTCTCTCTGTCCCTCCCCCATGCTCACTCGCTCTCTCTCTCTCTCTCTCTCTCTCTCTCTCTCAAAACTAAACAAACATTTAAAACAAATTTTTTTAAATAGCACAATACTTTGCAATGAGGAAAATTTCCAAATGCAGATACTTTTTATTTTGGTTCAGTGATCTAATCACCATGATACAGCAAACTGAAGAAAGTCTGATTAAATGTCTGCATTGTATCTTCACTATCATACTGCAAAAAGAAGGGAGCTTATTCAAGAGATTAGTAGTTGGAAGTAGAAGTGGCTGTGGTAATAATAGTCATTACTTAGTGAAATAAGTCAGGCAGAGAAGGACAAATACCATATGTTTGCACGTATAGGAGGATTAGGAGGAACTTAACTGAGGAACAAGGGGGAGAAGAAGGGGGGAAATGGTTGGGGAAAGGGAGAGAGGCAAACCATGAGAGACTCTTGAATGCTAACAAAAGCTGAGGATTGATGGATGTGGGGGGCGGTGGGGAGATGGGCATGGAGGAGGGCACTTGTGGGGATGAGCACTGGGTGTTATGTGGAAACTAATTTGACAATAAACTATTTGTAAAAAAATAATAATAATAGTCACCACTTTTATTATTTAGAATAGCATTATTATAAAAGTTTATAGGGCCAATGTGACTGCAATATATTATTTGATCTTCACAACACTAGGAAAGAAGTAGGATCTCACTCTCTCATGACTGTTTCCATGTTTTCATAGATAAAGAGATTCTGTGATTCACCTATCCGCAAACAGTTAATAAGTGGAAACCAAAAGACTAGACCCCCTGTCTTCTGATTCCAAATTCTGGGTGCTTTTTGTCTAAAAACACATGTGCACACACACCAAAATCTCTTCCATCTCTACAATGCCATTTCTGTGTTTATTATACTCATCAGTATGTGTGGTGTAAGGATGAGGCGTGTATGCATCCCCAGGCTGTTCTCACTCCAGAGTGAAGCTGAATGTCTAACTTGTCTTTTGCATCTGCTATTAGTCCAGAATCAAGAGAAGTTCCAGCAAAAATATGTACTTACATTTTTTAGAATAAGATGAACACTTATGAAAATAACTGTGCTAATTACAAATTCAAAATCAGGTAATTATAGAAAAATTAAGAAACAAGAAAATAAACCAAAGTGTAAACTACACAACTTTTTTTTTCTTTAATGAGAGACAGAGAGCACAGGCAAGTGCAGGAGAAGAGCAGAGAGAGGGACAGAATCGTAAGCAGGCTCCACATACAGCGCAGAGCTCAACGGAGGGCTTGATCCCACAACCCTAAGATCACAACCTGAGCCAAAATCAGGAGTCAGATGTTCAATTGACTGAGCCACCCAGGTGCCCCTATGCCAATACAATTTTTTAAGCCTAGACTTCAGTCACCCACTTTCCTGTCACAGGCTTTTCATTTCAATCTTCAAACTTATTTGATTTTCCTTTCATTTCATTTTTTGTAGCAAGCAAAAAACAAACACTGTGTTATCCTTTAAAAGATGAAAAGATGGCCAAATTCAACATTCAACAAATATTTATTTACTACAAACTGTGTGCAGGGCATGGTTTATAAAGCTGGAAACATCTCCAAGCTGGTTTCTTTATTCTATTGATACCTGATCTTAGAACACAATCGTACATTCATAGATGAGACATGGTATGATCAGTTAACCAAATCACATTTAGGCCAGTTCTATGGTGGCAATTTTAGGAACACCAAGTTCTGGAGCCCACCAGCCACATACTGTCTCTCACTGCTCTAAGTCTATTATATCTCATCAGCTACATACAGGTCTCACTGACAGGTTTTTATATCTAGTGATAGCTAACACGAGATTAGAACTGAGAAACAGTTTAAATGGAGTTTTTTAACCTATTATTTACTTGATTTATTATTTATTTATTATTTAATGTATTATTTAATCTACTTGCCTTATTGTTAAATGACCCAAAATTATCTGGCAAGTATTTAATAGGTGCTTAAACTCTCATGGCACTCCTTCAGCAACAAGACCAACAAAAGACTATTCCATCCCACAAAGAACCACCCATCTAAAATTAAGAAAATGCTAGCCAAACAAATGTGATAAGGTATGATCACCTGGGCATAATGTAACACAACACTAATTTTACTACCATATTCCCAAATTTTGCAACATGAGACAAAAGCAGGGACTCATTGGTAGTGAGTTAACCAGTACAATTTCTTGAAGGTATACTGGCAATAATATTTTGTATAATTTTTGCCCAAGCAAATTCCACTTGTAGAAATGTACCCCAAGGAACTAATACTGGATAATATTGTAATAGGAAAGGGAATTCACTGGATATGTATAAATTTAATAACAAGGATCTTCGAAGCAATGTTCACAGTAGTGAAACATTCTGAACTATTTATTCTGAAATAAGTCTCAAATGGTGAACTACTGTGAAATTATCGAATGACAAAGCGCCTATGATACATTTAAGAACAAAAATAAAGCCTCTGAGAAAAACAACAGGAACAATGACACCACTTCTGTTATCTTCCTCCATGTCTCTACCAAAATATTTACAATGGTTTTTGGGGAGCGGTGGGATTATGGCAATTTTCATTTTCTTCATTTTGTTTAGCTGCTTTTCTGCAATTTTGTATACAGTGCACATTACTTTTGAAATTAGAATAAAGCATTTATTACTACTGTGTGCATCTGACTACCTTTTATCTATAGATATCCTCAAGTATTAGAAGATGTTACAGGTGAGGGGATGATAGAACGCAGAAAAGCAGAGCAGGCTACGAGAAACAAATTGACTACAGACAAAAGAAGAGAAATAAGCAGAGATAGACTCTAGAGGGGCTCAGGGACAGGTTGGTGCTCAGGAACCAGCTCCCCTTATCAAGTGCCTGAGAGGCCACCAGAAGTGGGCAGAGAAGGCGGCGGCTGTGTCATGGCCGCTGCTGACTCCAGATCCTGCAGCATTTAAAGTCTCATGGGTAGGGGACACTTGCAACAATCTGGACCTCCTCAGGAACCCCCACGCTACACCACTGCTGAGCCCTCTCCCCACCATGCTACAATCTTCTGATTCTCTTAGCTTCTTGATTAATTTATTTGCCCTTTCAAAATGTCCTCTAATTCATTACAGCCTTCCTGGAATTGCTGTCTGGCTTCTCAACATGTGATATCAGATGTCCCATAAACAACAGGACTATTATATTAAAACCGTGAATTAGATCCGAGCATCCTATTTCTCCCTAAGCCTATTAACTTGATGTTCTACAGGTTGAATCTCATTTAATTTGCCATTTACAGGATAACCTTTCCAGGTGTATCTTTCAAGTTCTTCCTGCTGTTCTGGATATCTCTTAGTAACTATATGTGGGGATAATCATCAGAATGAGGTAAGAAAATTAATCCTGTTTTCTCCTAATGGGAAAAACTGGAGGAGATGAGCACACAGTCCAATCAAGCCAGGACTGGGCAACACCCTGAAGGGCTGCCTTCCTGACTAAGGACCAAACAGCCAGCCTCTCACAGAGAAAAGCAAGGAATATTTCTCTGAAATGAGAAGACTGAGTTATCAAAAGTGTCAGGTAAGGCAATTTCCTATTCTTTAGCATTTTGCCATTCGTTATACAAAGATATATGTCTTTATATACAGAATTGTCACCAAATGGTCCCAGAATCGGCAGATCATACGACCAATGATTCTCAGGGGAGGAAAATTCAAAATTCAAAATGAGATTTCTGTTTTCTGCACACATGCAGAAAAGCAAGAAATTCTAAAGGGGAGGGGGGGAGCACACTTATTCACTTATATAACACAGCAACACAACACCAGGCATGTTTTCAGTAAAAGTAAATTAAAAAATCACATGGTCACTCTTACAACCTCTCAGTTTTATACTGTGTTAGAATGATATATGTTAAATACATAGAGATAACACTAGTCAGTCATGAAAAATGCCTAAAACAAATTTAAATGACCACCATAATAAAGAATTTGATCTTTTCTTTTTTGTATTCTCCCTAGGCTTATGTCAGTAAACTAGAATAAACATGTTATTAAAAGAGAATCAATAGAAGGCTTTAAAATATACAGTACCACAAAAGGTCAAGCCCTGGTATCGATTTTAATATAACATTTTTTGTGCAGCTTCCCAAAGGATTCTTTTCTAATATTGTTCTTCATTTTTCTCTCACTTTGCTCCCTGACTGGTGAATTTGTTGTTCTTGTCTGCAAAAAGCTGTCTAAAGCTGAGTTTGCTGAGTGTGTGTCATTCCTATGACAAGCTGCTGGAAATGAAAAAACAAAAAACAAAAAGTCAACTGAAAAAGAAAAAAATTAAAGGTAGTTGGAGGACAGACAAGAGAGCACGGAATACAAGATAAGGTTCAACTAGCAAAGAGTACAGAAATGTTGAAACTCAGAACTGGCCACCATGGACCATCCTGGGCTTTTGTCTCCCTGGGGGCCTTGCGTGGACACTGAATCCTTGAAGCCAGGAAGGCTGAGGAAACCAGAATAAGAGATGATTTCTCATGATTTAACAACAACAAACAAATCTCAATAAACCAGGTAAAGAACACAAATTTTCAAAATACAAATCCATGTGACCCCAGGCTCCTCTTGAACTTAAAGCACCAAATGTTCAAAGGGAAACTGGAACACCTTCCACAGGGTTCGAGGGGACTAATGAGAGGTGCAAAGATAGAGCCACAGACTTTCTGACTTCTGTCCCAACTTTCAAGGCCCACAGACTTAGATAAAACACACTTAGTCATAGAAGTAGTCGTGTGGGACACAGTATGTATTTTGGATGTTCAAATTTTGAGCAGGTTTTTAGTTGCCAACAAAAACAGTCCAGAGCCCAAACCATAGTCACCTAATTGCCAGTCTTTCACTTTTAGACAAAGCTGACTAAGCAACTGTCTCAGGACAGGATAGAAAAATACATCATTTTTTGCCTAAGTCACCTGAAACCAAAAAAACTGCTGCCTCTGGAGTTAAAAATGTAGTCCCCGTTTCAAAACCCGTGAGCCGGTTATGCCTACTAGAGAAGACATGAACCACAGTTGTTTCCTAAGACCCAAAAGGAGCTGAAGAAGAACAGCTGGGAAAGAGGTGCCAGGGGAAAGAGCTGGATTCGAATCTTGACACTACATTTCATCAGTAACACAGCCTAGGGCAAAGGACTCAACCTCTCGGAGCTGCATCCCAACTGTAAATCAATCCCGTGGGGAGCAGAGCTACCCATCCATTTGCTCCCAGTTTGGTATGGGGGGCACCCAGCCTTGAATCCTGGGGAACTGTGAGGGAGACCACCCTACAGGCTGCCATACAGGCTAAGTAGTAGGGTGATCAGAAAACTCCTACAGAGTACAGAGCTAATGTACACAAATAGAGCAGCACAGCACCGGGTAAACAGTAAGCAATCATTAAGTGAGAGCTGCTGTTGTCACATGACAATTCTCCTGCATCTTTTCCCTTCTGGAAAAATTCTATCCCATTCTAATCCTATTTAGCCATAACCATAAAATACTATTTTAATTTGGTAATGCATTCTTGTTGACACTATGCAATGAGTTCTGCCCTCCTATTCCAGTGGAAGAAACCGTCAATCAAAAGCCAAAGTGCAATAAAGAAAGAAAGTAGAGAAAAGGATAACCAGAGTGAGAGGACAGGAAAGAAAAAAATATTCAGATAAAATAATCAGAGAAAGCCTCTCTGTGGGGCTGGAAAGAACACCGAATAGTAAGAGGGAGCCAGCCACGCAAAAATGGAATACAAGTATTGTAGGCAAAGAGCTATAGGCACAAACAGCTCTGCAGCTGATGTCACTGAAATGTCCAATGAGAAGACGGTAAGAGATGAGGCATGAGGATATCATATATAAAAGGAATCGGAGGACTAGAAGGTCATGGAAAGGTCTGGACTGTATGCTAAATCTAATGAAAAGCATTACAAAATGTTAAGCAAATAAACTCCCATGATTCAAAATACATCTTTATGGGCACCTGGCTGGCTCAGTGGGTAGAGCAGCCAATTCTTGACCCAGGGTCATGAGTTCAAGCCCCCCGGCGGATGCAAACATTACTTAAAAAAATAAATTTTTTAAGCACACTAATACTGCTTTGTCAAGAACTTGGGGACAAGGGTAGCTCCCTGGAGTACACTTTGTAATAGTACAAATGAGAAATGATAATGGCTCAGACCAGGGTTTCTCACCCTTAGCACTGATGACATTTGGACTGAATACTTCTTTGTCGTTGGAGGCTGTTCTATGCATCACAAGATAATTAGCAGCATCCCCAGCCACCACCCGCTCCCTAGACACCAGAACCACCCTCTTAGTTGTGACAACTGCAAAGGGCTCCAGCCATGGCCAAATGCCCCATGGGTGGAGGCAAGAGGAAAATACCCCTGAGAATCAATAGCTTAGACTAAGTAGCGACAGACACGGTGAAGGATAATGGATTCGCAATACATTTTAAAGGCAGGGACAACAAAGCTAATTAATTAGAAGGGGGAAAGGAGAGACATAAAGGCAAGAGGAAGGGAGCAAGAATAATCGGTAAGCAAAATTCTAATATTACCCTTAATTTTTGTTAGGCTAACATCTAAGTTTTCAGTAGTTTCAGGAAAGTGCTTTCTATGTCAACCTACCTGAAGCTGTACAAATAACTTATGTTACAGAAATTCACTTGGACAATAGTTTGGGCTCTTTTTCTTTAAGTCTATAAAAACTGAATCGTATGGTTGACAGGTGTATTCATAAAGAAATACAAAATTCCCAACATTTTACAGCAAAATTTACTGAAATATTAATTTTCACCCAGTATTTGACAGTATTTTGACAGTTTTATTTCCAAATACAGTCACGTAAATAAAAAAAAAAACCAAAAATCCCTTTACTTATGAATTCTTTTCAAAACTAAATTCCTTATTTATTGAGCTCCACAATCATGGCAAAATTGACTACTGAAATCTGAAAAACATAAAACTTCAGTAAACCACAACAAAAGAGCCTCAGAGAGAACATTCAGACTAATATATAATTGGTAACCTCAGTGTTGGACCAGAAAATAATTTAGCCTCTGAGACACAGACAAGTAGAGTGGTGATGAGTGTGACTTCAGAGTCCAGACTGTTTGTGTTCAAATCCCAGTTTCTCTATTTTCTGGGCATGTGACTGTAAGCAAGTGAATACCTCTGTTTCAGACACTTCCTCTGCAAAGTGAGTGTACCAGCAGGAGAGCGAGCTTCACAGCACTGCTGTGAGGGATTAAACGATCAATACGTGCAAAGTGCTTGCACCAGTGCTTGGGACAAAGAAAGGGTTCAAACTGTTTGTTGTTACTATTATTACTTATTATTATATATTATTACTATGACAATTACTTTTCCTAGGTAGAGTCTTCTTAAATTGCATGTATTATCAGATCTAAAGTCTATCTATAAGATCTGTATATATGGCACAGGGGAAGAGGACCACAATATAAAATTGGGAGGGGGAAAAAAGCAAGTTATAAAATATTATTACTTCAATTTCATTTTGTTTAAAATAGAAACCATGTAAAATACTGTTAATATATTTCCCCATAGATATGAATGTGTGAATGGTCTTGTATGTAAAAACAGGAGAGTAAGAAAGGGAGGGAGGAAGATGACTAAATTTTTATGCTTCTATATTATGTGAATTTCTTCAATAGGGATTTCTTTTGTGTATGTATACTATTGTTTTTCTTTAACAAATAAACATCCATGTTTTCAGTAGTTTGAGGAATGACCTTTCTCAGTCAAACCTACCAGGTTCTGCCGCAATAATAAAGATTGCAGACACTCTGTTGGGTAATGGTTTTTAAAAGGTGAAAGATTTATATGAAGAGAAATCAGAGTATGGGCAATGGTTTTTAAATTAATTGACATTTCCCATATTAAATTAGTGGTTTCAGTTGCCTTTTTTTCTTTTGGTTTTGTTTTGATTTGATTTGGTTTTAATCCATCATCCTAGTGTAATTATAGGAAAAGTGTAATTTATGGGTTTTTAAGGAATTCTTGTTCTAATCTAATCAGCATTGGCAATAAACGCACTGGGAGATAAGGAATCACACTCAAATCACTTTACTGGGAGTAACTGGAAAAGTTCACTTCAAGTGAAATGGTTTGATTGTGAAGGCGCTACAGGATGTATGTGTAGGGAAGCAGCAGTAAACGGTATATGATAAACCGCTCCATGCATCATACCTACACCTTATTCAACACAGGAATCCCATATTCTAGTTCCAAAGGCACATTGTCCTAACAGCTAATTTTCTTAACATTTAAAAATACAGAAGTTTGTCAACTAAATGTGATACCTTATAAAATTACTTTGACTATTACAAAAACGAATGAATAATAAATAACACGACAAACCAAAAATCCAATACATGAACCAACACAACCAATACAAAATAATAGAACGACTCTAAGTGTCTTTAAAAACAAAAATCCCAAGAATGAATATAAGAAGAGAAACGGAAAATGATTCCTACTCCACTGTCATTTATTAAAGTAAATCCTATGCCTCTTTATTACCTATGGAACAACGGCAGGGCCAGGCGGCTCCACTGAACTCAGCAGAACACGGCTGAGCACACAGGTGCCTCAGTGGCCACAAGCTGTCACTCCTCTCCAAAGTTCAGGAGGCCGAGTACAACCTGCTGCCATATGCCAGGCCACAACACTGAGCAGCTAAGAAAAATGTCCCAATCTTAAGCTAGCTAACAAGAAATTCAAATTGCCTCCATCACTTAAAATATGTACACAAATGAGCATTTAATAGTTAAGTTACAGCCTACATAAATAAAGAATATTAACTTTAAACGCAAACTCGAAAGATTTTGGTCCTAAAACAAAGGAAGTTGTAAAAAGACTGTCCTGGACAGCTGCCCAGATTTAATAGTCAGTAGCACATCATAGAGGTCCTCTTCGAGCAATCTTTTATTTACTATGATTTAGAGGTGAAAACCCAAGTAAATGCTTCCTACTCCTCCACACAATGAGAAATGACAAACTTTAAGGAAAGTACCTCCTGTACACACAGAAAGCTAGCGCTGCGGAACGGTAAAGTGCATGGACTCCACGGACATGGGTTCGAATTCCAGACCCACCACTTACTATAGCTACAAGCTTGGGCAAGTTCCTTTTTACCTCTTGGTTTCCTTATTTATAAAGTGGGGTAAGAGAGTTGCTGCAAGGATGAATGACTTAAAATTTATCAAGTGCTCAGAACAGCACTGAACACAAATATAAGACAGCACCACTTAACAATTATTTTTCAATTTTCCCATTTTAGGTAGGCAAATGGGTCCTGTATTGGAAATGGTTTTCATAACAGATAATGTGTGACCCCAGAGTGAATATTCTATGTGCTTGTCATGTATAAACTGTGAAGAAAATTTCCAAAGACAACCATATCCACTTTTGGGTAAGAGTGGGATATGAAAGAATACGGGTTCTCTCAGCAAAATACTAAGTAAATAGAAAACATGATCCACTAGCTTTTTAACAGTTTTCTCCAACCAGGAAAGGAAGAGGGAAGGGTTATTACTTAAACATCAAAATGTGTCACTGTTTGGAAATATTATAATGCTGAGAAAAAAATTTACATCTGATTTAAAACCCTGTTGCCCACACTCACTTTCAGCTTGAGAGGCGCTACTGGCAAAGCTGTTAAGGTCAGAAGAGGAAAGAGAGGACCCTGTCTGTATATTTTCCCACTGTTTCCAAAGTAAACTGCCATAGAAGGATCTCACATTCTTCTACACTCTTCCCAGCACAGCATTATTTACCAGCAGGATCAGCAGATGTCTCCTAGGAGGGCCAGGACCGAGGGCTCAGCCAGAGTGAGGCCCAGCCTACGTGGTCCACCGTCCTTAAATACTAACGTCTGGACTCAGGAAATGGACACCAGACCACTGCCCACTCACCTTCTTGAACAGAAACAAAATCGCATCTATCCAGCAAATGCTGTTTGGACAAGACAAGTACACTCCTCACACACAAAGTGTCCAAATTGGAGAGAAAATTACCCCGACCACAGGTTTCTCAAACTGAGCCCTAATTGGCATCAGGGCCTATGAAAATGATTCCCAGGTCTCTAGGAAGGGCAAAGGGGGGATAAAGGCTGACAGAGCTCTACGTCCCTAGTCCTTGTCCTACCCAGATGGCACTTTACACTGGAGTCCCACGTCGGGCTTCCTTTGAATCAGTTTTTTACAGGATGATGAGAGACAGTATGATTCTATCACCTCAGCAATAGACTGTGTGGAGCTCGGGGGATGTCTGATCCAAGTCCTGGTTCAGCTACGGACTGAGAAGCTTCATGTATGTCTACTTCAGTCATCTGTTTCTATGAAACAGTGATAAACTATTAATGCTATGGTCAGGGTTCTGGAAGGAATGATAAGTGATTTACAGAGCACATTACAACCCTCTCTCTTCCCCAGATTGTACTGGGCAACACAGAAACAGCAACAGGAGCTACTACAACCATGCAACGCTCAGAAACCAATTCCTAAAAACTTCCAAATGCAGAAACCAATCTTGGCACAAATTACTTCAAACGCTGTATGCTTCACGAGAGAAAACTCTGTAATTACTATCAGAAGAAACAAGTGAAGAAGAAGTGGTTGAACATCACTGCTGCTAATACAATCAATGAAAAAGTTACAGATTTCTATGGCATGTTTGACTGATTCTGGTTTTCTAGGCTCAATATTCCCACCATATAGAAACAGCTTCTTAAACAGGATTCAGGGTGAGCTTCTCCAACAATAATAGCATTGATAGGAAAGAAAACCAGCTTTGGAAAAAGAAGAGATGTAAATAAAACACAGACTGGATAATCCAATCTTCTATAATGGCTGGTTATAGCTAGAATGGAGTAGACTCTATTAAAAAAAGTAAAGTGTCACTTGAAGAGAAAAAGATGAAAGTAGCAGATTGCGAGAGATTCCAATACCTAGTACATACAAAACACTTCCAGTCACGTTACCAGGAAAAGTACTGGGTGGCTAAGATGTGATCTTCCCTACTGCACTAAGAACGAGTTAGGTCTTTATCTACTTTTAAACAAATATAACAGAAAATGGATAGGTATAACACAACAGCAATACTGTATTTTTTTAAGTGCTTCAATAAGAAAATAAATCTATTATATTGGGGTTTCTAATACTACAGAAGGAGCTCTTAAATGTCAGCGAGTATAAAGGAATAGTTTGCAGATAATGCCAACGAACTGTCCACTACCATTACCAAGTCAAACATGGAAATATGTCCACTTCACAGCAGATACACGTTATACCTGGATAGCAGAGGTGTGTTACTGAAGAATGATAACTAGAATTTCATTAATCACCTTATTGGCAAATATTTATACATCAGAAGTAAGATTCATTTGCCTGTGACA
Organism: Proteles cristata cristata; assembly: GCA_017311185.1. Lineage (NCBI taxonomy): Eukaryota > Metazoa > Chordata > Mammalia > Carnivora > Hyaenidae > Proteles > Proteles cristata. Next base: position 333,753 of record JAESUZ010004246.1, read on the forward strand.
GTTGAGTGCTTTGAGAAAATATTGACTTCTAACTGATCTTTTAAAGTCATTTAAAAACTACACCTGTAAGGGGCGCCTGGGTGGCTCAGTCAGTTGAGTGTCCGACTTCAGCTCAGGTCATGATCTCATGACTCGTGAGTTCGAGCCCCGCATTGGGCACTGTCTGTGCTGACAGCTCAGACCCTGGAGACTGCTTCAGATTCTGTGTCTCCCTGTCTCTGTCCTGCCCCTGTTCCCACTTGCTTGCTTGCTCGCTCTCTCTCTCTCTCTCTCAAAAATAAACATTAAAACAATAAAATAAAAAACTACATTCCTATGATGAGTACAATTATCCATAGTACCTCTTGCCTGAAAACTGGCTTTTGTTATTTAAGTACTATACGCTTAGAGATTATACACAGGTTGAAGGTAGGTAATTCCATAACTGTGATTTATGTCTATAACTGGAAAATGGCGTTTCACACTACACTAGTTTAAAACAAAGATTTATGGGGTGCCTGGGTGGTTCAGTTGGTTAAGCGTCCAACTTCGGCTCAGGTCATGATCTCAGTTTGTGGGTTCGAGCCCCGTATCAGGCTCTGTGTTGACAGCTAGCTCAGAGCCTGGAGCCTGCTTCAGATTCTGTGTCTCCCTCTCTCTCTGACCCTTCCCTGATCATGCTGTCTCTATACCTCTCTCTCAAAAATAAATAAAACATTTAAAAATAAATAAATAAAACAAAGATTTATAAGACAAGTATGTATAGTCTCTAGTTAACATCTGATTTTTATTTTTTATTAATTTTTTAATGCTTATTTATTTTGAGAAAGAGAGAGGTAGAGAGTGAGCAGGGGAAAGGCAGAGGGAGGGAGGGAGACAGAGAATCCCAAGCAGGCTCCATGCTTGAGTACAGAGCCCAATGCAGGACTCAAATCCACGAACTGTGAGGTTATAACTCATGGTCAAAAGTAAGACGCTTAAATAACTGAGCTACCCAGGGGCCCCAAACGTCTGATTTTTAAAGGCATAATTTGTTTTTATTTTTAACAAAACATAAAATATATATGTATATGTTATAGAACAGGCCGTCCTTGCTAGAAGACTGTCAGGATTTTCTAGCCCCAGTGATTCAACTGCACAATGTCTGTGAGAGCTCAATACATGAAAGGCACCACACTACGTACATAACTTCTGACCGGTATTTTCAATGTGACGCTAACAAACAATAATCTGTTTTTCTCCAGTAGACTCTTTCCTCCTTCCTCTCCCTGTTTTTTCCTTCAAGGGCAGAAAACATCTAATAATAAAACTGAAATGAATTATGATATATGATGAGCTTAAACAGAAGACACCATCACCGTGAACTTCACTTTTACTATAAGAAACTAAATGCACAAAAAAGCTTATTTAAGCCCTTATTTGATGACATAAGCTCTTACTTTATGCTATAAATTGAAAACTAAATGGACTGTGCTATACTCTAACTTACCCAGATACTGATAAAATTTATGACTAATATATTAAACCAAATTAATTATTTTAAGTCTCATAAACCTAGGGTAATTTTCCAAGTAATTAAAAATGAGGTGAAATTTCAACTGATGTTCATCCAAAACAGCAAGCAAGTCATCTCGGTGAATGCACGGTTAGTTACAACATCATGTAGCTATTCCCTTCCTGTTTTCTTGAAGAAAGGTTATTAAAACTGAAACACTTGTGCTTGCCTTTGTAGGTAAAGAAGTGAAATTCAAATGCCAAGGGTCAGAGGTCAGAAGCAGTCCCATTTTTCTTGCTGTCAGAGACTGACTCTTGGAGGTAGGGTGCAAAAGACCACATTCTAAGTCTATCCTCAAACTGAAGCATATTGTGTCCCCTGCTATACTGGTCTGCTACGGTTACAACACAGTGTGGTCAGACATAATCCAAAATAGGCAATAAAGAATAAGAGCAAAAACAGACTGCTGACATGGGCACTCAATTTACACTGGACTCCCAATGCACCAAACAACCATTCCATCCATGAGATGTTGTGGTAAGCAAAACTGTGATTCCAAATTGGACCCATCAATTTTAGTGTATTAATCTTAGGTCAGTGATTTGGGGGGTATCATCTTGTCAACTAAGCAAATAACTAAAGATTTTCATAAAACAGAATCAGATCTAAAATTAACTGAATTGAGCTCCATGTGTAAATGCTCCCTGAGATGTGGTGAGAATAGAACACATACAGTCATCGTGCTTACAATTAGCTGCATTGTCACGGGTCTTCATGGAGACCATTCCCCACAAGGCAACTCTTAATTAGGCTACGTCTGCATGTTAGCTCTAAGGGAGTGCAGATTTAAAGGAAAAGAGTTTAATGTGAATGTTCAATGGCCAGTTTAAAGGATTTCTGAATGAGCTCTAACTGTGTGTGGCCCTGCCAGACAGAGATGCCCTAAAAGGCCTCCTGCAGCAGGCAGGGCACGAGGCAGACCCTCAGGAAGTCTTTTCGGACCTGACAGACGTTGCGGCCTGAGGCGTGTGTGGACTGTACTGACGGAATGCAGTTCCAGGACCGGGGTCTGCCGTGTTTTCACCCTCCTGAAAGCATCTCACAATTGCTGTCTGCCACACTGCAGTCCTGCAGCTGTCTCAGCCTGCACCAAGCATCAGCATTTGCACAACTGCTAGCAGCAGCCTGGAAAAAACCCAGGAATGACAGCGGAGCAACCTTTTAAGGAATGCTGCATTGCCAAGGTTTTGATGGCACAAAATATGGGACCTCATATGGAAAAACAAGAACATCAAGACCCTGAGTCAAAGAGTGATTCAGAAGACTCAGACCCAATATGAAAAGGGGCATATTGGGTCAGATCATTCTTTGTGTGGGCTGGGGGATGGTAACCCTACGCATTACAGGATTTTTAGCAGCACCTCTGGCCTCGACCTGCTAGATGAGAATAGTGACAAGCTGTGACAGCCAAAAATGTCTCCAGATATTGTCTTATGTCCCCTAGGGACCAAAATCTCCCTCAACTGAGAACACTACCTTAACCTATTTATTTTGCTTACATTTTCCTTTTTCATGAATATACAAAGTGATAGGTTTTTAAAAATTCAAAGTAAATCTTAATGAGCTCTTTCAATAAAATTTCTAAGAGATAAACTATTGTGCTATAATTTGCAGCAATTTTTTTCTTAGTGGTACATCAAATGCTCCTTAAAATCGATGACATCTTCAATTCAATGAAATTTAGCCACCCACCATCCTTCCCCCTTTGTTGTGAAGCCTTCATCCTGATTTCCTTTGGGGGAATTACTTCTACCCCGCTGTGCACACTTTAGTAGTACCCAGTTCTTCCCTAGTAGTAGTTCTCTCATCTTCCTTTTGATTCTCTTGAGCTATCCAATATGCTTCTAAAAATTTCCTTGCTTCCTAAGTTACCCAGAACTCAGTTTCAGTCTTTCAACCAAAAAACCTAACTGAAACAAAAGTCCTTCTCTAAGCTAGCCTGATGGAAGACATTTTGGATTAGTTCACTGCCACAAAGTTCATCAGCTTATTAAAAATGTTACTGCCAGGGTGCCTGGGAGACTCAGTTGATTGAGTGTCCAACTTCAGCTCAGGTCTTGATCTCGCAGTTCGTGAGTTTAAGCCCTGCGTCGGGCCCTGTGTTGACAGCTCAGAGCTTGGGGCCTGCTTCAGATTCTGTGTCTCCCTCTCTCTATGCCCCTCCCCCCACTCACTCTGTCTGTCTATCCATCTCTCTCTCTCTCTCTCTCTCAAAAATAAACATCAAAAAAATAATAAAAAGAAAAAGTGTGACTGCTTCCCTTACAACATTTGCCACATAGGCAGCGTGAATGGGCTATAGATGAAGCCAGAATTGTTCAAACAGTGTGATGGGTCTTAGGTATTCATTGTACTCGTCTCTGATTTTCAGTGTGCTTTAAAATGTCCATAATAAGAAGGTTAAATAAGGGTAACAAATACTCTGTAGATAAAAATATCAAAGTCAAAATAATTTCCAAAGTCCTTTTTGCCCAAATTTGATTCCTTACACATCTGTGCACTTACATGCCAACCTTAAGTGTTTGGGAAGTCGCCTGCAATTATGTATGCATCTGGACAGCAAGGGAAAGCGAGTAAGCAGTATTACAAATGATGGACAATGGCACAAGGAACCATTCTTTGAAACTCTTAACAGGCTTTATTCAATTAAGGCAACAGATACAATAATGTATGAAGGCCTAGTGACTCCAAAAAGTTGCTTCTGAAAGGCTACATGTAAAACTTTCTTAATCCTTCTAAAATTTCTTCCCCAGTAGAAAAAAGAAAAAAAAAAAAAGCTATTGATTCTTCCAAGAACTACCATACAGATGAACACACACTTTTTGCTGAGATCTGACAGCTATAAGTTTTCATGAAGAAGGCTTCAGACAAAATATTTTTTTAAAGAAAAAATAATAAAAAGGTTGTGCTACCCTCCACTCTCCTTAAAGGTGACAGAAAATAAATTCTTTATCAATAGTCATTTGTCCAGGTTATAGCAAAGCTGCCAACCCCAGTCCACAAGAGATAAGAAACTGGCTCTCACTGGCACCTTTTACACATCCCGTTTGCCCTTTACCCTTTTACAGACCAAGGCAGAGCAAATGGGAGTTGAATAATGAAGAGGAAGAAAAACACACACAAAAAAAACAAAAACAAGACACCACAGTGAGAGTTACTGTAACTAAAAGCCTGTACCATATGGGGAGAAAAGAAGACAAAAGTCCTATATGAAATATAAAAAGCAAAGTAAATATGAGAGTCTAACCAAAAAAAAGCCTTATTAAAACAAATTCAACTAAAAATAATAAAATTTCAAAGACAAGAAATTCTACCATAACATATTGATTTTCTTTGCTTCTTAATGAAAATGGTCTGAAATTTTTTGAATATTTAAACTCCAATCTCTAATTATATACTACATCAACCTAACCTAATTAAGTAATTATAAAGTGTTGCATAGGAAACTATTGAAATATACACAGACCCTTTTAGCAGCACTAATTACATCCTGATTTTTTTAAAACCCTAAGCCATGAGCCTTCCCTGTTTGCTGAGAAAATGGTGGTCTTAATCTTTTTTTTTTTTTTTTCTAGGATAGAGAGAGACAGCATGAACAGGGGAGGGTCAGAGTGAGAGGGAGTCACAGGCTGAAACAGGCTCCAGGCTCCGAGCTGGCAGTCAGCACAGAGCCCGACGCGGGGCCCGAACCCACGAACCGCAAGATCATGACCTAAGCGAAAGTCGGACGCTTAACCGACTAAGCCACCCAGGCGCCCTTGGTGGTCTTAATCTTAAAACTTATGTCTTATTCCATACATTTCGAGCAAGTTAGAGATAACTCAGCACTTTGTCAAAGGGAAAGAAACATTAGAGAACATTTTTCAAACCCCTCAGTTTAGAGATAAAAATTTTTGAGGCCCTCAGAAGTTGAATTACACGTTGAAGATCCTGTGGTCAGGGAGGACTCGAATCCAATTCAAAGATTCCTTAAACTGAGCTTTCTCAAACAAAATAGTTAAGCAGTTCAAAATAAGAACAAATACATACTGGGCATCTACACGTGGTAGGTGTGTGCCTAGTAGTCATATGATTACATAATAAAGTGTGCTAAATGCAAATTTCAGAAGTAGCAGAGATGGAAGCACTTGATTCCATCTTGGATTAAAATGTATTCATTTATTGTTATGAAGAAGTATAGACTTTAAATCTTTAAAAGCAGTATTTTTTACCCTAAAGAAATTACCATGCTGTTTTGAATGTTGCTTTTTTATCAATTTATGTTTTTCCACACCTATCTGAATCAGCACAGAAAGATATACTTGACTGTCAAGTATTCCATGGGAGGCATGTATCCTAAGTTATTCATCCCATCCCCATAATGGGCATTTAGATTGCTTCCTATTTTCGACTATTACAAAAATACTTCAGTGAACATTCTTTCAGCTGTTAGCAGTAGTAATAATGACAGTAATTGTACAGATGTACAAAAGAATAAAATGTTCAAGAGTGGTTACCTCCACAGAACAGAATTATGGAGGACTTTGACTTTTCAACCTTACATTTTTCAGCAATGTCTTCAGCTTTTTTAAGTGACCACATTACTAATTAAAGCTATTTGTTAATATGGGCACTATGCAAAACATGTAACATTCACTGTTAGCTACAATACTGTAAATCTTATCACCCACAGTAGATATACAATTTACAATCATAAACACATTTGCTGAAAGCAACTAGCCTAAGAAATGCCTGCGGAATCCTCAAGAAATACCTCTCACATACCAAGAAACTGCAGTAATCATGCGGCTACGAACCGCATGAGAGATACAACGGTCACAATCAAGTGTGGGAAGTGGGTAAGGAGGGGTGTATCCAAAACTGAAAATGGCCACATTCATATGTTCCACACATTGCGCAGCTCAAATACAAATAGTGAGCCTTATTACAATCATTTCTCTCCAAAAACATTCCATGGGTATGACAAGAGTCCACCAAAGTCTCCCTCAGATATCAGAAAACTCACCGTTTCTGATTTTCAGACTCTTTCTTTGCTTGCTCCAATGCCAGCTCCTCAGCCACCCTTCTTTTCAATTCTTCATCAGAAACTAGGATCAATAAAGAGTGGAAGGGGAGAAAAATCAGTGATTTCTTAAAAACAAAAGCAAGAAAATACATCAGAAAACAGAGCTGAGACTAGATTTTAATGGGCAAAGTTCTGCCAGCTGGTCAGCATCTCCTTGGACATACCTAAGCACTGTAGAAAAGACCAATTAGTGTACTTCAGGAGTAATTTAATCAAAAGTTCCCTGGTGACCTAGAAATTTCCATACCTGCCAAAATGTATAATAAATTCAAGGAGCTGCTTACTGCCCACTGGGGACTGAACCATTAAGTACAAATTCTTTAAAATGATGTCCTATCACTAAAGTTTGACAATCACATAGAAAAGGAAGAGAGGCTGGAAGGAAGAGACTTCAGAAAAGAAGAGGAAGAGGACACCAAAACATTCTCACTTTGATAATTAAACACTTTAAAGAACCATTTATGACAGGAAGAAAATCCTTTGTATTTATAACCATTTTTCCATGATTTGTGAAAAAGGGCATTTACGATTTACAAAAATTTTAAAGCCGTATTTTTGGAATCTATGTTATTCCACGTCAAGTGCCAACAATTGGAAAGAGATGCAAAAAAAAGTGCTGAGAACACAGCTGCAGCTTTCTAAATACCTGGTGACTTGATTTGAAACATCTGGTCTTTCCAATTGGAAGATGCTGTACGATATGTTTTGTAAAGATCCTTACAGGTATGATAGCAAGTCAAACAGACAAATCCTGACATACTCCTTAAGAGCCTTCCATAAGAAGTAAGTAGAGACCACTTCCTCTTTACTAGAAAGATACTACCCAAAATCATGACCAAGAAAGCAACACAAAAATTGGGGGGAATCTAGGAATACATACACGAGCTAAGAAGTATTTCACATGGTGGAGGCTATTAGGTGGGAAATTAGGCAGGACTGTATCCTGTGCAACATCACTTTATTTGATGGTCTCCATGCTTATCAGCACCTTGCCTTAGCAAATATGCAAAAAACTGAATTACAATAGGACCCAGAAAGCCTTTATAAAATTTAGCTGACACTGGACAATAACAAAGAAGATATGGAAAAGGTCATAAGGATGTGGGGTTTTTAAAATTTTTAATGTTATTTATTTTTTGAAAGAGAGAGATACAGAGTGTGAGCAGGGGAGAGGCAGAGAGAGAAGGCACACACACACACACACACACACACACACACACACACACACACAATATGAAGCAGGCTCCAGGCTCTGAGCTGTCAGCACAGAGTCCAACATAGGGCTCAAACTCCTCAAAGTCCTGAGATCATGGCCTGAGCCAAAGTCAGACGCTTAACTGACTGAGCCACCCAGGCGTATTTTCTTAATTATAGATTATCAGGAAACAACACTCTGTATTTTCTTAGTTGTAGATTATCAGGAAACAACATCATCAAGAAGGTGAAAAGACAGCTGACAGAATGGGAGAAAATACTCACAAATCATATAGCTGATAAGAGACTTGTATCCAGAATACACAAGCAAAAAATTAAAAATGGGCAAGGGATAGAAATAGGCATTTCTCTATAATAGATAATACAACAGGTCAATAAGCACATGAAAAGTGACTGAAGGCCATTCAGTCAATTTAAAAAAATGATACACCAATTCAAACCCAGTACGATCAAAAAGATAAACATTAACAAGTGTTGCTGAGAACGTGAAGAAATTATGGCAATATTACTCACAATATTCCAAAACTGAAAATCTAAATGCCTATCCACTGATGAATGGATAAATAAAATGTATATCCATCTCATGAAGCTTTAAAAAGGAAAAAGAATGTAATACAAAAGAAGAAGAATGGATGAAAATTAGGAAAAGGAGTAAACGCTAATTGAAGTCTAATCCCAGCTTGGCCATCAACAATCTGGAGAACCTGGAGGAAGTTAACCAGCCTCTCTGCACAGTTTTCCTCAAAGGTGTTCTCAAATGCATGTTCTCCAGAGTCCCTTTGAACTATACTAAGCTGCCCTTTGGCTTCTCTCCTGCTTCACCGTCCATAAGATGAGAAAGACAGAAGTTTCAGCTTTGAAAAGGTCACATAAAATCAAGAAAAAACTAGAACAGAGAATTCTGTCTACACTCAGGCAAATCTTCAGATTCTTTTAGTGTTAAAGGCTTTAAAACAATACAAACACTAGCAAGAGAAATCAGACAGTTACTTAGCTCAGCAAAGAGTCTGAATAGAATAGTCTCTTTTTCCATTAGCTAGACTTCTTATCAATCAAGTAACCTACCCAAGTTTTGATTTCCTCGATCAAAAACAGGACCAGCTGGGTTACATGGGTGTCAAATGGCTATGAAGTTCTACACTCTGCTCTCCATAAGGCGATGATTTTCACATTTTCAGCTACTTCTCATAAACAAGCAAAACAACATCACACTTCATTTTTTCAAGTTGTTCACAGCTGGTAGCTCTAATCAGTAGCAAAAATTGAAACAAATATTTAACCCAATTAATACTATCCAAACTATACCCTTAAGTTTCACATACCAGTTAGAACCCACACACGGTCAGACTGATGTGTGCAGTAACACCGTTTCCCCTGGACTTTTTCAAATTAGCACAGCAACATTTTTCTCAGGCAAAACTCAATCAAATTCTCAATCACAATTCAACTGACCTTCATTCAACCAATCAAAACTAAGCTTCGGTGAGACCTCAGGATACCAGATCTGAGAATGCAGCAATGGTATCTGTTTTCTAAGTGAGCTGATAAAACAGTCTCCATATCTTCCACAGTGCATTTTATGCCTCTCACATAGGGGCTTCCTACCACAGGAAAAGCCAAAGTCAGCAGAGAGCTTCTTATAACAGTGTGATAAACCTAAAGTGGAACAGAAAGGACTCCATGACCAAATGGTGACCAGCTGGGTGGCTGGGAAGGCAGCCATGCAGAAGAGATTGCAGAGAAAGAAATGTAGCCTCAAGGGTTGTCCTCTCTCTCTATACCATCCTGCCTATCATGTCAACCCCACCACCTGCGGGGGTCGGGGGGTGACAGAGAGATGGAGGTAACTGGTGATGTCATCTAGGCAGGCCACAAGGGAAAGAGGTGGGAGTGAGAAATTACCAGCAATGCAAACGGCCAGGAACTCCTAGAGGCTACTGAAGAAGACATGCCCAAGGGGCCAACAAGCTGACATCACTTATGGTCAGTAACGAGACCAACACACAGCTGTCTTTCTAATGCCCCAGCTATTTCTAGAAAAGAAAAAAAAAATACAGCGTTGGGTCTCATGTCCAAGGTCACAGCTGAAAAAGTAATTACCTTAGCTACAAGTGAGAATTTAAAATAACAAAAGATAAAACATGACCTAGCATAAAGAGTTTAAAATCTAAAATAGCAAATCTAAGCCAGGCAGGAAAATAAACCAGTGTAGTAATGGGTTTTGAGCAAATCTAGGTTTCATGTTATTTGTTTTTAAATCAATAGAATACAGAAAGCAATGTATTCTTCTGATGGGTCTGGTCCAAAGCACAAAAGGGAAAAAAGATATATACCATTTGGAGACCACTATTTAAAATGGCCTTTCTGAAAACACTCTTTTCAGCTCTCAGGATCTGAACATTTTCTCAAGTAAAACTGTTATTAAATTAAAAGGTCAGAGTTTCAGGATGGACTACTTTAAGAGAAGCACAAGAAAGGCCAACCTTGCCTATTAGCACAGTGAGTTTCCAAGCAGATTTTTAGGGACGGGCAAAGTTTGTGAAATAAGAAAAAGTGAAAAAGAGATATACTCCAACCATAGAAATCAGATTTGCCATGGAAATGTTCAAACCTATTTCAAGCCCAGTAAGTATGGTTGCACAGCTTTTACATACATATAACACTTTCCTTTCAAAATGTGTTAAGACAAAAGGGTATTTTCTTCACATACTTGAATGACTTCCTTTTAAAAATCTCCTCAAAAAACATTTTATGTCTTCCTCAATGGCAAATTGTGCCTTAATGAACACAAACACTGGCATTTTCTCAATTAGTTGTAGATGATACAACACTGATCAAAGAACATGTGAGAAAAAGTCAAGTATTGCTATCGCTTGGATATAGCAAATCTGGCCCTAAATCCTTTTTAAAACTATTAATTGAAAATAATAAATACTTATATGGTTGAAAGCAGCTCAAAATTCCTAACAAACCTGTATTTGTTTTTAGTAAACAAACATTCTAAACAAATGTTTTCGTTAGTCCACTGTCTCTTTACCAATTGCCTAGCAATCTTCTACTCCTCTTGGCCACATTCTAAATTTCTAAGAATTTAAAATCTTTTTCTCTTAAGTTTTATGTATTTTGAGGGGCAGGGGGTGGGGAGCAGAGAGAGTGAAGAGAAAGAATCCCAAGCAGGCTCTACACTCAGCGAAGAACCCGATTTGTGCAGCTTGATTCTCACAAACCATGAGATCATGGCTGGAGTCAAAATCAAGAGTCAGACGCTTAACCAGCTGAGCCACACAGGTGCCCCTAAGAATTTAAATTCTTGAGAAATTCTGAGAATCTAAATTTCTCATTTGGGTTCAGGATCAAATAAGAAACCCAAGATTCCTACCTTGTTCTAGATCCTAGTAATCTTAGAAATAGAACACCATGGCCTTAATTCTCAGAGGAAATGTAGCATAAATTCATTATGCCTCACCTGCCTTCTATGTGACATGACTTGTATCCACGTTCTGTTTTCAGAAACTAGTTAAACTAGAGGGAGACACAGAAGGAAGAGGTGAAGACAGAGACTCACTATACTCAAGACAGTTCCTTGAATGGAAAACAGAAATGACTCCAAAAGATGGAAGAATTTTATGAATACCTCATCATCTATGAAAAAACAAAAACTTGAAACTACAACTATGATTCAAGATTTACATGGATTCCCTGAACCTCAAGGGACATATCAATGTCCTCTGTAACACTGTCCACCTATGACTTTCTTTTCCTTTCATTTTCTTTGCAACATCCTTACACTATTAATTCCCTCCCCAGTTACAATACGCCTTAAACAATCTCCAAAAGTTACTTAATGAAAATGATGGCTTGCCTCTTAGCAAAATGTCAGGTCCATTGGGACTTCTTCTTTCCTCCATTTCTCTTTCCGGTTTTACCATTTGCAGATGCATGTCATGTCCGATTTTACAAAGCCTATTATTTTCATATGCTAGTTTAAGAACACTGAAGTGGAACTATAAAGATCTATGTAATCACATAACACAAGCAGCAGATTTTACAGAAACACTGAAACTCTGCCAGGATTGAGATAGTTGAGCCACAGCTTACAACAGAAGACACAGCCAAATTAAATTTTCAGCTCCATAGAAATATCCATTAATCTTATAATTTCAATCGATTCATTAATAAAAAAAGGACTGATTGTTTTAAATATAATAATGAAAGCATCCATGCAACCAATGAAATACAGCACATAATATATTAGAACTAAATGGCTTACAGCATGGGTTGCAGAATAAATCCTGTCCCACTCCTTATAAAAGGTGTAAGGTGTGATTGGGAGAAGAATCAAAAGATGACAAGGATAAATCTCTGAGGTTAAAAAGAAACATGTAACAATTTGCCATTACCCATTTATAGCACCATTTACTTGGCAGACAAATAAACCTGATTTAAACATACATACAAACACACACACACACACACACACACACACGGTATATTAAGTATGAATGTTCAGCTAACAGTTACGTTAACTATCACCCAAGGATAAGGTACTTTATGATTGTCTTCCAAAACATGCTGTCTGTCGAAGTACCTGACAGAGTAATTGAGGCTACCTGTATGTTATAGTTAATGACAGTGTTAGAACAAAAATTCTTAAATGCACATTCATAACCGTAAATATTGAATGAGAAGGCAGAGTAGTACAAAGAGTTTGGCAACCTAAACATTAGCAGCATCAAGCTAATGGTTTATTTCGTAGTATTATTGCTCCATCAGGATTTATATACCTTTGTAAATTTCTAATTTGAATGGATAATATACAAATAATGTCCACCTTATTGTTTGCTTTACAATCGGCACTGACGGAAACCACCTCCATGTTCCTTTCTATGGGAAAACACACATCAATACCAGGCCGCGGAAGCTGTATAACAACCGACAAGCTCATCAGTCATACTCTACAGTTTCCATATTTTTAAGTAGATAATTCATAAAACCAGTATTGAGAATCAAACAGATCTAGTATTTCATGTCTTAATATCCTGAATGATAGTTGCAAGACCTCACAAAGCCTCAAGGAAAATAAGATCTATAATTTAAATTAAAAAATAATAATTACCTCTGGGTATTGCTTTTTGATGCATAGCTTAATTTTTTTGTTTCAGAAATGGATGTGTTTTGTTCAAGAGGATAAAACTATAAATGAAACAGCATTGAAACCCCAAATAAAGTACCCAAACCACCCAAACCTGCTTCTGTTTCACTTCAGTAGTCCTGAGCATAGACATACTCAAATACTTCTCTGGAGAGACATGCGAAATGCAAAGGCAGCCAAGCTGGAAATGAAGGGGGCTCCCATATAGTCCTGGCTTTGCCCCAATTAGTTTTTGTAGATTTTGCTCAAAAACAGTTCATGAGATGAAGCCCCACAGAGAGCTCTGTGCTGACAGTGCAGAGTCTGCTTGGGATTCTCTCTCTCTCTCTCTCTCTCTCTCAAGTAAACAAACATTAAAAAGGAAAAAAACATACACACTGTAAAATCACATACTATGTAAGCAAAAAGTATAACTGCTACTCAAAAGACAAATTCAAGACAAGCTCCCCACCCTCCCCGCCCCCACCTCCCCACAGCACTGCCCCCATCACCAGGTGTCTGCTCCTAGATCCTCCTTTACAGAAAATCTGGAGCCACCACTACCGACAGTATATTACAAATAAAGGAGAGAAGCTTACTGTACTGGCTATGGATTTCAGTTTCAAAGTTTAAGCTCAGTATTCTGTTCTATGGCCAACTTATTTCTGTTTAATTATTTTCTTGCAAATCAAGCAACCTGTAGGAATAATACAAAGTAGGGGAAACAATTCACTAAGTAGTAAATTTTCATTAACCTAATCCTATGCTAGGCCTTAGGAAAGATGAAGGCATACGAGCCCTACTATTACAGATTACAGTCTAAATTAGCAACATTGTGCTACTGAGGTTTAATATTAAGGAACCATACCAAGGCTGGCTATAGTCGGGAGTGCTTCATGAAGGAGGTGGACTGTGAGCAAATACCTACACTAGAGATGGAAAGGAAACTCAATAAAGCTTATTTGGAAGAAGAAAAAAATGGAAGGGTAAATTATGTTCAATTGTGAGGAGGCTTGGAAACCAAGCAGAAGTTTGGATAAGAAATGTTAAGAAATAGGGCACCATGAACAGTTGTTAAAATATGGGAATAACGCAATGAAACAGAGTGTTGCAGGAAGTTTATTCTGGCAAAGGTCTGCAGATAAAAGCATAAGGCAATATATGGTTCTCAAAGTATAGCCTCATCCCCCACACCCCCAATTCTTTCCCCTCCCAAGCAGCAGCAGCACCAGGTAGAAATGCAAATATTTCAACTCCATTCCAGACCTATAAATCAAAAACCCTGGGGATGGGGCCCAGTAATCTGTGTGTTACCAAGCCCTCCAGGTGATCCTGATGGCCCCTCAAATTTGAGAGACAGGGGCATGAGGTGATGAAGACCTGAACTTAGGATACTGGCAGAAAAGATGTGCTGGAAGATACAAGAACTTTTATGGAAAAAACTGATCCTCTATAACTGAGAGAAGAAAGAAAGAAGTCAAAGGTGCAACCAAATGCCAGAAAATTAATACCCATGATGGTCAATTAAGGAAAAGCTGTTTGGGCAAGAAAGATAATGAGTTCCACTGCAAACATATTCAATTGAAAGTAATGGTAGAATCACCACATGGAATTCAGATTTGATTTGCAACTTGGCTAGAAATGCTGATTTGGGAATGACTATTACAGATCTGAGCTCAGTGAATTATGGAAAAAACTGTACAGAGAGAAAAAAAGTAGAAGGCTAAGGAATAGGCCTTAAAAAATACATCAGAGGAAGGAAGGGAGTAAAAGAGGAACACCATGAAAGACAAAGAAGAAATGGAATGGAGAGGAAGAAATGAACCAAGATATCATGTCCACAAATGATAAAGAGATTTCATCTCCTGCGCCAGTTTCACTCAATTGGCAGTAGCTGGTTGGGGTACTGTGTGTAGGAGGGCTCCACGGCCAATCCAGGTTCAGTGAATTATAGTTGACCTTGAGCACTGGAGGAAGATCTGGCAGCATGGCTAACAATTACCTATCATCCCATGGAGCCCACGGAAATAACCTTGTGTGGGCCTCAGGAATCAGTGGGAAGAGAGCAATGGTGGGCAGCAATTACAGACCTCTCAAAAGTTTAGAAATAAAACAAGAATGAGTTGGAAATTTTATAAATAAAAGATGATTTTCACAAAAACTGGCACTCTGTGCATGTCTGAAGGGCAGCCATAATGAATAATCTGTTAAGAGACTGATGAATGCTATGTGTTGTTTCTCAGTAGTAATTTAGAGAATACAACGTATACACTCCTCATAAGGATCTGGTTGTTCAATGTATCATAATGAAGACCAAATAAAAATTACATATGATCTTCCAGTCCACTTTTCTCATTACTACCCTGTTGCAACGTGCATAGCACAATTTTTACAGTATATTTATAACAGTGAAACAGAGTGGACAAGACCACTTCATGTGCTAAAAAGCTTTAACCAAGACTAATATCCTTCCCTAAATAATTTGTTTTGGTAAATACAAAGTCCAATACGACTCTGATCGATACTAAAGAGTCATAAATCAACCTTTCTTCTTCCTACTGTTATGAACAAGCGTGTGCTTTTTGGCAATAAAAATTGTATTTTATCCAAAAACTCATTAATCATTAATAAAATAAGTGATTAAATAATACACAATTAATACATAGGATATTTAGTTCTTTAAACTGTGACCAACATTATTTTCTAATTTATCTTTGCATGAAATCAAACCCCAAGAAGAGCAGAAGACTCAAAAGTCTGAAAATAAAATCTACCTAATCCACCTAACATCCTTTAGCTCTGGGAAATGTCAACTGACCCCAATCTGAAGACTCTTCTTCTTTTGAATGAAAATAAAATTTTTGACCCAATTATGGTCCTTTTGAGAAGGAAGAAAACTACAGAGTCCTATTTCTAGATACTGGCCCACTATTAGGCAGTAGAAACAATAAGGATCACAGATAGACCTGTGGGCTTCAGTGACTTCATTTATAGCCCATTAAGTATGAGATGCCAAAAAGGACCTATTTAACACACTAGCTAACCACTACAGAACAATGGCCTCTCCCGGGGAAGTTTTTAAAAAAGCAATTCAGGTTTAACACCCATGCTTAATTCATATTTTATTTATGGTACTTCAAATATATTAAAACTGTGAGACAGTATAATAAACATTGGTATTATATTTTTCATTAAGCTATAGTGCAATATCTTGAGCTTTGTTTTTTTTATTTAATTGACAGTGTGATAATTAGATCAGCCTCTTTTTTGAAGTAAAATTATATGAATAGCCTTGTTTATTTTTTTCTTCATCAGAAGTAACAAATTTCCACTTATCGTTCAGGAAAGAAAAGAATTTCAATGTAGTCATAATCTCTAGTAAAGCAAAAATAATACTCTGTGAGGCATTACGGAAGCTGTGCCTCAGTGGATCAAGGCTGACTGCACCATCTTTAAAACACAAGACCATGCACAAGGATTGCAAGACCAAAGCCCCTGTCTTGCCTTTCATTTAAATCCAAGAATGCACTTAACCTTTTTTCGAGAAGTAAAATAAATTACCCACAGTAAAGTTAGGCTGAACAGAATAGTAAAAACATTTATTGTGATTATATTCCTAACGATCCACAAACTTCCTCAATACCAGTGTAAGACGGAGAAAGGCAGTAGAACCCTTTCTTCTCATTCAGTAGTGTGTCATTTTTGTAACACCAGGTGCTATGTAAGGCTTCAAGATGTAAACCCCTTAGAATACCTGGAGCTATCCAAGATAGTAATGAAAACAGGTGCTTCCTTGAAACCAGCGATTTTCTCCCTTATCAGACACAATGCTACTTTCTTTTAGCAAACATTTTGTAATGGTCCCTTTACCATCCTGAAAATAAATGATAATCTGACACAAAATGTTTTAATCAAAAGAATATGCTGTGTTATATTTTAAAATGAATAAAAACATACTACTTTATAATAAAATGACACACTACTAAGTAAATGCTCAAACCTAACCACACTAGAAGGTGTAACAAGGGGCACCTGCGTGGCTCAGTCGGTTAAGCATCCACTCTTGATTTCAGCGCAGGTCATGATCTCATGGTTCATGAGATCGAGCCCCCACTGGGCTGGGCACTGACAGTGCAGACCCTGCTTAGGATTCTCTCTCCTGCTCTTGCTCCTCCTCTGCTCACTCGCTCTCTCTCTCAAAATAAATAAATAAAAGATGTAACAAAATAGCCTGAATTGAGCTTATATATTAAATCACCACAAATGCAAGATACAACTATTGTTACACAGCAACTGCATTCTTAGAAAATTCAGTTTATCTTAATGCAAAATAGACTTTCTGCTTATATATAAAATAAGTTTTGGGCTGATAAGCAGGTTTTCAACTGCATAAATTCCTGATGGGGCATTCAGAAAATTGAGGGCACAGGACAATTCTTTAAGGGACAGAACTATCCCAGGCCTTGCAAGACATCTAGATTCTTGCCCACACCACTGAACACCAGGAGCTCCCTCATAAATTTCTAAAATGCCCACCTGGAAACAGAACTGCCCCATCACTGAGCACCACTGCTTTAGACTAAACTATTCACTCTGATACAAGAAAAACATGGGAAACCTAGCTACTTTATGGTCTGTATGACCAATGATATCCACAAATAATGCACTGATAGTAATATGGACTTGTTGTTGTTGTTTATTTTGAGAGAGGGAGGGAAAGAGTAAGCAGGAGAGGGGCAGAGAGCGAGTGAGAGAGAATCCCAAGCAGGCTTCGCATTGTCAGTATGGGGCCAGATGTGGGGATCGAGACCACAAACCATGAGATCATGACCTGAGCTGAAATCAAGAGTCAGACACTTCCTGACTGAGCCATCCAGGTACTCCATAATATGGATTTTCCAAACTCAGATAAAAATCTGGTGGGAACTGCAGAATGCCTTCTGCCAATGGGATCTCTACCCCAAGGTGCCCAAGTATTACTAGCTTCCTCTCTTTCCATACTCACAAAAATCACATTTGCCAGGTCGGATTCATACAGATCATCTTTATTTTCCTTAAGGTATCCAAAACCACTTTCTGCTAATCATCAACTTGTTTATTTTTTTTCTCCTCTGATGCCTCAAGAAGAGTTCTACAAGGATGAGAGCTCCATCAGGAATTTAGTAGAAATGGAAAGGTAGGTACAAATTACAGCCTGAAGACTCCAGCTTACTGCCATGAAACCTCAAGAATACATAGAGGTACAGGGTGATACTCATCTATCCACAAACTATGCTTTCATTATTAAGCACCCACAGACATTTTCAGGTTAATGCCTTTAAGAGAATAATTTCCCAAACATAATGCACTTCCCATCAAAACTGTCTACATCTGATGGTTCTTGGCCAATTAAACCTATACGTTTCATAAGTGACAATATCAGAATAAGCACTGAACAAACAGTTCAATAGGCCACATCATTTTTATATTCCAGGAAAATGAGAGAGGTATTTTAAGTTACTTACTCTAAACTAACTGATAATAATTCACAGAGAGTCTTTCTTGAATTAAGGAAGTGAAAGGTTTAGTAAGGAATAATTTCTCTATAAACACCAAAATAAATTAGCTTTCACTATAGCATATAATAGAAAAAACTAGCATAAATTATAGGACGGCAAGAATGACTATAATCTAAATACACACAAAACTTTAAAAAATGTGTTTATGTCATTTTTAAGTCCTTCAGCAATTGGATCCAGTCTTTTAAAGAATGTTATCAGGTAAAGGTCCCTAGAAATATTCTAATAAGACCAATAATTAGAATACCACCTTATTCTCTGTAAATAGCAATTTCTAATGTACATGACAATTTCATAAAATAATTTGCTAAGTAATTAGAGATTTCCTCGCAGGGAATTTTCTTACCAAACCCTCCCTCTCTTACACCCCATGCGCCACCCTGGTAGTGTAAGTAAACATAAATCTCTAATTTCATGACAAATTGCAAATTAAATGAATCCAAATTACTTTTACTGTGTTTTAACATTTTAAGTGGCTTTAACATATTTTATCTGTAATATAGTTTCTAGAGGATTTCATAGTAAAAAATAAGACATTATACACACGTAATACAAAAATGTCTTTAAGAGAATAGTATGAAATGTTCAGATTTAAACCTGTATGAATCTGAAAGGTAGCATGATAATAGGAATAGTATTCCTATTTTCATTAGGAATAATAATTCCTATTATATTTCATTTTACAGTCACCATTGTGTGTGTGTGGGTATAGCGTAGGACTATGAAATACAGAAGCACATCGTATTTTATTTCTCTGAAATGGACAGTAAAACAGAACTCAATGAGAAACCAGGCAAAGCTATTTTAATTAAAGAATCATGTGTAAAGACACCAGTGCTCTCTTCCTGACTTTAGCCTCTGTGACTTAAATTCTTATCAATAAATTATCAATGAGGTTTTTCTCGAAGAAGTAAATTACACAGGTATTTTAAGGCCAATGATGAACATCATTACAAAAAAAAAAAACCCACAATGAAGCTCTATTGAGCTGAAGAACCACCAGCATTCGATTTTTAAAATCTTGATTACTGTATAACATTTCGTTGAGCCAATACCTTCAAAAGAGACTATTTAAGTCATATATTCTTCAGAATGTCGACATGCTATGATTTACAATTTTTTTCAATGGACAAAAAAGATTATGCAATAAAACAGAACAACTGGAATAAGCTGAGGGTTGCTGGAGGGGGTGGGGGCGGGGGAATAGGTGAGACGGGGGATGAGGATTAAGGAACGCACCTGTTGCGATAAGCACTGGGAGTTCTATGTAAGTGGCGAATCACTGAATTCTACACCTGAAACTAATATCACACTATATGTTAACTAACTGGAATTTTAATAAAAACCTGAAGCAGAAAGAAGAAAGAAAAAAGAAAAAAAATTGTGGCGCCACTCTCATGAGAATTTAGGATCTGGCCTGTGGTTGAGGTCCAATTACCTAAGTATTTTACCTTCTGATCTCCAAGGTTCACGTATTTATTATAAATGAATTTAATCTGACAGTAACAAGAATTTTAATTTTTCACCTTTTCTTTGAATACTGCTAAAGTCACAAATTATGATAAATGATGAGGAGACTAAAGGGTAAAGTAAAATTGATGTTGACCTAATATTATCTAAAAATTCATTTTCATGGCCAATTTAAATGACTATTAGAAACAGGAAGGCTGGCAGCAAAGAAAAAGATTTAGATAACAAAGGAGAGAACATATATTTTATATATAAAGCAATGAGAAACAGGAAGCAAACTCAATATCCAAAAACAGGAAAATAGTCAAAATAGTAAAACAGGGGAGCCAGGTTATGAAATATGGTGCTGATATTAAAAAACAGGCTTCAAAGAATATTAAACCATGAAAGGATTCTCACCAGAAACACAAGATCTTAAACTGATGATTTTGTTTTGTAAAAGTTAAACGTCTAGTACTGAAATGAGCATAAGGAAACCATCACAAAGAAATACATATAGAGTATAGAATGGTGTGTATATATATATATATATATATATATATATATATATATATACAGATAATAACATCTTTAAATCTGGGGGGGAAAGGACCATTTTTCTCTTTCTTTATACGTAATTGTACTTTCTACCAAAAACATACTTTTACGTCCCTAATCATTTAAAAGGTTATTTTTGTAAAATACTTGAATAGACAATTCCAGTTTTTTAAAACCGCTTTTACCAATTCAATCATGAATATTAAATATACAAAATATATCAGGTTAGCTAACAGACATTCAAACCTCACTTTTACCAAAAAGGAGTCAGATGGGATTAGAGTCTAAAAGTGAGCACCCGCACAAGATTTAAAAAAACAAAATTGGTTTTTTTTTTCCTTTTACCCCACAGACATCTTGCCTACACCCCATTATAGTATACCATGTATTCTTAAAAGGCAAATTACTCAAAGAAAGTATAATCATAGACCATTATTGTAATAATGTTTGGGGGAGCAAAATTTATAGCATGGTTTCTTATGTGCTACCTAGAAGCATACCACATGAGGGCTATTTGCTAAAGAATTCTTTTGTATTGGAAATAATGAGATTCAAACTGTCAGAAAAATAATATTTGATGGCCATATTAAATACAGGTAGAAAATGGGGTAGGGGGAGCCTTAGAGTCACAATATTCTCTTTGTACTTCATTGTTCCAAGAAGCATTTAATTTTTTGTCTTCCATTTAGATTTTTCAATTGATAATACCAAGGGTCCTGGTATGATGAATGATAATATGTTATCAAGGACAGCTGATGAAAAATTCTTAGTCACTGACTTAAGCAATCAACTGAGGTTAAGCAAGTCAGATAAAAGGAATGAAAGATAACCACCGATAGGATTTTCTACATCATGCAACAAATAACCCACAACATAATGATAGGAAAGCTCTATGGAGATCCATTTCCTACATGCAGCAGTCACCGCTATAGAGTCACTACATTTGGGGATGTTCTAGAAAATCTATAAATTGTCCATTTTCGCTGTGAAACAGACATAGAGTCCTATTTATTTTATTCCACAGAGGCACAGGCTAAAAGAAAATATAACTTCAACTATAAATTTAAACTATATTATATCTATCATTATATTCTTTGCTGCCACTAGCAAAATAAAACATTTAATGTTCTTTGCTTGCTGATTAGATTTATACTTAGTAGGAAATACATATCAAAATTTAGCCTGGCTTCCTTAAAATGGAATCTGACAACTTCTCACTGGGGTTTCATGGCCTGAAGCATCTCTAGTGAAAGCTATTATTCAATGTACCAAACTCTCATTTTTTTAAAGTTGCTTAGTACATGTACACACTACAATCACTGGCTACGACAAAGAGGTTTTAAATACCTACTTGTGAGAACTGTATCTCAATAACAAATATCAAAATTCTCACTTTTCACAAAGCTTTCAAAACGGTAGCAATGACAAATGACAGGATACTGTAACATATACTATAGCTTTATCGTTGAGTTTAATATTCATCTTATTTATTTGGGTTTAAAGGAAAATCAAACTAAATTATTCATTCCTTACAGTAGCAGAGAAATCCTGATACTATTTATGCAGTTTGAATATAAACTGAAAATATCAAGTCTTTTCAATTTTTCATCCATACTACTAAATCAGGAATAACTAAAATCCAAACAGGAATTCAGACATGTCACAAAGTGAAGTCTCTATAACCAAAATATTCCAATGTTACTCGGCTCTATTCTGAAAAGAACCTGTGTCTCAGGGATTTTTCAGCACTTAAAATCTTGGCTATATCCTCTTCCAGCCTCACCTGGGAATCCAAAGAAAATTACAAACTTCAACAAACACAGCACCGGATGCCTCAAGGGACAATTTTTGGTTGGACACATGGCCAATTAGAATAAAGACTGCCTCACTCGCAGTTGTGTACCCTCATGACCGTGTCCTGTAAGCGGACAAGGCATGTGAAGCTTCTGAACCATTTCCCACAGCAGAGGCCGGAGGACTGCTGGGAGCCATTTTGGACCATATACAGAGAAAGGAAACACCCTAGAGATGAAGAGCGGTAAGACAGAAGGAGTCTGGGTCCCAATAAAAAGAAATCATCACATTACCCAAATGCATAGGAGAGAAAAATAAAATTCTAACCTTTAGAGCCGCTGTTACTTAGGGTCTCCATTCGACACTGGAATCTCTCTTCTATTCTATACACCTTGATAAAATATGGCAAAAATTCAAAGTTCTAACCTACCCTTTCTCAGACCTCAAAGAATCAAAGACAGTCTTAAAAACATGCACACTGGAGAAGGGACAGGGAGAGAAGGGGAAGGGTGGGGAAGGGACTCTTCAAAACTAGCTCTGTTGAGTATCCCTGAAAAAAAAACTGGAAGAGTTTTGAGGGCAGAAGCCTATGTTTGTCCTAGAGAAAGTTTCCCCCTCCAGATATGCATAACAAAGGAAGCTGGAAAATAACCCGGGTGTTTGGTCCATTCCAGGGTAAGTCATTTAACCAAGTTATTTGATTTCTTTAGAAGAGCCTCAGTTCCATTATTCCTAAAAAGAGGGGCATGGATCAGATCACCTCTGATGTTCCTTTCGGTTAACCTGATCCTGAAGCTGTGCTTCTCTACCCATGACGACACAGCAGAGCAGCAAAGAAGTCAGCTCCGGAATCAGCTTGCCTAACGCCAAAACGCAGCTCTACCACTGTTACACATGTAAATCTTTGGTCATTAGCTTCCCTGCAACTCGGTTTCCTCACCTGTAAAATAAGTATAAGAGTAACCATGTCACAGGATTTTTGTGGTATATATCCTCCTAATGTATATCCATACCTCATCAGATTACATTTTAGCTCTCATAAACCTACTTTACCTAAAGACCTATACATGTAGTCCTCAAATTTTAAATAAATTGCAATTTACAGGTTACTCATCAAAAATCACAAATTAGGGGCACCTGGGTGGCTCAGCCAGTTAAACATCTGACTTTGGCTCAGGTCATGATCTCACAGCTCGTGAGTTTAAGCCCCACATCGAGCTCTGTGCTGACGGCTTAGGGTCAGATTCTGGCTTCAGATTCTGTGTCTCCCTCTCTCTCTACTCCCTCCCTCACTCACACTCTGTCTGGGTCTCCTTCAAAAATAAACATTAAAAAAATTTCTAACTTTTTAAATCACAAATTACCTTTTCTATCCTGGCAATTCTTCAAGGCTTCATCTTGCCATCGGCTTCCTGTTTAACAGAGCCTAACATCATCATACTGCCTGCAAACCAATAATTCACTAACTTTCTACCCCATTTCTGGAAAGTCAAACCTTAGCACATGTACCCCAATGTTCATAGCAGCACTCTCAACAATAGCCAAAACATGGAAAGAGCCTAAGTGTCCATCAACAGACAAATGGATCAAGAAGATGTGGTTTATCTATACCATGGAATACTACATGGCAATGAGAAACAATGAAATCTGGCCATGTGTAGCAACATGGATGGACCTTGAGGGTGTTATGCTGAGCGAATAAGTCAGGCAGAGAAGGACAGCTACCATATGTTTGCACGTATAGGAGGATTAGGAGGAACTTAACTGAGGACCATGGGGGAGAAGAAGGGGGGAAATGGTGGGGGAAAGGGAGAGAGGCAAACCACAAGAGACTCTTGAATGCTGAGAAACAAACTGAGGACTGATGGATGTGGGGGGGAGGGGGGAGCTGGGCATGGAGGAGGGCACTTGTGGGGATGAGCACTGGGTGTTATATGGAAACCAACTTGACAATAAACTATTCATAAGAAAAAAAAATAAAATCTTCTTTTAAAAGGGTGTTTTCTCACCAAAAAAAAAAATGGAAAGTCAAACCTTTATGAGAAAATGTTTCAGCTATCCCAAAGTTTGTTGAGAATCTAACTACCTGAAGGAGTACTCTCAATTTTCTTCCTTCTCTCTCCTCATGCAGCATTCTATATAGCAGCCAAGGGTCCAAAACAGATGCTCTTGTGTACTCCTTTTCTATAGATTTTTAAAATTGCAAATTCACCAAGCAGAACTTGAAATAGAATGATTATGTCACAAGTTTATTTTCCCCATCTCCACCCCCTCCAGTCATCCACCAAATACATTCTTTTCTATCTAGGAACCCCACTTCCACTGTTCTATGCTCTGCTACTAACTTTCAGGAATTCTTAAAGCCCAAAACAAACAACAGCACTACTTCAATGCTCCCTTTGATATGCTAACAGTTCCTAAGAGGACTTCAACTATCAGCTACAAAATAAACATTAGTTTAGGTCTAAAACAGCCTGCTTGGGCATAAGTTAGGTAAAATATTAATATATTAAAGCTCCTGGTAATGTTTTTAGAATTAATGTTAAAATTCTGTAAGAAATAATTATTTTAAGCATGCGGTGACTGATTTGCTGCATTCTTAAGAAATGCAAATTATATCCAGAGGCCCTTTTTTTCCTAGTACAGCATGTCCAATTTCATAAAAGATGTAAATGGAGAACCATAATCCACTTAAACATATTCACTTAACAGAAAGCTGTTGAAACACATCGATTTTTTTTCCCTTTTTAATGAGCAATACTTGTACTTTTACAATCTCAAGGATGTTTCTGTTACTCGAGCTGCAGTAATATTTCTGCATTTTCCTAAGATTCTCTCAAACTATCTTAGGTTTTCCCTTTGAGCACCTAAATTACTGTTTTTAAACTTCCCTGCCACACAGGAGATTGAACACCAAGAGAACACCCTCTGAGGGAGTCATAAATGACTTGCTACCTCCTGCCAACCATCCTTACCCCCGAAAGAAGTAGGGATCTTGGTCTCCTTGCCAGGTGATACTCATCATTACTATCAACTCTGAAATAACATAGGGACCAAGCAGGGCCAATACATTGCTGAAGTCATTCCAAACTGGCGCGGGTCTGTGCCAATGTGTACACATTTCCACCAAGTCGCTCCCTGGTGTAGACACTAGGGAGATGTTTCACTTCCCTTCCCAAAGAAAGCTCTTCTCCCTGCTATACATTCCAATAGCCAACACTTTGCTCAATGCTTCCAAAAGTACAAATCTTCTCAATAATAGAATCTTAAGAAACTCTTTTGTAATTTTTTAAAGAATTTGTAAGTTATATGTTACGCGATAAAAGTAATTAGAAGTTTAAAGCATTTTATTTTAAATTACTAATATTACTGACATCACATCATGACAAAGTTTGCTATATAACCTTTCTATACTGTTTACAATATATCAGGATAAAATTGTTCTAGTCTTTACTTGACTTTTTTCCAAGCAAAACCAGGGGTGCCTGGGTGGTTCGGTCAGTTAAGTGTCCAGCCTCGGCTCACATCATGATCTCGCAACTGGTGGTGAGTCCAAGCCCCACATCAGGCTCTGTGCTGACAGCTCAGAGCCTGGAGCCTGCTTCGGATACTGTCTCCCTCTCTTTCTCTGCCCTTTCTGTGCTGGTGTTCTCTCTCTCTCAAAAATAAAAAATAAACATTGAAAAAATAATAATAAAACCATATATATATTGGGAGCCAAAAGTATTTTTAAATATGGTATCAAAAACAGACCAAAAAATGCTTCCATGACCTAATGTTCAGAATTCTTACGTTTTGCATTTCAACTGTCTAAAGTGGTTAAGGTAAATTAAGTGGTTTAATTTTAGACCTTTTGTATTTTATTTCTAAATGACAAGATAAGAGAGGGGCACCTAGGTGGCTCAGTCAGTTAAGCGACCAACTTTAGCTCAGGTCATCATCTCGTGATTCATGAGTTTGAGCCCTACATCGGGCTCGGTGCTGACAGCTAGCTCAGAGCCTGGAGCCTGCTTCAGATTCTGTGTCTCCCTCTCTCTCTCTGCCCCTCCCCTGCTCATGCTCTCTCTGTCTCTCTCTCAAGAATAAATAAACAGTAAAAATAAATTAATAAGATACGAGAGATTTTGGGTGCTATTTGTAAATGCAAACAAATCTGATGGAGGATAGCTTTTATTCCCAATAAATTAAAAGCAAAACTGAATGTAATAATCACCATATTTTTCTTTTTAAATTTAGCATTAAAATATTAGACACACTTCAATGGACTATATGAGAATTTTTATCAAATGAATACAGCTTACTAATCTAGTGAAAATCATCCTAAAACTAATTTTCAAAACTATCATCATTTTTATGATGTTCAGTAACGTGCTTTTCATCTTCAGTGTCCCATATGTTTCTAGACTTTAACCAATAATCCATTATGGACATAAATCAAATACGCCATGACTATGAATAAAAACTTTAAACTACTAAATGTCTACTTGCCAAGGCAGGTGGGAGTATGTGTAATAAACCAACTGTGTGAGAAAGCAAACGAGGGACTGAAGCCTATTTGCCTGATCTCCACTAACAATCACAAAACTCATTAGACAAGCAAAGAAAATATTTAAATAACTGTTTTACTGGTTGATTTGTTCACAGAAATTAAAATATCGTCCATTAGAGCTTTTAACAGCAATGTGCTCTCCGGAACACTGCCATTCAAGTCCCCAGATGCAAAATAGTGCTTGCGAATGGTACAAAATACCAACATACACAGACATGGGTTCTTTCAAACTTCTTTCCTATGAATTGTATAAATGCTTATGTTTTAGGACTCCAGACGTTTTCCTAATGGGAACCAAACAGCAAAATAAAAGCTAATGGGGGCACAGGGCAGTCACACACACACACACACACACACATAGTCATTATAAAAGAAGAGGTACTAGACGAAAACAAAGTGCACTACCGTCAATGCCAAATCTAAAGATCTGTCTTCAGATAATTAGGACTTAATAACATTCTACAGCCCTGTCCTAAGCAAAAGTCTTGTTATAAAAACTCAGGCCAAAAGCTCTTGCAAACTGCTATAGAAAAATAACAAATCAAAAAGTAGAGGGAAAGAATGTGTGTGGCAGAAGAGAAGTCTGGCAGCTGAAGAGAAGATGGCGGAAGTCTGGCAGGGCCAACGTGGGGAAGGAAGCGGGTACAGGTCTGCAAGCCCCCACCCCCGTGGGAGGGAGACGAGGCTGAAAAAGAAGGGCTATGTCAGCGTGCCCCACACATGCCTCAGCTGTGGAACCTAGGAAGTTGGCCTGGGTTAAGCAGAGACACAAACTTCTGGGCGGTGGGGGGTGGGGGGGGAGGATGTAATTTAATTCCTGTTGCATGGCAAATGTGTCAAGAGGGTTTCTTCCCTCTACCTACAGCTCTTCGGGGTATACCATCCATATTATTTAGTATCTCTGAAACTACAACTAAGTCAGACAGAGGGGCCTTAACACTTAAGAAGAAAGCAGCCTACCTATTCCCTGCCTAAGGGAAGAAATAAAATGTTTCTGAGTGGTTATCTCCTTTTTAACAAAAGACCTGGTAGAATTTGGCTTTAGGTAAGTATAGGAGCAAGTACAATATACTCAAGCTGTCGAGTCTGACAAGTGATGAAGAGGTTCAGATTCACCAGGTAGAAAACGATAAAACAAACCTTTTCAGGGTCACCTATTGCAAACAAAGCCATTTCCACACTCCCTAACATTCCACTTCAGGTCCTGTCTGTCTCCCACATACCAGTCACTACTGATGGAGACCTGAAATGCTCTCTGTCAATCATCTTCATTAACACAAACTGCCCAAAAGGAGCTAAAATACAGAAGACTAATGCTTTTTAATCAAGAAAATACCAAACCTCAATATAACATCTTTAGGGGACAGGAGGGTTGAGAACTGACTAGAATCTGAAGAAACAAATAATTTACAAGGTTCTAACCATTTTAAATTAAAGTGAACTTTAATGTTTACCCTCAAGAATCCAACAACATATGGACACCTTAATTATGCTTCCTTTTTTTAATGAATCCTTATATCATTAGCATGTATTTTTGGTTTTGCAATTTGTTTATTCAACCTTTATTAAGTACCTAGTATGTGCCAAGACCAGCAGGTAATATACATAATGTGTACTGGCATGAGGGACAATATGGTCCTAATGCAGTTCGTAACCTGGGGATTCTGAGGTTCATAAACTTGATTAGAAATATAATACATCTTTATTTTTGCTAACTTCTAAATTAAAGTGAGCATTTCCTTCAATTATGAATCATAGCCCAAAATAAATTAGCATTAGACATAGTACCCATGATTTTGTCACCAAAGCACATTTTCATAACGTAGTGTAAGTTTCTCAAAATATCGATAACTATCTCAAAAAATCGATAATAGTTTCAGACACCTCAAAATATTGATAATTCATCCTCATCATTACTTTGAAGTAACAGTAAAACACCAGATCCTTTTATTTAGTGTGCTTATAATAAATAAGTATATTTCTATGTTACAAATTTGGTATCTTGAAAATGTTACAAAGGAAAATTGGTTTCCTTTGTAATGTTATATATTTTACGTATTAATAAAAACATTATTCTGAGAATGGATCCATACACGTCACCAGAATTCCAAAGGGGACCATGGCACAAACTGGTAACACCGTCTAATCCAGGAGAATGCATACATTTGCAGTAAAGGCCAAAGCTTAAATCCAGATGTTATTGCCTATGACGTAAGCAAGTCATTTAACCTCTCAAAGCCTCAGTTCCCTCATTTGCAAATATTTCTCAAAGTTGCTGGATTGTGATAATGTATGAAAGAATATGAATCAAATTTTATATAATGCCAGATTATGGTAGAAATAACAGAGTTAACAGCATATATACATCAATACTTCTTGAAAAGGTTTAACCAAAAGTTTCAGACTAAAAACAGAGGTAAAAGAGAGTGTTTTACAGTCTTATAATCCTAACTCTATAAAGTGTCTTATCCTTAGGTCATTTGAAAAAGGTAATCCAGGGGGCACCTGGGTGGCTCAGTCAGTTAAGCATCTGACTTCAGCTCAGGTCATGATCTCAGGGTTTGTGAGTTTGAGGCCCATATCAGGCTCTGTGCTGACAGCTCAGAGCCTGGAGCCTGCATTGGATTCTATATCTCCCTCTCTCTCTCTGCCCTTCCTCTCTACTCGTGCTGTCTCTCTCTCTCTCTCTCAAAAATAAATATTAAAAAAAAGATTTTAAATAAACAAATAAAAAGATAACCCAGAAAAATTAAAAAAGATACGAACTGAACTCAGAGCCACAGCTCATTATTCTATACAATCATCTAAATTTTTGTCACTCAAGAAAAGATACCTTACCTGAGCTGAATCAATAAGAGAAATATTAAGTTATATTTAAGATGCAAATGTGGTTTGTCCTCAAGCAAAAATCAGTCTCATCACTTTACCTTTACCACAGAGTACAAACATTTATAAATTGTCTTGCAGTGCTTTTTTGTTCAAATATGATTTACACAGTTTAAAAATCATAGATCTAATGACAGGTGGAAAAAAAACTCCACCACCTATGATGTCTGAATTTAAAATAGCTAAATTATGAAAACATTATCTCAACTAATGCAGGCCCAAAAAGAAATCTTTAACCTTTAAAGACTGGGGGGCAGAAGGAAAAGAAGACAGATACAGATAACCTAAAAAATCAAACACAGTTGCTTTAGTTTTAGATCCAGTAAGAGGTATACAGTCAGAATGAATTAGTGAACAACTATCTTACAGAGACAGCAGTCATGAGTTGTGGGTATAAATTGAGGAGGGAAGAAAAGAGAACAATTCGTACCTGCCAGTATTCTAACACGAGGCTGGGAAAATAATCTACACACATAACTTTACATGACCACAAAGCAACAATAATTTTAATCCATCACCGTGAATAATGTAAAACAATAAAATAACCAAGTGAAACTGAGTGTGCTGAGTTAAGAAGAGATCAGAGTTCCAGAGAGATGATCGGGGAAGGCATTTTGGAAGAGGCAGGATTTTATTGGTTTTAAAGACAAATCTAGCCTAATGGGGAGAGGATGACAAGAAAGGTGAAGCCAAAGATGCAGGGCGGTAACAGGACCGTAGGGCCAATTTAGAAAATAACAAGAGGAGACCTCCTTTCTGAATTAAATCAACAAAACACTTACTCAGTTTCCATTCACCATCAAAAGGTAAGTGTGAGAATTGTTCCCCCAAAAATAATTTAAAACCTCTCAGACACAACAATGTTATAATATTTAGAGAATGGCAACAGTAAAGAAAACAAGTGCAAATACTCTCCAAGCAAGCCTCAAAATACCTGTAAGTTCACAAAGCGAGAGAGGGTTTCAGATTTCTGAAGGTGAAGAACCAGGGTAACATCTGCTCTAAAGCTACATAGAATGTGTTAAAGTATTGGACACCTGGTATTTTAGCAAAATTTTTCAATTTTGTAACTTTTTATTTTGAAATCATTTCAACTTGCAGAAAAATTGTAAGACTACAAAAAAAAAAAATTCGCACGTACCCTTCACCCAGATTTCCCATACCATTTACAAGATAGGAGTGCCTGGGTGACTCAGTCTATTAAGCATCCAATTCTTGGTTTCAGCCCAGGTCATGATTTCACAGTTCCTGAGTTCAAGCCCCACCTTGGGCTCTGCACTGCCAGCATGGTGCCTGCTTGGGATTCGCTCTTCCTCTCTCTGCCCTTTCCCTGCTGGTGCGCACTCTTTCTCTCAAAATAAATAAAACTTAAAAAAAAAAAAATTTACCAGATATATTTGATCATTTTCTCTCTCCACATACACGCACACACACACACACACACACACACAACACACTCACACTCTTCTGAAACATGTGACAGTAAGTTGCAAACTTGATGGCCCTCACACCTCAATATTCCTGTGTTTTCTGAAACACAAGGACAATCTGTTATATAACCACAGGACAATGATCAAAATTAAGAAATGAGTAATCATCAATACTATAATCTTATTCTATTTTGCCAATTGTCCACACATGTCCAAATAAAACCTGATTCAGATCTACCTAATCCTGGATTATACACATCTAGTTACCATATTCCCTTAGACACATGATATTGTTAAAGACTAATTTAAACTTAATAAATCCAGGAGGAATAGTGCCCAGAAACCTTATCCTACTTAATTTTCAGTTCTATTTACATGCACTGTTATGGTCTTCCATGTTTAAAAAAAAAAAAGACTGAGTTTTACCTACGCTACTTAAGCATACGAAGCATAGTAGATGCTTTCTCACCCATAATGAGGCTCACAAGACATACTCTTGTTAGCTGTGATTACTACCATTTCTCCTTTAACCATTAGAACCTAGAGAACAAAAGCCTCACTCAACTTTCTATCTCTTATAACATATACATAACTTTGACTTTTGGAAGGTGTTTCAACACAACAGAGAGAACAGGGCTATTTTTTCAGGTAAAACTCTCCCTGAAGAGTCTCCATGAAAGAGAAATGGAAATTGTACATTAAAACGATTAGAGATTAACAGTGTCTAAACGTAAAACAATATCCTTAACTGCAGCATCAACCACTTAGAACAAAGAAAACCATCTCACATGCCACACCTCCTCAATTAGCCCCTGGACAATGACTCCTTGGTACAAGTCTCTTTCATAAGCTAGTACGCTGCTGCCATTTTCCGTTGACTCTGAGGACACATAGTTGTTCGCATTTTTTTTTTAATGTTTTATTTATTTTTGAGACAGAGCATGAGAGGGGAGACAGGGAGATACAGAATCTGAAGCAGACTCCAGGCTCTGAGCTGTCAGCACAGAGCCCGATGCGGGGCTCGGACCTACGAACATGAGATCATGACCTGAGCTGAAGTCGGAGCCTTAACCAACTGAGCCACCCAGGCACCCCTACTTGTTCGCATTCTAACTATTTTGACAGCGACAGCTTCTGACGACTGCCGTGAGCAGGGTGGCTCACACGAACACAGTCTGTGACACTGTCTATGTAAGACTGAGAAAGCAATACCGTCAAAACATGTAGAACAAGTACTGGCAGCCTGGGAGAAAACTGCAGTGTCGAAAGAAAAGCACTCTTGTGAGAAATGCAACATCTTAATGGCACAGAGGGCAAGAGCATGTGGAAATACACAGACATGGACAACTCAAGAGTCAGAAAGTGAGTCAGACTTGGACTCTAAGTAAGTTTCAAAAATATCATGATCAATTCATTTTAATTTTCCTTTTTAATCTATGTTCTTCCAACAAATAGAAAATCAACATCCTAATGGATTAAAAAAGCATTTTTTTTTTTTTTTTTAGGAGAGAGAGAGAGAGACAGCATGAGCAGGGAGGGTCAGAGAGGAGGGAGTCACAGACTGAAACAGGCTCCAGGCTCTGAGCTGGCAGTCAGCACAGAGCCCAACGCGGGGCTCGAACCCACGAACTGCGAGATCATGACCTAAGCGAAAGTCAGACGCCTAACCGACTAAGCCACCCAGGCGCCCCTAAAAAAGCATTTTATTAAGCATAATTGTCAAGGTTATTTCTTTGTGGAACATAAAATAATGGTGCATCTTATTATTAAAACGGCAGCTTTAAATTCAAGAAATCACAGTACTTCGGGGTGCCTGGGTAGCTCAGTCGGTCCAATTTCAGCTCAGGTCATGATCTCAGGGCTCAGGAATTCAAGCCTCGCATTGGGCTCTGTACTGATAGCTGAGAGCGTGGAGCCTGCTTCGGGTTCCTTGTCTCCTTCTCTCTCTGCTCCTCCCCCAGTCAGTCAATCAATCCCTCTCTCTCTCTCTCCTCTCCCCCCAAAAAATAGGCACTAGAAAAAATTAAAAAAAAAAAAAAGAAAGAAAACAAATCACAGTATTTCACGCACAGAGGAGAAAGAAAGCTATGTCTGCTGTGTTCTTCATTGAAGACCTCCTTCAGAAACAGGCCCAAGCCAAGCTGGGGAGAGCCAAACAACGGTATACCTGCCAGCTTTATGTTTCTCCAGGAACTGACGAGGCTCTTGAGGGCCAGCAAGACGCTGCAACATGCAAGCAGCTACTTCTTGAGACTGCGTTTCGGAAGGCGGCGCCTCTACCTCTATTACAACATACATGCTCCTGGCTCATAACAGGACACACACACTCCTCACAAACCAAAACACAGCTGCTATGGCAAATATAGACATTCCAACCTTGACAGCACCCTTCTAATTACAATTTCTCCCGAATTCACTAGAGTGACTTTTTTTAAACCTAAAAGCTGCCAACAGCGTTTTTGTTGCTGTTGGCTAAGTTATTCCGAGCATCATATCCAAATAATGAAATATTAATAAATAATTTTAAAGTAAGAGATCTTTCAAAATACATGTTCTGGTGCCTTTCATTCTTATGTATTTTTATCTCATTTTTAAATATTAGATAATATATAAAATTTCTATATATTAGATCTAGGCATACTCACAGATATGTACGAAGGAACTGTGTTTTTGTTTGGGGGTTTGAGATTTGTTTCAAGTTGTTATTTAAATTCCAGTTAGTCAACATCCAGTGTAATATTAGTTTCAGGAGAATTTAGTGATTCATCACATACATATAACACCCATCCCAACAAGTGCCCTCCTTTATATGAATGAATTTATAGGTAAAGATATATTTCAGACCACTTGGGAACAAACTTCGAAGAAAGACAATTTCCATTTATAAATGTTCACAGATATAAACAAATAAGCTCACAACTATATTATATAATATCTAACCACATAATTACAGCTCCATCATTTGATGAAAACCTGTTTAGCCCGCAGTAACAGTGTTGACACACAAACACACAAACATGCATGAAAATCGTTCTTACCTACCCCAGGAATCTCAGAGAGAAGTCCATTCCATGCTTGACAAATAAGAACACCCAGAGAAATAAATTTATTCAAGGTAAAAAAGGCTAGTTGGTAATAAGGTGGAGATAAAAGTCAGATCTTCACATTTTCAATCAGCAGGCCAATAACCCTATTAATTTAAATAGTCTCTATTTATTAAATGATATTTTAGGCATTAAGTTCCCCTCAGGTAATTAGTATCAATTTTCTTTTTTTTTTTTTTTTAATGTTGATTTTTGAGAGAGAGAGAGAAGACAGAGCATGTGCCGGTGAGGGGCAGAGAGAGAGAGACAAAATCCAAAGTAGGCTCCAGGCTCTGAGCTGTGAGCACAGAACCCAAAGTGGGGCTCACACTCACAAACTGCAAGATCATAACCTAAGCCGAAGTCAGACACTTAAGTGACTGAGCCACCCAGACGCCCCAATAAGTACCAATTTTCTAGGTGAGGAAACCACTGTGACTGGCCCACGGAGATTCAGGACTGATCCCAAAGCCCAGGTGATATGGCAACAACAGGTTTGGACAGACTCTTACCCTCTCTGAAAAATGGCTTGACGTGGCATGAAATTATTTCCAGGTACATGTGCTAAATTCTCCCTTCTAAAGCGTAATGGGGAGAAATGCAATAGTTAATACCCTTGAAATAGAGGAAAAGAACAAAAAGCCACCACTATCACACTTGGGAAAATGAATAAACAAAAGTCAACCAAAATTACTTAAACTATTATACAAGTAAATTATTGGGGCACCTGGATGGTTCAGTCGGTTAAGGGTCCAACTTCAGCTCAGGTCATGATCTCACGGTTCACGAGTTCGAGCCCCACGCTGGGCTCTGTGCTGACAGCTCAGAGCTTGAAGCGTGCTTTGGATTCTGTGTGTGTGTGTGTCTCTCTCTCTGCCTCTTCCCTGCCTGTGCTCTCTCAAAAATAAATAAATATTGTTTTTCAATTTTTTAAAAAAGTAAATTATTGTAACCCCTTTACTTCACTGCCCAGTCACACCAAACCTGGGCACAACAGCAAACAGGAGACCATTTGCCTTTGACAAGAGCTTCTACTGCAAGGAGCCTTAAGTAACTACTCATTAAAAGTTTAAATGTCCATACAAACGCATCTGTGTTTGACACATTATTTCCATAGGTGATAAACACACACACGTTTGTGTGTATATATATGTGTTTATTTGAACAGAACTGCATGGAGACAATACCTGACCCCAAAGTGAGGCATTATAAGCCCTTTCACAAGACAGAAAGAAACCTTATACAAAGGAGCCAACCCTGAGTGCTTTCCCATAGCTATGGGAAGGTGCCCACACACCTTCATGGTGACCACGCTCAATGTAAGTTCTTCACTAAAAAGTGAAATGGCATCTGGGTTTCCAAGTTAACCCAAAAACCCATTACAAGCTTGAAGAATTACTCTAAGAACATGATTTTCAGCTGTGTCCACTACTTCTTTAGGAAAATGCATTCCATCCCAATAATGGGGAATGCCCAAGTAACAGTGGCCTTAGCATGCAGCTCCTGCCATTCGGGGGCCTCACAAATCAGAGAAAACTGAGGTTCAGAGAGGCTGAACACACTGCCCCCTGGTCGCATACACAAGAGGAAGCAGAGCAGAAGTCCAGGCTCAATCATGTCAGGACTTCAACAGCTATCAATTATCCATTGTTCCTGCCACCAAACCACGGGTGCTGGGCATTTACTTAATAGGTGTCTGAGCAACCTCCTGGGAGGGCACAAGAGGGCCAGATGGGTCTATCTGGAACAAGTGGAAAAATCTCCCACCAAATCCTGAGGACTTCGGCTCTTTCTAGTCTAATATGTCCTCTTACTCATCCAGAAAGACCTACTGATCCAGCCCTGGGTTGAATAACAGGGTAGCACTCAGATAGTTGTAGGGTGAGTGAAGAGAAATCAAATGCAATACTTTTGCTATTACAGAGTCTCTAAAGAAACCCTCGTAACAATCAGATCCATGGTGAAGAACCACCCGCTGCCACTATTCATGTTAACTCAGGGTCAAGTAGATCATATCAGCCTCCCCAAAACATTAATCTGAAACATCCGATTTTTTTAGATAGTTGGCAATCATATGAAAAAGGAAACTGCACGCATGATAATGTTAAATGTCCTAAGTGATTACACTTGGTGATACAGCATCAGGAAATAACTGTTTTATTTGAGTTAGTTGATAATGATTCCATTCAAAATTTCTTGTGGGTAGATTGCATGATGAATACCTTTTGGCAATGATCTTGTTCACTTTTCAAGAGGGCTAGATTTTGCATGAATGAGCACACCAGAATAGGGGCTCCCCACTGTTTCATCAACACAGAAACTACTAGTTCCTACAGTAAGGGAGGAAAAAGAAAACCACATTAAACAACTTATCTAAGGGCACATGTTTTATTAATATGTGTGGCTTCATAAAAGCTCTAGTATAAAACAGACTGTAAAAATAAAGTACCTGTTAACGAGAAATACAACATCAACAAACTACATCTACCTCTCTCATCTGAAGGTGACAGAGAAATAACACCATTCCTTCTACCTCTGTGAATGCCGTGTTGCTTTTTATTAAGACAAAGCAATGCCTTACTAAGACAAACTTCTTCAAAAATTTGAAAGGTAAAAATACACTGTTCAACTATATCCAACACTGCCACTTCACTGATGCTAAAATAACTCACAGAGAATGAGGTCTGCTCGTCAGAAGGTCCCTCTCACACTCCCTAGCATCTCTGAAGGGGTACCGAATTCCCAAAGCTCTACTTCACCTACATTCTACTGAGTTCCAAGTCACAATTTTAAAACAGAATAATAAATATTATAATGCAAGTCCCTAAGTGGGTATTATAAGCATGGGAACAGGCGAAAATATGCATTTGAAGATACTTTTCAAAAATCTGACAAGATTCAAAAGTATTTTAACAGCTTTACTGAGATAAAATTTCTATACCATAAAATTCGTCCACCTAAAGTATACAGATTCAGTGGTTTTTAGTGACTTACACAGTTGTGCAACCATCAGCAGGCACTCTCTAACCACCTGCAACCCACCACTCCAGCCATAGGCCACCACTAATTTACTTTCTTTCTCTGTGGCTGTGCTTGTGCTGGACATTTTCCATAAAAACGGGACTATATAATATGTGGTCTTATGTGACTTGCTTCTCTCACTGAACACAGGTTCTTGAGGTCAACACTATTTTGAAGAAGCTGGGGATGCTCATGGGCCCTTCCATTCTTAAGCACCCTCTACAGGTGAGGCAGATGCCAGGTGGGTCACAGTGGAACCCAAGGGGACTTTTAGGTGTGAATTCCACCTTCAAGGAGCTTACTGAAGAGTAACGATGTTAACACAGCTATCAATAAATCACTTATTTTATTGGTAGAAATAGTGACTACCAAGGGAAAAATACAGACAAAATATAAGGTATGTTCAGAGAAAGGCAAGGTAAACAGGATCAAGACAAGTTCTGTTAAGGTGACCTTTGAGTTGATCATATATATACCCACAAATAGTTAAAATCAAGTATAGAAACATGAGGATAGAGGCATCTCCTACAGAAGTAAATCCACACTCCTTAGCTTTGTTATTCCATCCATATTTACTCATACTCCAATCTCCCACTCAGTGCCTACATTCTAAATAAATATAACTAGTTATAATTCCCAGAAGGCACTAAATCCTTTATGATTCCAACTGCGGCAACCACCGTTTCTTCTCCCAAGAAAGAACTGCGCTCCTCCATCATCCCCACCATCAACTCCATTATGTCTGATAGGTAACTCCATTCACCCTCCAATATTCAGTTCAAATATCACCACCTCTTTCATGATGTCTACCTTGACCTTCCCCAGGCAGAGTCAGTCCTTAATTCTTCACGCTACATGTGTATCTCCATCACAGCTCACACTGCACTGCTCTGCTTTATGCATCTATGAAAGCCCGGCAATTAGTACAGTGTCTGGCACACAGTCAGGACTAAATAAATGAATGCTGGGACTAGGGCACAGAACACAGGAGAAAGGCAGAGAGGGAGACAGAAAGATTGGCAGAGTCAACGTGGTATGTGAAAGGTGGCATTGAAGTCAGAGCCCTGGATGCTATGTTAACAAAGGAACATTTATTGATCACCTGCTATGTGTCAGCATCTGTACATTATCTCATTTACTCTCCATGGCAACCATGTGAAATTAGTCTCTCCATTTTATCCTGGGAAAATGGAGATAACACAAGATCACTCACACAACTATTAAATAGTAAAAGTTCTCTGAACACTAAACATACCCTGTGCATGCATGTGCATGTGCGTGCACACACGCACACACACACTTTCTCTTCTACTCAGAAGTAATTCAACTACAACCTTCCCATTTCCTACCTGAAGAAACGGGTTCATTTCCTCTGGAATCCTGTTCCTGAAACCACACCATCACACTGTATCACTGCCAGGGAAACAGGTGGTGACTGCAGTCAGCTTCTGCAGCCCCCATCCTGGGTCTGGGACCCAGCCTGGTACAAATCTTACTTCCTGCAGTACTTCAGAAATAATGCTGCAGACTTGAGTACTACAGAGGCCTCTGCAACAGTTCAACTAAAAGAATTTTACTTGGATGGAGAAGAGGGTACTCTCAATCAAAACATAACATGGCTTTGAAAAGCTTCAGTTCCAAGTCCTAGAAGCAATACTGAGCAATAAAAATGAGTAATTTTTTTAAAACAAATAATCACTGGTTTTAAATTTTATTGTCATTTCCGCAATCATCATTCTGCAAAAAGGTGAACACGGGTTACGAAACAACGCCTATGTCAGTAGAGCTATAATGTTTAATAGGACAGAAAAAAATCAGAGGGAGCAATTTATCATTTGTATGTTTATCAGGCTTGATAAAAAATTATTTTTTAATTATACAATCCATGTTTTCTCAAAAGTTTTTTCATTAAAAAACTAATAAAATTTGCCAAAGGCCAAAGAATAATCATGAAAAGAGGATTAGAACTTCCCATATTCTTGTAATAACCACTCTAAAAAGTTGCTGAGAAAGAACAGTAAAATAACTTTTTCAGAAAAGTTTTATAAAGATGTCACAAAGACAGTTTATGGACTCAATCCCCTGAGATTCCGAGAGATATCAACACGTCACTTTAAAAAAGTTAAAGAAACACATTGTGCCCAATGGGTGTCCGGGATGCCCCACAGAATTAAACAACAGCTGCTCAGCTAGCCTTATTCCTCCTGCCAGTAGAAAACAAGACGACAGAGATGATCTGCAAGTGTGCATCTACACACTTGGTAAAAGTTAAAGCCGTCTCTTCTCGCTAAAAGCACAAGCTTTAATAAGGGAACTGAACAGAGAGCTGTTGGAAGTGTTTTGTTAAAATAATTTGTTTAAATAACTACAAGGACAACATTCAGAATCCATAACCTCGCTGGTTGCATTAATGAAACAATAAAAATGTGTTGGAGGAGTTGTCAATCTTAAATGTTGCTTTATATTTTTTATTTAAATCAAATCTATCCTCATTATGGTAATTGATTTTCTTACCATTCCTCAGGTCAATCCTCAAAAATGACATACAACAATCAATATTTATCTTATTTTTTAAAGTAATGAGATGACCGTTACATCAATAGCAAAACTAATTACATCTGAAGAATTTAGTCTAACTACCAAACAAAATGGGAGGGCAAAGCCAATCTGATATGATTACTTGCATTATCACTACTGAAGTACGTGGCAACAAGGTGAAAACGGGATGCCTTGCGGAAATGCCCATATGAGCTAAACCAAATTCTTAAAAGTTTCTCTCTTTTTTTTTAAGTGTACTTATTTTTGAGCAAGAGAGAAAGCAAGCGCGCACGCGCACACACACACACACACACACACACACACACGTGAAGGAGGGGCAAAGAAGAGAGGGAGAGAGAGAATCCCACACCCGTGCTGTCAGGGTGGAGCCCAATGTGGGGCTCCAACTCACGAACCACAGGATCATGACCTGACCAGAAATCAAGAATTGCACACTTAGTGGA
Organism: Proteles cristata cristata; assembly: GCA_017311185.1. Classification (NCBI taxonomy): domain Eukaryota; kingdom Metazoa; phylum Chordata; class Mammalia; order Carnivora; family Hyaenidae; genus Proteles; species Proteles cristata. The sequence continues at coordinate 374,028 of JAESUZ010004246.1, forward strand.
CTGGGCCACCCAACTGCCCCAGAAGTTTTTCTTTCATCATTGTTAGTTAATGCTTAGCTATTTATGTGTGTTTGAACATACGGGGGAGCCAGCTCCCTGGTCTCCCAGTCTTCTTCACACTGGCATGAGAGGACACAAGCAGTGGATCTTCCTTCCAATCCCTAAAACCTCAAAGTTCCTTAGCTTCCAGACACCAAAAGCACAGAGCTGGCCTCAGGCACTTGAGGTAGTCAGTGAGAGCAGAGACCAGCCTTTCTGGAAGACAAGAATGATAACAGTTGGGTCAGAAATAGAGATCCAGCAAGGGAACAGCTGCCCAGAAAGAGATGAAGATGGGTTCTACTTTCAAGGGTTCCAGAGCTTTGGCAATAGGAACACAGCAGACGGTCCTCCTGGAGGAGGCTGCCAGGACCAAGGAGCTGCTTTTCAAAGTCAGAGGCCTAATCTATCCATCCTAAAACTCCTCAAATTCTAGGGCACAAAGAGACTAATGTCAGATTAACTTTGACGCAGCAGAGAAGGAAATGAGGAGTATACCAGGAACTAAGAGTAGAGGGTTCTAGAGGAAAAATCCCAACTTGCTTCAGCCCTCCCCAAAATGTGGCTAAATCTATGCACCTTATTTTTCTCTAAACTAAATTAATAACAAGGAGTGGGACATGAATCTCCACATCAGAATTTCTGAATCAATCAGAGCCCCACTCCCTAGCCACTAGCCCCACCAACTGTGCTTTTCACAAGAGCGTGTGCTCAAGAAAGGATCTCTTAGGGGCACCTGGATGGCTCAGTCGGTTGAGCGTCAGACTTCGGCTCAGGTGATGATCTCGCGGTTCATGGGTTCAAGCCCTGTGTCAGACTCTGTGCTGGCAGCTGGCTCAGAGCCTGGAGTCTGCTTCGAATTCTTTCTCCCTCTCTGACCCTCCCCTGCTCACGCTGCCTCTCTCTCTCTCTCAGAAATAAATAAAAACATTTAAGAAAAAGGGGCGCTTGGGTGGCTTAGTCGGTTAAGCGTCCGACTTTCTCTTAGGTCATGATCTCATGGTTCATCAGTTCGAGCCCCACGTCGGGCTCTGTCAGCTCGGACAGCTCGGAGCCTGGAGCCTATTTCAGAGTCTGTGTCTCCCTCTCTCTCTCTGACCCTCCCCTGCTCACGCTGTCTCTCTCTCTCTCTCTCTCCTGAAATAAATAAAAAAATATTTAAAAAAAAAAAAGAAAAGAAGAAAGAAAGAAAGAAAGAAAGAAAGAAAGAAAGAAAGAAAGAAAGAAAGAAAGAAAGAAAGAAAGAATCTCTTACAACAGGGTTTCGAGGGTGTGCTATGGTTAAGACCTAAAACTGGCAAAGCATTATATGGACACCATCCTGGGTTGGGCCTGGTGAAGACCCTCATACCCATGCCCAGTGGAACAAGTTTCAGAGAAAGATCCATTTTCCACCTTATGTCTAGCTGACACAGGCACGTACTCACATCAGGCTTCATGATCCAACTGGCTTTAGCTCATTCATTCCACAAACATGTACTGGGCACCTAACATTAGAACACAGTCACTGTGGTTGAGGGCACACAAGAGGAGTAAACAGACGTTCCCTGACCCCCAAGGGGCATAATCTAGGAAGAAAGACAGACAACTAGGCATTCATGTGCTTCATTCATACAATGAAGCACATACTCTAACAAGGATCAGTACTACAGATTTAGAGATAAAAGAACAGGAGAGTCTTCAAAAAGGTATCAATTTGGAAAGTCTGCGCCCAGATTATGGGAAAATGGCTCCTGAAGAAAAAGAAACCTCCTCAGCCCTCTGAGACTTTTTTTTTAACATGAGTTTGCCTAATCACCTCAATAGGTCAATGCTTACCTATAGCAAAGACAGACCTGCAACTGCTTTTCACCGCAGCAAAGACAAGTCAGCACCACAGGAAGACGCACCATAAAAGGATGTCCTGAGAGGACACACGAGTGAAGAAAAGTTGTGGTACCGAGAGAGGGGGCTGAGTAAATGGGTACCTGCAGCACTACGGGATAAGCGGGGGCATACACAGGGTGCCAGGGCGGGGGGGTGGGGCATGCAGGAGGGGCAGCTAGCTCAGACCTGCAGTCAGGAAAAACTTCCTGGGGTATATGATCTCCAGCCATCCGAACAATCCAGAAGGGATAGCCAGATAAAAGACAAGCAGGAGCTGAGGCGGGGGTGGGGCTGGGGAAGACAGCTGGAGAAACGGTGTTCACTCATAGTCAAGCGCCCAAAAGGAACAAGTTCAAGGACACTCCAGAGCTTCAGTATGACTAGAGTTCCCCATGAGACGGGGGGTCTGGGAGATAAAGCAGCAGAGAGATTGTGCAGGACCTACTGGAAACATGAAAGAAATTTAGATCATCCTAAGGGGAAGAGAAGCCTCCCAGGCTTCCTTAAACAGAGCAAAGGCATGATTGGTTTTACACTCTGGCAGTGAGAACAGACTGGGAACGGCAAGAATGAAGGCTGGGACACAAGCAAGAGACTGTTAGAACACGGCAGGGGAGAGATATGGTAGCTGCTGGGGCAATGACCCTGTGGATGGGAGAAAACTGTAAAACTTGAAACCACGAAAGGGAAAATGCAGAGCAAGGCTCTGCCACTACTCCTCAAATACAGAGGGAGGCTTGGGGACATCCCCTGCAGGACTATAGGCACAAGGGGGCAGACCAGCAAAATAAATTTAAAAAAGAGTAAGCGAGGGGGTATGAAGTGAGGAACAGAGCAGCAGTACTCGCTTATTTGCCAAAGTACATGAGTCCTGCCAACAAAGTCAATACTCAGGGGCTTTCTGTGGCCTCTACCTCCCCACCAGACAATCTGCAAGACGTTCTAACTACTTTACGCCTTTAAGAGAGGAGACAGTTACCATTACCATTACTACTCTGTAAAGCAATTTTGAGCTCCAATCATTCAGTGCTTGTTAATTAAAACCCATATGCTGATTAACCACTCAGTCGGGGGACCAGGGCGTGCAGACCCAGAGAGAGCTCTGTCTTAAGCATGCCACAGCAATTCTGTGAAAAAGTTTGAAAAGCCTCACTATAATGATCCACGTGGGCTCCCAAAGCTTTTCAAGGAAGACTCAAGTCCAGTGACAGCTGTCAACAAAGTGTCAAGTAGCCCTGGGGGCAGAACAGGTTTAAAAACGGACTTAAAAGCACTTAGTGCTCCCTGGTAGCACTGATTTGGCCTAATACAGAGCACAGAACCTGTGATTCTGAATAAACCAGTGAGATAAGAAAGGGTAGAGGGAAGAAATGAAATGCTCGGTCAGACTTTACTTTTTTCTTCTAATTTTTTTTTTAAATGTTTTATTTATTTTTGAGAGAGAGAGAGGGACAGCGTGAGCAGGGGAGGGTCAGAGAGATACGGAGATACTGAATCTGAAACAGGCTCCGGGATTTGAGCTAGCAGTCAGCACAGAGCCCGACGCGGGGCTCGAACCCACGAACCATGAGATCACGACCTGCGCCAAAGTCGACGCTCAACGGACTGAGCCACCCAGGCACCCCCGACTTTATTTTTTAAAACGTTTTTTACAAGGAAAAATATCATCATCAACAACAATAACCCACAATTTGGTCAATAGCCAGAAGGGTCAACGGACTGATTTTGAATACCTGAGCTTGCAGTAGAAAAATGTAAAACTCACTTGGGCAATTTATATCAGAGATCTGGGCCATCTAGATGATGCCCTAAAGTCCATCAAATTCTAAGAAAGGCAAAAATATCATTATCAAGTGTTTATTTTTACAACTAGTATATTAAATTTAAATCAAAGACAGTACTTTGTGTATTGTATGTCCTACACTTTACAATCCAAGTGAGCTGCTTATATAACCAATGTCGGATATTTTATTTTATTTTATAAATCCTGAAGCATGATTATAAAATGTCAACTTTATAGTTGTTTTCTCTTTGTGGTTTATGATCCATCATTGGCGCCGGCCATGATTTACTTGATTGCTAATGCCCAATAACAATACTTGTTGTACAAGAAAATACAATCCACAATTCACTTCAGTGTCAGAATCTACCACAGCAAAAAGTGGGGCGCTTCTCTACTACACCCCTTCCCTTTCTTCCCCCGCGGACAGGGTCACTGACGTTCCTTCCTTTCAGCTTCAGGTCACTATGACTCTGCAATATTGTTAATCTATAGGAAGTGATGCACCTAACAAAGCAGCCTTTTCTTTCCAGGAACTGAGGAACAAGTAAGGAATCTCTGGCACACTTGAGGTCAAATCCCTCGGAAGCACTAACTCAGCACCAATCACAGGGCAGGGGCCTCCAAAGACTGAATAAAGAGCAGCTCAGCCAGTAGTCAATTCGTTAACTCAGAAATCAAAGGGCAGAAGTTCTAAGTCACAGAAAACGACTCGATGGTGTGACTCACTAACATTTCAGAACCTACTAAGCATCTCTCTGTAATTCCTTTCCTCTACTGCTGGAGGTTCTTCTTTTCTGCCTGATTCCCCTTTGACCCTCCCCAAATACCATGGAATATAAGCTATATTGTCAATTATTTTTTTGGTCCATTTTTAGGAGGGAACCGTTGCTCTCTTCTCAATTTTAAAATAAAGTAAGTTTAAACTTGTGCTGGTTTCTCAAAAATAAATAAAACACAAGAATGACGAATCAACAGAGGAAGGTGCCCTAGATGAGGGGGGACTGCCTGCCACTAACTAGCCCCGTGGCCTCAGGCACCAAATGCAGGAGTCCTTTGCCTCTGCCTCTTCCATCTGCACCATGCAGAGCAGCTGTCCCTACCTCTCATTTCCAGCGCGTCCTGTCTATTATCCCTCCAGGAACCCACCTGTGTCGTCTCACCTGCCCTGCTCAGGTATCATCTACTGTGCCCTATACTGTCTCAGGAAGCTGGGGACAACTTTGTTTGTTCTTTTTCTTTTTTGCTATGGGGCCAGTTAAGGACAAATAAAAATGTTCATGGGGCTGCTTATCTTTTCATGAAAATGAAAATGGTTTTATTTAGTACTCTAGTGGAAAACATATATTCTTACCATTTACAATTGTTAGATATAAAAATATCAATGAGAAAATCAGCACTGCATTTTTAGCCATAACAGTGTTATTAATATCTGAGTATATTTGAAAAGTAGCAACGAATGCAACTCTCTATACTTGCATCCTAAAATTAAATAGAAGTACTCAGTAGCCACTAGACCCCATAGGACGAAAGTAAATTCCTTAACTTCCCCAACCTTCCCTCCCATGAGACCCCTACATGTACCCTTCCTCTAAAGTATTCACATCTGTAATCTGACTCTGTTGAACACCTTCAACAACAACACCTCCCCTGGTTACCTGCCTGCCCAAGCTCTTGACCTTCTTCTCTGAATTCCTAAAACACTTTCTATACTTCTAACATATTCTATCTCCCTTACATATTCATTCACCAACTCAAAAATATTAACTGAGCAGGTGAAGGGTAATAAACTAGTACTTCCCCCATAACATTATAATGTTAAATAGGTTCTGGACAAAATAACAGTCCCTTGAAGCCAAAGACCACTGCCATCCTAATCCTCGCTGACTGATGGAATTAACAATACAAGTTCAACTACCCATTAAATGTAGACTGTGGGTCTATTTTTAAGAACAACATATACTGCCTAGAGAATCTGATTTAAAACCTTGAGGGGCACCCGTGTGGCTCCGTCAGGTAAGCCCCTGACTCTTGGTTTCTGCTCAGGTCATGTGGAACTCCCTCTGCTTGGGATTCTTTCTCTCTCTCTCTCTCTCTCTCTCTCTCTCTCTCTCTCTCTCTCTCTCTCTCTCTCTCCCCTACCACAGGCTCACTCTTGCATTCTCTCAAAATAAACTTTTTTTTTCATTTTCTTACTGTTTTTTATTCTTGAGTGTGTGAGCGTGGGGGAGGGGGAAACAGAGAGGGAGACACAGAATCCAAAGCAGGCTCCAGGCTCTGAGCTGTCTGTCAGCATAGAGCACCTTGCAGGGCTCAAACTCAAAACTTCAAGATCATGACCTGAGCCCAAGTCGGAAGCTTAACCGACTGAGCCACCCAAGTGCCTCCAAAACAAACAAACTTTTTCAAAAAGTTAAAGTAAATAAATAAATATAGCCTTTAAATCAATAGTGTACTCAATTAGTGGCTCAATTAGTTAAGCATCTGACTTCAGCTCAGGTCATGATCTGGCATTTTGTGAGTTCAAGCCCCACTTCAGGTGAGCCCCATTTCTCTTTCTCTCGTGGGAAAAGGCCCCTCATGGGATTCTCTGCCCTTCTTCTCTCTTCGCCCCTCACTCACTTGTGCCCTCTCTCATAAATAAATAAGTAAATAAACAGTTTATACATAACTTCCTTTTAGAAGTGTCAGCCAAATTATCTATTACAGCACAAAAATTACAGAGTTGAGACACTGACATCAACAAAGTTTCGTGTCTTACAAGTTAGAAACCTAGATTCTGGAACTCCCTTCCATTCTTGTAACTCAACTCAAAGGAACAAGCACAACTCGCTTACTGTGAACTCTCTCTACTGTGTTAGGTCTAAATAGGCCTTAAAGAGCTACTTAAGAGGGCCAGATTCTGGGAGAAAACCACATAGAACATATAGATGAATCTTTTTCTCTAAATGGCTGTTTACTTTGGGCTGTGCTATTTTAGGCTTAAATTGGTTTCCTGCAGTTTGTTAAGGCTGCCAAATACTTAGTGATTTCAGTGATATACTTAACACAAATTGGCAAATCTTTCTTATTTTTCACAATGACAAGAAATGTACAGAGAAACCTGCCCAGCGAGGATAACAATGAAAGTGAGTTAATTTGTCTTTTTTCCCCAGATTCATCATTTTTATCTGGTTGCTAGTGGCTTAGAAAACCAACAAATAGCCTCCTAATGTCATTTCCTGACTGTTTTTTCCTACTGATTTGGAGACAGGGTTCCTCCAACATTAGGTAGGGTCAAACATGAGAGGTGTGACCTCACTATAAGCTAAAAAAACTAAAGGATCAGGGTAGAAATGAAGAAAATTACAACAGCCTAAAAAAAATCAACTGGTGTAAAAGCAAACCAGCATAGTTGGGATAAGACATAACACAGCAAAGAATTTGAGGCAGCGAGGACACAGTTAAGTTCTTTAGAGCACATTCATTTATTAAAGTGGCATTACAATCTGCTTTGTGTCACATATTATATTATTATGCCTGAACAGCTTTACATGCAAATACTTATTGCAACGAGTCATTGATCTGGTTTAAGGCTTGGCAAAAAAAAAAAAAAGTTTCAGTAAAGTCTTTAGAGGAACTCACTTTCTTATAGCATAAATTATATTCTCAAAACAATATATATGACAAAACTTAGCCCCTATGAAACCCTGGGGCTCTCAGTCCACCAAATAACGCTGCCCTATATTCACACAAATGAATAGCCTAGGGCTGGTATGAATGGACTCCTATGAGGAAGAAGGCATTTTAATGTATATTAAAAACTCAACTCACATTTAATATATAACTTAGTTGACACCAAAAAACGCAGAAAAGGCTGGTGACATTTCTATCAATATGTAGACTTGAAAAATTATTTCATAACACATCTAAATTATAAATCTTTAAAACTGAGTATTAACTAAAATCTCCAAATGAGACAAACACAGAGAGAAACATAAACTTTGAGTCTTTCTGCTTTTATAAACATTTCTTATTTTTAAGAAAAATAAATCTTTGTTAATTGGCACAATCATAGTATAATTCTTTTTTTTTTTTTTAATATTTTATTTATTTCTAGGAGAGAGAGAGAGAGAGAGACGGTGTGAGCAGGGGAGGGTCAGAGAGAGAGGGAGTCACAGACTGAAACAGGCTCCAGGCTCTGAGCTGGCAGTCAGCACAGAGCCCGACGCGGGGCTCGAACCCACGAACCGCGAGATCATGACCCAAGCGAAAGTCGGACGCTTAACCAACTAAGCCACCCAGGCGCCCCAGTATAATTCTTAACCTAAGGCCAAGATCATTTCAAAACAGCATCAGATCTTAGTTCTTTTCTTGAGTAGGGTTGGAACAGATTAGGGAAATATTCTACTCAGAGGGCCACATCCTGTACCACAGAAAAAGCAAGTGTTTATGCGGAGCATGAAGCTACAGGTGTTCCCCAGCTACTCGGAGTCTAAGGAATCAATACCTCAGGTACACCTGTAACACACAGTTCAGGAAGCTGTTCTAAAGACTGAGGTGAAGATAGTTTACCCCAGGGAAATATTCCCAGAAGCGTCCACTTACACACAATCCTGGGGGAGCTGGGATGTGGAAAAAAAAGGCAAAAAGATTCAAACACACAACACCATCAAGCTCAGTAACTTCAGTCACATCATTAAAACAAACTGATGGAGCTCACACTGCCAAGCATGGATGTATTCTAGACTAGGCTACGCAACAGAACTTTCTGCAATGATGGAAATGCCCTAAATCTGCACTGTCCAGTAAGGCAGCCACTAGATGCATGTGGTTACTGAGCACTGAAATGTGACAAGTGCAACTGAGGAGCTAAAATGTCAGTTTTATTTTATTTTCATTAATTTTAATTTAAATCTTCACAGCCACATGTGACTAGGGGCTACCACTTAGAGTGTAGTTCTAGCCTGACCACCAAAACACAAGGTGCCATTCAAAGAATTTTCAGTGCCCAGGCTGGCCATGCACCAGAGTTCATCAGTCATGTCAAACCCAGAAATGGGAAGGGACGGATCCCTCAGCACAGCCACAGTGCATCATGATGTCAGGTCATACTCTGCAGGTCAGACCATGAGCATGCATAGAAAGGCTCCCTACCCACGTCCACTCTCTCCAAGTATCAGTTAAGGAAACCAACCAAAAAGGAAAACACTTTCTCTCCTCCAATGCACTACTGATGAGAACCAATGTGGGGAAAAGCTAGAAGATGCGACAACCACTTACAGATAGAAGGTTCTTTCATAAACTCAAGCAGCATATCACTAAAAGGGAGCTCTTTCCCTCCAACTAGTTTCTGTCACATCCTTTCTACAAATGAAGCCAGGTACAATTCAAATTATAATAAAACAGGGTGGTTAATAGTATCTGTTCTGGAATCAAACAGACTTGAATTCAACTGTCACCTCCATGGCCTACCAGCTTTGGGACACTGGGCAAGATGATTAATCATGTCAAGTCTCCATTTCCTTCTCTGTAAAATGGGTTAAAAATACAGGGCACCTATGTGGCTCAGTCAGTTAAGTGTCCGGCTTCAGCTCAGGTCATGATCTCATGGTTCGTGGGTTCGAGCTCCACATCAGGCTCTGTGCTGACTGCTAGCTCAGAGCCTGGAGCCTATTTTGGATTCTGTGTCTCCCTCTCTATCAGACACTCCTGGCTCATGCTGTCGCTGTCTCTCTCTCTCTCTCTCTCTCTCTCAGAAATAAGTAAAAAACATTAATTAAAAAAATTTTCTTTAAATGGGTTAAAAATAGTCCCTCCAGCACAGGGTTATAAGGATTAAATGAGATAAGACATAGAAAGGATTTAGCAGAGTACCAAGCACACAAATGACATTTAAGGATTACCTATCACTAATCCATCATTACTTCATTGTCTTCATCATCACCATTATCATCCTCTCTCCCTAACACAGTAGGTAGAAAAGAAATCTACCCAGAACAAATCTTATTATAGAACAAATTCCAATTTAAAAAATATCCATACATCGGAACACCTGGGTGGCTCAGTTAGTTAAGCATCTGGCTTCAGTTCAGGTCATGATCTCGCAGTTTGTGAGTCCGAGCCCCCTATCAGGCTTTGTGCTGTCAGCTCAGAGCCCATTTTGGATCCTCTGTCCCCAACCATCTCTACCCCTCCCCTGCTGATTCTCTCTCTCTCTCTCTCTCTCTAAAAGTAAATAAACTTTAAAAAAAAATCCACATATCAAAAGTTATTCTTAAGCCAAAATACCTGATATACTTAATTTTAATATCTTTCTAGGTTTCTCTTATACTATGCTTCTAACTTTCTTATAGTTTTCTTATATACTTAGTTGTTTCTGCTCAAAAACCTGACACTTTATGAAAGATGTGTTTCCTGTGTCCTCTCAAAACACCTAGCTTAACTATTTGCACAACAGTGGAGATTCAATAAATGTCACCTGAATTAAATTTATAGAATTATATTCCAAAATGGTCACGAGTAGCTACTTTCAAAATGGATAATGGCATCACCCTAAATTAATTGAACACTTAAGCACTAAGAACTCTCATAGGAGCTGGGAATTCAGCTGTGAAAAGACAAGGGACCATGTCCCGGGAGCTTTCTGGTGGAGGTGGCAATCAGTGGACACAAGTAAAAGAAGGGTGGTAGGAACAATAAATGATGAGATGAAAAACAGAAAGGGTCCAGTCATGGTGTGCCTCAGAGGCCAAGGAAAGCAGTTCAATTTATGTTCCGTGTACCATGGAGAGCCACCACTGGGATGTGACCTGGACTGATCAATTGTTTTCAAGATTGCTAAGGCCTCTGTGTGCATGGCAAAGTGTAAAGGGACAAAAGGGGAAGCAGGGAGCCAGTTAAGAGGCTCCCCAGATGGCAAGGTAAGAGACACTGGTTGTACAGTGCTACAGCAGCGGACACAGGTGTGAAAGGGTCACATGCCCACGTATTGTGGAGATGGATGGGCCAAGCCTGGCTAATGGCCTACTGTAAGGAAGAAGGACAGCATGGGGCCCAGGTTTAGGGCTTGAGGAAGATTAAAGAGGCCTGCTTTGGATATGTTACACTGAAGATCTGTAAGCGGAGACTTCAAGTAGGCAGCTGTCTACTAAGTTTTGTTTCAGGGAGAGAAGTTAGAGCTAATGAAACAATTATGGGAGTCACAGGCACCTAAACTAGAATTCAATGCTGAGAACAAACTGAGGGCTGACGGGGGTGGGGGCGAGTGGCAGGGGGCTGATGGGCATGGAGGAAGGCACTTGTTGGGATGAGTACTGGGTGTTATATGTAAACCAACTTGACAATAAGCTATCTGAGGAAGAAAAAAATAAATAAATAAACTGATTCAAAACCCATAGAATTAGGGGAGATTACTTAGTGGAAATCATGAAAGACAACTAGGCTGAAGAAGGAGGGAGGAAAACCAGGAATGTGGTCCAGAAGCCAAGGAGGCAAGTGGTCACTTTGTAACAGTAATGAACTGTGAAACCCTCTTAATGCACCCACTAAACAAGAAGGCTCATTAAGAGCAAGAACTATTACTTATTCATTATTTCTTACTCAACTATTTCTTATTCATCTCTTAGCCTCTGCTTTAAACATATCAGAAGCTCAATTCATGGTTACAACTAATGATTGGTAAGAAGGTCACAACTGTCCGCAAGTGAATGGCATTTGGGCATCATGTCATCCTTCTCAATGTACTTCAGTCTGGAGGAAGATCTGCCACATGATACCCTTTCTAATAAACTACTTAGTCCAAGATTAACCATCTCAGTTATTTTCTCGTTGCCATTTCCTCAATAAATGGGTGTCCATCCATCACACTGGGTGCCACAAGAACAGTAACACATACACAGCAGGTGTTCAATAAACTACCTGTTGGATGAAGAAATGGATGGGATAGGGGAGCACAAGGAAAAGGGAAAGAGTCTCTTATTCCACAGACCCACAAAATGAGGCTTAATAATCATCTGTAGATTTCATTTAATATCTTATTTTCATCAGTAATTAAGACTAAGAAGAAATAAACTGTTTATAAACTTAGAAGACTATTGGATAATGAAAGCATTGGGGTAGTTCACAATTTGGAAACAGTAAGTTCAATATTTTATTATAAATATTTACTCCTAAATCTCTAATATCCCTATAAGTAATCCATTTTATACAGATATTATGAAGTAACCTGCCAAAACTACACAGAGGCTTCAGAAAGCCTGACTGAGGAAAAAAAAAAAACTTCCCAAATCTGTTTTGCAAGTAGATTCATTCTCCTTTTAGTACAAAATGTTTTAAAAGAAACTCTGGTACTGATTTCTAACATTCTAAATAAAAAGCCAAACATCCAAATAACAACAGACACAAAGGAGGGTAGAAGAACTTGACTATCAAGTAAACTTTTATTGCTTATAATTTTTCTACTAAAAATTCTAAAATTAAAATTCTGAAATACCTGAGGCACCATAAGCACCAGAATACCGCTGAGACTTCGAACCAGATGGGGAGGTTTCCTTCATACGATCAATCACATTTTCTGAAAGCTGAAAAGGCAACATCAAAATAAAATCAATTATATAAAAAAAGGAAAGAAAACAGTACAATAGAATCCAAGTAAGATAGTCATCCATATCAATATGTATAACAAATGGCCTAAAGAAAGCTAACAGCTATAAAACTAAAAGCAAGAAAGAACAGTTTTAAAATCTCAAGATGCACCCTACAGCACAGCTTCTTTATTTCTTCTAGTGCACTGCTAATAGCTCATTATAAATAAATCCTCTCTTCATTTTATACAGTGCACTGAATTGTAATCTCTGAGAAAACGTAAGCCAAGAAGACTCCTTCGACTTTCCTCCCCTAATCCTACAAATTAATTTATGCAAGCAACAGGACTTAGCTCCTTCCTTCCCTCCATGCCACAGGAAATGGTGTCCCTCCATCCTTCCCGTTCAAACTAATCACAAACAAATGCTCTTTCAACAAATTCTATTATGTACCAACTCTGTGCCAGGAGCTAGGCTAGACGTGGGGTATTCAATAGTCATCAAGTTGCATAAAGTGGGGTAGAGGAAACAATCATCAGGCATTTAAATATAACAGGAAGGGCATCACCTATGTTAGCTGACCTACAACGGAAATAAAAAGAAAGCATAATGGACAGGACATCCAGCCAGGCTTTGGACGTGAAGCTGGGACTAGGAAAGAGCAGCAGGTGTTATGAAGGGAAGAAGCAGGGTAAGAGTACTCCAAGAGGAGGGAAGCAGGTAGCGGTATAGATGAGAAACAGGGGTTGCCACCATCAGACATTAAGCGCAGATAACAAGTAGGCAGATGGCAATAAGGCAGAGAGGAACACTCAGGCCTGGAGGTCTGAGAGTCATCAGCCCCTGAATTACTATTATACCATTCTTTTTATTTTCTTTATTGCACTTACCACTATCTGATGCATTCCTGTTTGTCTGCCTTTTACACTAGAAAGGAAGTTCTATGAAAGCTAGCATTTAGACGCCCTATTACATCCCCAGAGCCTCAATAAGCCTTGTAAATTTAATGAATGACTAAAGAAATGATTGGAACAATACGTGAATGAATGAAGAATGGCTGAAGCAGGAAGCTGGGGAGAGGGCACAGTGAGAGAAGCTAGAGAGAGAAATAAGATTTTAAATTCTGAAGAGTCCTAGTAAACTCACCAAGTGAAACAGTTTGAACTTGATCCTGAGGGCAACTGGGCACAATCAAAGTATTTTAAGCAGAGTAATGACAAGATCAGACTTACATTTCAGAAAGATCACTCTAGCCACTGTGTAGAGAACAGATTGGAGGAGACATGAACAGAAGCAGGAGGTCCCCTGAAGGAAGCTAAAGGACCAATTAAGAAGCTATTAAGCATATGTCCGCACAAAGATTTGTGCAGGGATGTTCACAGCAGCATCAGACATAATACAGCAAGAGTGGAACCACCCAAATGTCCATCTGCAGGCAAATGGATAAACAAAACATTATGTATCCATACAATGGAATTCAATTCAGCAGTAAAAAGAAGTGAAGTTCTGACACATGCTACAATATGGACAGATCTAAACAACAGTTAAGGGAGAAATCCAGATACAAAAGGCCACATATTATATACTTTCATTTATATGAAGTGCCCAGAAAAAGGCAACTTTGCATAGATAGAAAGTAGAGAAGTAGATGCTTACAGCTGGAGTAAGAATGGGGATTAACTATAAATGAATATGACAGATCTTACTGGGGTGATGAAAATGTTTTAAAACTGCATTCTGGGGGCACCTGGGTGGCTCAGTCAGTTAAGCGCCGACTTCGGCTCAGGTCATGATCTCACAGTCCGTGGGTTTGAGCCCCGCATCAGGCTCTGTGCTGACAGCCAGCTCAGAGCCTGGAGCCAGTTTCCAATTCTGTGTGTGTGTCTCTCTCTCTGACCCTCCTCTGCTCACGCTATCTCTCTCTCAGAAATAAACAAAACATTAAAAATAATTTTAAACTGCATTGTGCTGGGGCACCTGGGTGGTTCAGTCGGTTGTTAAGTGCCCAACTTCAGCTCAGATCATGATTTCATGGTTTGCGAGATCAAGCCCCACATCATCTGCACTGATAGTGCAGAGCCTGTTGGGTATTCTCTCTATCTCTCTCTCTCTGCTCCTGCCCCAGGCTTCCTTGCTTACTAGTTCTCTCTCTCTCTCAAAATAAATAAACTTAAAAATATATATAAAATTTTAAAAAACTGGATTGTGCTGATAGTTGCACAACTTGGCAAATTTACTAAAAAGTGTTGTACACAAAAAACATATGAATTTTATAATACGTGAAATACACAATAAAGTTGTTTTAAAAAGCTATTATGGTCATCCAAAGGGAACACATTCAAAAGATATTTAGGATTCAAAATAGCTAACATTCACTGAGTGCTTATTATGTGCCAGGCATTACACTAAAAATGCTTCACTCATTTAATCCTCAACAATCGGGGCGCCTGGGTGGCTTAGTCGGTTAAGCAACCGACTTTCGCTTAGGTCATGATCTCGCGGTTCGTGGGTTCGAGCCCCGCGTCGGGCTCTGTGCTGACTGCCAGCTCAGAGCCTGGAGCCTGTTTCATTCTGTGATTCCCTCTCTGACCCTCCCCTGCTCACGCTGTCTGTCTGTCTCTCTCTCTCTCCTAAAAATAAATGAAACATTTTAAAAAAATAATAATAATCCTCAACAATCATATGAGATAGATACTTCACCCTATAGGTGAAAATCTGAAGCACAGCCAGACTAAATAACTTGCTCTGGACTTTGCATTTTATCGGTAATGGAGCCAGGATTCAAACCCAGGAAGTCAGTTTCAAGGTCCCACTCAGGTATGCGGCTTTACGGCCAGACCTGGTGTCTGACGAGCCATGCAAGTGAAGCAGAAGTCATCAGCACATCCAGGTTTCTGAGTCATGTAACGGGGTGATCCCCCTCCTCTATCCGCTAAGACCTCCTTCCAACTTCCACGTCCTTCACTCCCCACCATCTAGTTTATAATCCAATACAGTGGTGTTCTTCTAAAAGTCACCAATGACCAAACAATCTTTCATATTTATATTTATACAACAACTAACTTACATGGCCTCCCTTTAGCATCTAACACCCGCGGTCACTCTCCTCTTCTGGAAATGTCTCCATTGACCTTTCTGACCTCCCACCATCCAGACAGCCCTAGGGCTCTGGCCACATCTTATGTTTTGCAGACTTCTCCTTCCCGACTACCCTTACATGCCAGAGGTCCCTATAACCTCCCTCGCCTTTATCCACTTCTCTCAATGATCTTGCTGGCAATCTCATCCACTCCCTTGACTTGTAACTGCATTGATAAATTAATGAATTCTAAATCCTTCATGTCCCAAACACTAGACCTATACACGGAACTGCCTAATGGACACCTCCTTTTGGACAGACCACAAGCCCCTCAAACCCAACATGTCCTAAACTGAATACACATTTGCCAAAATCTGTCTTCTTGCTTTCCTAATCTCATTAATGACACCACCTCCATCCAACTTTCTAAATCAGAACAGAGGACTTCCCCTGACTCTTCGTCCTCCCTCATCCTCTGAGCCATGAAATTTCAACCCCTAAATTCCCAGTAAATGCAACATTTCCTCTCCCATCCCAATCCCCCTGCCCTAATTCATGGCACCATCAATAATCTTCCTAAAATGCAAATCTGATTAGGGTAACTCCCTGCTTCAACCCTTTATACCTTCTGTTGACAGAAAAGTCCAAATTCTTCTGCACAGCATCCAAGACTTCCTCATCATTTGGTCATAGCCTAACTCTCAAGCTCAATTTCCACAGCCTTTCCGGTAATACTTCATACCTTGTCTCCCCCCAATACTGGCTACTTATTTGAGGCTATCTCTTTGCCTTTACACATGGCTCTACTGCCTTCTCCCCTGGCCCTGGAGGAGGGAATCACCTTTCAAAATCCAGTTCAAACATCCTAAAGCCTTCTCTGACCAAATCAGTTCCCCACTCAATTCCAACTCTGCTTACCCAAGGCTACCTTTATTTGCACCCTACTATACCTTGCACAAATCTCCAAGACAAAACAAGTGTTTTTCCTTTCCACAAAACTGTGTGCCCCTGTATACTACTGAATCATTCACCAAATGTTTCCTAGGCCAGCATTAATTTAAGGCCCTTGCAATACATCACTCAACAAAACAGTTTGTACTTGAGTAGTTACTAAACATCTCAGGACCCAAACCAGAATTCAGGAGAGACAGTTAAAGGCAAGACTACAGCTCAAAAGGTGGGGTCTTTGGAGAAAAATCCCAAGGCTCTTAGAAGAGAAATCGAAGTTAGAAAGGACAATGTCAAGGGACTTTCTATTTGAAGATGTCAGGGCCGCTTGCATCTTTTCTAACAACTGACAGCCACTGACATTGCTGCTGAAACTCATTGGCAAAGCTGAGATACATCTTAGGAAAAAAACTTTTAAGATTGACAGACTACAATCCTCTCAATTTACAGATAAGAAAAAAAGCCCTGAGTTAACATCCAGTTTCTGGTAGCATCAGGATAAGCAGTAACCCCACCCCCCACCCCACCCCCAGGTCTCCAGGCCAGTGCTTTCTCTATTAAACAATACACCCCTACAATCCTATGTGGTAAAATCAATTCGCTTCCTCTTAAGGAGATAAAATGAGCCTTACTAAGTTTTAGAACCTTAAAACTATTTTAATTGATACATAATGTATATAAAGCTCATTAAATATGTAATACAATATACCACATATTATATATATTTATAGGCTATTTTAATTTAGTATGCCATAGTACACTACGTATATTATATTACATATCATATACTATTATAAACTACTATACATCATATATGGTATATGTTCCATATTTAATATAATTTGTGTCTGAAGCCAATGTATCTAAGGTTAATTTGACATAAATTATATGTACATATAATTTTGTATGTTAATCTATATTTCTATGATTCTGGCCAAAGTCAAAGAACTACAACTACACTAGATATATATGCTACACAATCAGAAAGTGAATGTGTTTGCTAAAAATCAAATATTAGCTATAAGCCTTCACCTGTATTGGAGATAGGCTACCCTTTCTTCTAAACACCATTTCATCCACTTCTCATCAAAATTCATACATTACCATTACCTATTGCTACTTTCAAAATGAATACTACAGAAAGTCCTTCCCAGTGGCTAAAGCAGCTTCAAAAGTATTATCCCTTTAGAGTAACACCAAAGGCTGACCCAAACAGAGGAAAAAGCACTGGGCCCCTCCTGGCTGTACAATCTTAAGGAAGTCATCTCCACGGGCCTCATTTTCCTCATCTGAAACTGAAGAACACCTGCGCCCAGAGTTTTAGGGAGGGTTTCCTACACACATACTTGGTGAAACTTGACCGGCAGTAAAGCTCCAGCCACGGGGACTCAGACCGATCCTGTCCTGCTGTTCTCTCACCAGGTCCCCAGAGCTTGTGCTCAGCTCCTCGGCTACTTGGTGCATGAAGACAGGGCTACAGCTATTGCCAGCAGCAGCTGCCTAAGTCGTGGTACGATGATACAAAGTTCTCATTTATCCCCATCTATGCATGCTCTTTGGGTAAAGTGTAGTGTCTCCTGCAGCCTAATCACTAAGTCTTATTTTTGTTGCTTATCTGATGCTTCAAAACTTGCTACTTAACGTCAAATTCTAGTATCAATTCAAAACATTTCCCAATGTGGTCTTTGACTGTATTTCAGTAAATCTATAAGCATGTCATCCAAAGCAGCACAAGTCATCTTGTGAGTTGATAAACATGTTGTAAAGTTGTGTTGAGCATCAACCGTCATCTTTCGTTCTTAGTCTTCGTCAGTGGATATCAGGCCCTTCCAGAGGCACATCCATGGCAGGCAGCCTACGGCTGCAGCTGTGCTTACTCCAAGCATGACTCACCTACCCCCAGGACGTTCTCAGGTATGTTGATGCAAGGCAATTGCCATGCTATGTTATCCTCTGTATTTCCAGTCAATACCAATTGAGCTGACCTTCCAGTTGCAGAAGTGAGTTCAGATCTGCACACTCCCCTGATCTCCTGTGAACAGGGGTACTCATGAAGCAGCTGACAGGTCAGGGTTACATCCACAATCTGTAGCTTTAGAACAACTCTTCTTAGTGTTGTGAACTTACCCAAAGAGGGATCAGAGGTAGAACATAAGCTTCTGCAAGAGCTGGATAAGCAGCCCTCTGTGAGAGAAGCAGCTTCTTTAGGAAACATCTTCCCTTAAACCAGGTACTTCTTTTAGAAAAGCTTTTGTCCTATTTAAAGATCTATAGCTACTTTATCTGCTTTCTAGACCTGCTTTCTAAACCTCTCTATACTCCCCAACAAGGCAAATACATATGCAGTCTACAAAAAGTATTTGCAGCAAAGAATGGCAAATCTCTCTCCTCTCAATCTCAACCTCTCTCTCTCTCTCTCTCTCTCTCTCACACACACACACACACACACACACACGCACACACTGGAATCATGCCCAGAGGTCCCTGAACTCAGGGGTCTAGAGATTAATTCCTCACCTGTATACAACTGTCTGCTTGCTGCATTGTTCTGAGCAGAATCTATACCTCACAGATTTATAATAATCTAAACTAAAAGAACCACTGTTCTAACATGACAGATAACTAAGAGGGCCCACCAACATCACAGAATTCCATCCACGGACTTCGATTATCTGCCCTATTCTCTACTTGCCACTAAAGACAAGTCTAAGTAAATGGGACTTACCAAGTTCTGTACCACTCACCACACAAACATGTGCTCCAGAGAGGAGGAAAAGACAGGTGTCATGTTCTACAGTGTTTCCACCCAAATCTGCCCACCTACCTTGGCTGCTCTTATCTAAAATGAGCACAGATGGGGCACCTGGGTGGCTCAGACAGTTAAGCATCCAACTTCAGCTCGGGTCACAATCTCACGGCTCATGATTTCGAGCCTCATATCAGGCTTTGTGCTGACAGCTCAGAGCCTGGAGCCTGCTTCAGATTCTGTGTCTCCCTTTCTCTCTGCCCCTCCCCTGCTCATGATCCGTCTCTCTCTCTCTCTCTCTCTCTCTCTCTCTCTCTCTCTCTCAAATAAACATTAAAAAGTAATAAAATAAAATAAAATAAAATCAGCACAAATATACCACTCACCAATCTAGAATCCAGTATTCTCACAAAGAGGAGCCTACGTGAGATGGACAAAGATAAAGTATTTCCACTTCCAAGGAACAGAGTAAAAGGAGGAGGGGAACACCAAGAGGTAAAGTTTGCAACCACATGAGACAGAAACAAGTCACACCCTCACCTCCATAATAGTTTTTCTCATCTCTTCCAGATGCACCTTATCAAACAAATTAAAGGAGTCAGACCCATTTTTCTCGCTTGGTCTTCCTTCCATGTATGTCATTTTCTGTGAGTACTGGTTTGCTTTTTAAGTACCATTTGAAGGCACAGGCTCCAAGAACTGCCATTATTATTTAGAAGATATTACTCCTAACTACCTAAGGGCATGGCAGGGGAGGGAGAGATATACAGATATATATACTTATTTTTAGTTTATGTTTGTAATTTGCCACAAAAATTTCTTTGCATTTGTCATTAATGGAAATGAATTTCTACTACCTGTATAAAATCTTAGAAAGCTTTAAAAAGAAGAGTCCTAGAAAGTTTAACATGGTACTCTGCCCAAGCGAGTCATAGATTCTAAACTGCAAAGGTACCAGTCTTCCACCAGTTAACTGAATTACCTGGACAACATCCCTCCACCACACTCCCCATGGCTGGCTGGACTTTGTTGCCTCTGCTAATATACACTCTCCAGAATCCTCAACAAGATCTCACATTAAATAATCTTTTCCTTTAGAGGCTCCCAACTGCCAATGCTTCTCCAAAGCATTAGTTGTGTTCCATGTGAGTATCCACACTACCCCATGTATGGCTCCCATGAATTTCGGCTTGCAACTTCAAGGCCAGTTGCAGAGACTCATTTATGCCTGGAAAGCACGATAAATATTACTTTGAAAATGATACTCATTGAAGTTGACATTTGCTCTGGAAGAGTTCACTGACAGCTTTGATATTTCAGATAAACCAGTGGAAGACTGAGTGGTAAGCATGTCTTCCAAGCAAGCACAGCAGGTGCTCAGAAAAATCCTATTAAGCACATTTAATATGAGTAATGAAAATGCTTGGTCTTTCTAGCCCTAGAAATTATTTTAGACTTGGAGAGGAAGGCAAGGCAAGAGGTGGCCTTTCATCCAACCATGAGTTGCTTCAGATTAGAAGCTGAAATAAGGTGTAAGAATATGGGTGATTTTATGCAAGTGGGGGAAAGCTAAGGATAAAGGAAATATACGAGACCCTATAAATACCATAAAAATAACACGGCATAGGTGAGACCAAACTTTAAACTTAAAATTGTAAGTACGTCCTTTAATTGCTAGCCATTGACCTTAGCAAGAAAAATCTAGACAAACATTATCAATAAACACAGCCTAGTTACCAAAAGCCTGATATCGCCTGCTAAATGCTCCTCTTCCTATATTAAGATAAATGAAGATGAAATTACTATCCTTATCAGTGGAATGCAGAATTGGTTTTCCAGCAGTGGCTGAGGCCATGAATCGCTCCTATGCTCTCATTTCTTATGAGTGCGGACATAAATATTAAACAATTGGGCAAATTCGGGATGTTTTCTTCAGCCAACTTGAACAACCCTATCTGTAGTTCAACACTGAAGAGTGGACTTCATCAGCAACACGTTTTAATCCACTGAGCTAAAAAACAGTGACTCACTTACGATACTGAGATTGCTGCTTACCCTTCCCGGTGCCTCAGAGGGAAACAAGATGGCTGTTTCGAGCAAAGAAAAACATAAATATCAGCTGAAAAGATAGACAAAATGGCTAAAGAAAAAAATCACACAGGCGATCAGCTGCAGAACTCAGGACTCCTATTTCCCAGCCCACATCTTTATTTTTTTTTCCATCCACATCTTTAGGTATGCCGTGAAAACACAATATGCTCTAATTTTTATTTAAGTTCAATAGAAGTTTACATATTCATTCCCTTGAACAGCTCTAATAATAGCTACTACTCACGTAATAAACACTGTCAAAATACTAAATGCCTGGATACATTATGTCAACTTTCTCACCAGTAGTGCTTGATACATAACTGTTACAAGCAGGCTATCTAGGATCCAGACATACTGAACAAGGAAACACAATCAAAAGTGACTTGTCCAGGGACACAGAGCCTAGTAAGAGGCAGAGCTAAGACTAAACCCAGGTCTGCCTGGTTCCAAAGCAAGTGTTCTCTCCACTATACTACAGAGCGCCTCCAAAGAATCTTCAAATATTAGTTGTTATGAAACCTTATGAAAATGGCTGCTTTTAGATAAAAATAAATCTACAAGGTGCCATATATTTTAAATACCTTACCTCATCTTCTTACCAAATACAAAAAAGTGACTTGTCCAAAGCCACAGACTAATAAATCCTAATCTGAGACTTAAAACCATGGTCTGTTTAACTCCAGCTGATGTTCTTTTGACCATGACCTAGAAGAACTCAGAATGAACCCCCGAGTACTCAACAATTCAAGAGCGTGCCATTTTTAGAGGAAAATGCGACAGGCTGAGTATGGCTACAAGAAATTCGTACTGCCATTAGTCTCACAGAATTTCAAAACTTGAAAAGCTCAGAGATCTTAGAGATGTATTCAAGCCCCATCATTTTGCAGATGAGAAAACCGAAGCTCAAAACGATGCAAAATGTCCTTGAAAAAGAAGGATTTGAAGCAACTGGGAGAACACTGCAAGTGCATTCCAGGTGAAGGGTGTATCCTGAAGAAAAGTAAAGCATAGAGGTCAAAAGGAGCATGTTGTGTGCTTGGAATATTATAAATAAAATGTACTCTGTGAGAAAGGAAACAAAAGGAATACATCTGTCAAGGTGAGTAGTCAAAAGGCACAGCTTCTTTTATTTAAAAAGTTTAGAAAAAGTTTTTTAAACCAACTCTCCATTTTAGCCTATCATCATACACCCCTCTCATCATACTTACCCTATTTAACCTTACCTAATATTTGACTGGAACCTCAGTGCCATGGCCAAATTTTCTTTTAATTTTGTTTGCTCTCATCAATGTGCCTATACTAGAGCATGAGAACATGGATTTATGCATTCTTCTGGCCAATGTTTTCTCCCCCAAATTTATTTTGCTTTCCCTTACTTATTTTTTTCCACCCTCTGGTATGGAACACTCAAATCCTCAAGCAAGATTAAACAAATCTCTGCATAAAACTCAGAGTTTGTAGTAGTTTTTATTTTACTCCAAAGAGTACCAACGAAACCACAACAATGCAAGGCAGCCTCAGACATTCTATTACAAACTGTGGTACTATCATTAATTAATATGATATAAAGAAACGGTGGTCACAGACCAAAAACTGAGTTCAACAGTCTGAGTTTCTATAAAGAAAACTTTAATAAGTTCTTCTCAAGGTAACAGTTTCACAGTAAAAAGTTTGTAAATATTTTAAATACTTAAGAAATTTTATTCTCTGATAACAGATGGTAAAAATAATGTATACATTGCATTGACTTATGCTGGTGGTGTAATAACAGAGGAAGAAAAATTAAAGATATTATATAACATTCAGAAGTGAAATCGCTTCTGGCATACTTTCCAAAAAAAAGAGAGAGAGAGTCTCCAAATTCAGGTGCAGTAGAGAGTGTGTTAATGAAGTTAGCGCTGGTGTACTGACACCCTAGAGAAAAATCAAGTTGTCAGTTAATGTGTCAAGCACATGCGAGAACATTAAAAATTCCTCTGCGACGTCTGGTAGAGAACTGATTGTATTACTCCCAGCGGTCTGAAAAAGTGCAAGCCTGTCTCAGGCCCTGTCAGGCTGGCAGACACGTCCTGAAGCAACTGGGTCCAGCCCAAAACTTAGGCGGCTGGCCACAGAGGAGGGAAAGAGAGTATCAAGTGAAAGCGAAGAAGGGAGAAGTCACCCCAGGCAGGTCAAGAGTCTGTGGGATGTGTGAGCTTGCGGCGACGGGCTCAGAGGGAGAGCACCAAACGACCGAGAGCAGGTAAAGGTCTCCTCAAAGGCAATTCACCTTGAGAAAGGTAACGGAGGTAGTGCAAAACCAGAGTTGGGGTCCTGAACCCGGGGAGGTGGGGGTAAGACAAGCCCCATTTCGCAGAAGCGAAGACAGGGGTTTCAAATAAAGTCCCACTACTCGTGAGCAATAGTCAAACCCAGGCTGTGAGCCCCGGGAGGGTCTAATACAACGTGGCATCCCCCCCCAACTCCCTCCAGCACTTAGCACACAACCAGGAAATAACTCTGAATGAATGTCCCAAGTCTTGAAACTTCAAGCTTCTTTGCAGAGAACTCGGCTTCGGGCCGGACAACACTGGGGGCCGGGACGGGGGAAATCAGGCTGAGCAAGTCCCGGGAAGGTCGGAGGTTTGGGGTCCGAGTCCGGGTGCTGGCCCTCTGCCCACCCACTGTCACTCACCCGGATGCCCTTCACCACGGTGATGTTCTCATTCTCGTCCGCCTCGAAGGTGACCCGGCGGGTGCTGGAGGTCCCGCCCATGGCTTCTGCTTCTGCCCCCACAGAGACCTAGAGCGGACGCACGAGCACTTCAGGGCCCACGCGCACACACGCGCGTGGACACGCCCGGACTCCTTCCTTGCACGGCGGGAGCAAGGCCACGACCCCAAGAAGCAAGGAGAAGGCGCCGGTCCCGAACTCCCGCCTCCTCCGGTCACGCTCCACAACAAAAAGGCCTCCGGTTGGTCGGAGATACAAACGGCACGCCTCTACTCGGGAGAGGCTCTCGGATTGGTTGGACCAGACCGGGATGCTATGGCAACAAGTTCTGTTTGACAAGGTTTCCGGTGCCCCTGGGTGGAACTGGGAATTGTAGTCTCCATCTGGCGCGATGGTTGCTGGGACATTCCCGCCTCAGACCTGGGCGCTAGGGGAGCATGGCATTCTGGGAGATGTGGTCTTGACTGCCCAAAAGGCTTCTAGCCTGGCAACTTTCGAGGAAGTTCATTTACCTAACAAAGTATTACCTTGAAAGTACTATTCTAGAAACTTAGGTAGGTTAGTTAAAAAGTACAAACAGGGGGCGCCTGGGTGGCTTAGTCGGTTAAGCGTCCGACTTTCGCTTAGGCCATGATCTAATGGTTCGTGGGTTCGAGCCCCGCGTCAGGCGCTGTGCTGACTGCCATCTCAGAGCCTGGAACCTGTTTCAGTCTGTGACTCCCTCTCTCTCTGACCCTCCCCTGCTCACGCTGTCTCTCTCTCTCCTAAAAATAAATAAAAAACATTCAAAAAAATTAAGGAGATGCACTCTGCAAATCAAACCATTCCTAGATTCCTGACTCTAAAATCTAAAGGAAAATTTAACATTTATTTTAGTCTTAACCATAAAAAAGTAAAAATGAAAATAAAAAACTTGGCCTACCGCCCTACCTCATGAGACTATATACTATATAGTGCTTTGTTTACTTTTGTAAAGTAAAATTAAATATGGTTTTCAAATCTGCATGTGTGAAAACAAAGAGCATAAATTATTTGCACCAAGCATGCAGATCATTCACTTTCTTGTGTCTCCTTCTACTTCAGTTATATAAGCTAGTTAGACCATAATACAATGAGACGAAGAAAAGTTAAGTGACTTCTAAAAGTGACATGAATTCGTGGAAGAATTAAAACCACCTGAGAGGAAATCGAGATCATCTATTTTGAAAAGTTTCTAATTCAGACTTTCACCTCTACAAGACCAGTAAATAGTTTTTAAGTAATGTACAACACATTTAAAATTATTTTTTGTGTGGCGTCTACATGACTCAGTCTGCTGAGCGTGGGACTCTTGATTTTGACTCAGGTCACCATCTTCTGGTTCATGGGACTGAGCCTGCAATGGACTTGCACTGGACATGGAACCTGCTTAAGATTCTCCCTCCTCTTCTCTCTGACCCTCCCTCCCTTAAAAGTTATTATTTGCTACTCTGTGACATGTAAGTTTAGTTATATTACTTACCTTAGTCTTACGGAGGTCAATTTGGAAATAAGGCTAATGATAGGGATCCTCAGATTCCTTTCAACATTAAAAACAACCAACCAGCATGGCATCCTCTTATTACGTAGGCATTCAAAAATCCGCAGTAACTCTTTTTAAGTTTTATTCGTCTCTACACCAAATGTGGGGTTCAAACTCACAACCCCAAAATCAAGAGTTGCATGCTTCCCTTACTGAACCAGCCAGGCACCCCTTAAACTGCAATAACATTTTCTTTTTTTTTTTTTTTTAATTTTTTTTTTTAATGTTTTATTTATCTCTAGGAGAGAGAGACAGCGTGAGCAGGGGAGGGTCAGAGAGAGAGGGAGTCACAGACTGAAACAGGCTCCAGGCTCTGAGCTGGCAGTCAGCACAGAGCCCGACGCGGGACTCGAACCCATGAACCGCGAGATCATGACCTAAGCAAAAGTCGGCCGCTTAACTGACTAAGCCACCCAGGCACCCCTGCAATAACATTTTCAAGTTTCAATTACGTGCTGATTTATTACTGTAGGAATCTTTAGAGCTGAGACTATGTCTTATTCATCTCTGTATCCCTAGTCAGTAGCAGAGTAGTGAATTTATCCTATGTCATCATTTTTAAAATTTTCAATATATATATTTCCAA